>CM053590.1:200084072-200124609 GCA_028646515.1 Pseudochirops corinnae | reverse complement strand
TATGCAATTATTATTATTATTATTATTAACTACATCCAACTGGAACTTGAGATACACAGGCACTTTGGTTGGGAGATCCATCCTGCCCTACCGAAAAGTCAGAGGGGTGATGGGGGAAGACATAGGAGAGAATAGACTGGGGGAGAGGGGATACACTGCGATGGCTGTTTTGGGGTGGTGAGTAGGGGAAAAATGGGGAGAAAATATGTTAACTCAAAATCTTGTAGAAATGAATGATGTAAACTATAATAAAATTTTAAAAAAAGTATATGGGAAAAAGAGCATGAAGGAGTATATGGGAATTCATTTTCCCCCCCAAATTTTATTTTAGACTCAAATGCCAGAACACAAATGCAGAATAGAGAAAAGAAACAAAAAACATCATGAACTTAAATATTGAAACTTAAATACAAAGTTAGAAAGAAAAAAAGCATGCCATGTGCATAGCGGGACATAAGAGAGGATTCAAACCATGTAACAATAAATTTTCTTTTCAAGAAAGCCTATAAATAATACTTGTTGTGTGGACAATAATCCAACTCTTCTTTGCTTCCCTGTAAGTTTTCTTTTGTTCTCTTCTGTGCACTTTTTAACTTTGTTCTTTTTTCCCCTCCTCCCAGCTCCTCCAGAAGGCCACAGTAAAGTTTAGATACATTTCTCCATAGCTGAAGACATATAAATTCCCAAACCTATTCTACTTCTCATCTTTGTTTTCATGTCTACGCCTATCTCTTGTTTCTAGTCCCTCCTGCCTACTCTACTTTATCTTTACCCACTACCTTGCCCTCCTATGACTTGCCTGCCCCCCTGCAAGGATCCTTCCCATAAATTTAAACAGCTTCTATACCCCTATTTACCTATTCTCTCTTCCTCCCCTCTAAAGATCCCTCCCCTGTCCTCTCCTCCCTCTCTATGCCCCTAACATTTTATTTCTTCTGAATTTAGACTTCTATACTCTTTTAAATACATATATATTGTTCCCTCTTACACCCATTCCTGATGAAAGTAGTTTACTACAACTACCAGCCCTCCTCCCCATCTAATTCCTATGAATCATTTCTTCCTCTTGTACCTCATTTGTATAAAATAATTACTCTTTTCAGCTGTTCCTAAATGGTTTTACTTTTAAAATTCATATCATGCCCAGGTTTTCCCCAATCTTTCTTATGAACTACCTAATTATTAATAAGAATCTTAGACATACATTTTACATTTATGTGTGTAAAAAGTAAACAGTCTGTCCTCATGGATCCCTTATAATCAGTCTTTGTTATATACCTTATATTTATATTGGGTCTTCTATGTCAAATCATGTATTAAATTCAGAATTTTTCTAAGAGTCTTGAAAGTCTGAGAGTTTATCAAATGTCCATTTTCCGTCCAATATAACAGGTAACTTTTGCAGGGCACGATATTTTTGACCAGAGCCCCAGTTCCTCGCTCTTCCGTACGTGTGCTCCAAGACCTGCAGTCCTTTAATGTCTCTGCTGCTAGGTCTTGTATAATTCTGATTGTGGCACCATCATATTTAAATTGTTTTAATCTCGATGCTTTTAATAGTTTTTCCTCGAGCTGAGGATTTCAAAATTTGACTATGTTATTCCTCTGGGTTTTCCTCATAGGCTCTCTTTTAAGTGGTGATGGATTTTTTCTGTTTCTACTTTTCTCCCTTGTTCTAATGCTTCAGGACAATTTTCTTTGATTATTTCTTATATTACTGTATCAAGATTCTTTTTTTTGGTCATAATTTTCAGTCCAATTATTTTTATATTTTCTCTTCTTGATCTATTGTCTAAATCTGTTGTTTTTCTTATAAGATGCGTATGGGATAAGTGAAAACTTCTCAATTTGGGGTGGTTAACCTCCCCTGTTACGGTGTGCACCCCATCCTCTGCACAAGCAGAGATGAGGGACAGTGAGGCAGGACAGTCTGAGACCTCTTTGTTTGAACTCGCACCTAAACAAGACTCCGCCCTTTCCCCAGTGAGAGTCCAAGGTGATCCTAGAATTCACTCTCAGCCCTTTGTCCTCTTCCCCTGCTGAGCTTGTAACCCCATTCACAACCAATACAAGTGAGGGACGATGATGAAAGAAGGTATCTTTACGACACTCGGTATAAAAGCTCAACCCCCAAGGGTTGAGCGGCCTCCTTTGCTGACCTGTTTTGGGAAAGGATGCCCCCATTCCCGGGAATTGGTAATAAGATATTCCTGCTCACCTCAAGTATTCCTCTGATTTTTCTTTCTTTAATTGAGTAAGTGGTTTTCTAACCCACACAGATGTTTCACTTTTTCTTCTATTTTTCATTATTCATATTTTATTAAATCATTTCTTGATCTCTTATAATTTCACTGGCTTCACTTTGCCCAATTCTAATTTTCAAGGTGTTGTTTTCTTCCTTAAGATTCTCGATCTCCTATTCTAATTGGTTGACTTTCCTTTCATACACTCCTTTTTTTTTTTTGTCTTGGATTATTCTTATTTTCTTTTTTAGTTTTTCTTCTATCAATATCATTTGATTTTTAAAGTCTTTTAAAAGGTCTCCTATAAATTCTTTTTTGGGCAGCTGATCATTTAATGTTGCTCTTTGGGGGTTTCTTTACTTGAATATCCTCCTCTGAAGATGAACCCCAATCATCTCTATTCCCATAAGTTTTCTATGGTTGGATTCTTTCTCCTTTGCTTGTGCATTTTTTTTTTTTTTGCAGTAATAGCTCTAGTTATTTGTAGTCACGCCTAACCCTGGGGTATGGGAAATGGTGCCTCTTGCTCAGGATCTTCACTTCCTCTCTCCAGCATGAAACCCAAGGGGAATGTCCAGCCTCCTGTAAGTACTCATAGCCATGGGCTTTCTGCCCCACAGCTTCTGCACTCACCAGGCGTGTGCTCGTTCCTTCTCATCCCTGCTGCTCTTTGCAGCACAGCTCAGTATGCTATTCCTTGTCAGCAGAGGTTCCCTCAATCTTCCTGGACTCAGAGGCCCAACTTCCCTCACTCTCCAGGAATAAAAGTTCTGGTGGTTGGGTCCAAGGCAGCCTCTCAAAACAACTAACGCCAGGGTTTGCTGCTTTGTTCTGAGAGGCTCGCTGCTTGGGGTTAAAATGGAACCTAGCCTGGAGGTGTTTGCTCTTCACAGGGCCCAAACCTCACCCCTGGATTTTTCTTCTGATCTTCTCAAATTGTTCCCGGAGTACCTAGGTTATGCTCCTGTTCTTATTGATCTCCATCCACACTTTGTTAGTCCTAAGGTGCTATTTTAACTCTTTTCTGGGGGAAAATCTTGAGAGCTTGAAATTTTCTGACCTATTCCTCCATCTTCCCAATATCCTCTTGGGAAAAACTATGGGAATTCATGTGAAAGAATCAGTGTATATAAAAGCCTGGGCTCCTAGGATTTAGAGCTGGAGACCTGAGTGGACCCTAAATGAGCCTGGGTGGAATTTAAGGATTTTTTTTGCAGCCACCCAGCTTCCCTGGAGCATCTTTCAAGTCAGTCTGACCTCTAAAGTAGGCTTTTGGGCTAGACAATTTTCTAGTTACATAAAACTAGATTTTGACAGTATTAATAAATGATAACACACACACAGACACACTCACACACACACACACCCACACCCACACCCACACCCACACCCACACACACACACACACACACACACACACACACATATATATATATATATATATATATATATTTTTTTTTTTTTTTTTTTTTTTACCACAAACTGAACTTAAGGAACTAAACCCAAATCCACTTTTACCAATGAGGAAATGGAAGGGAAGAGACTTGGCTATGCCCACAAAGGTAGTAAATAGCAAAGTTAGGAATAGAATTTTTGGTTCCAGAGACAGGGCTCTAACCATTACATTACACTTTGTGCACCGACTTGGTACAAGTGATGGTGGTGGGGGTTTGGACTTTGGGCTTTGTTCTTTCTGAAGTATCCCCTCTGTGTGGTGATATTAGTTTGGGAGTCATGATAAGAAAGCCCAGGCAGATGAATAGATGAACAGCAAGTTTCTCAGCTTCCTGGGTGGTGGATCCAGGCATGAATGAGATCAAGTGATGGATAGCAGGTGGCCTTCTCTTTTGTCTTTTGGGAAAACTGCATCATCTGGTTTTTATTTTATGTAGTTGTGTAATGGCTTTAATCTTCGCTATGTTGAAACCTATGTTCTCTGAAGATGGAGTTCAAAGTTGGCAGTGGTGGCAGGTAAGCAATATGAGATCACTGAGGCCTTGTGTTCAAAAGGAATTTCACAGGAATTTTCAGCATTTCAGTATATACTCAGCTTAATAAACCAAGGGATAAAGCCAATAATTCTAAGTTCTCTCAAAATTATAATAATATTATACTTTGAAAGGCAGCATGACTTAGTGAAAAGAGAACAGGCAGCAAAGTCATGTATGTGTTTGCTTTTCAAAGTATAATTATCATAATTTTGGATACATTTTTGGTTCAGACCTGTGACTTCATGATATGTGTATATATATATATATATGTATATATATATATACACACACTATATATATATATAATATGCACAGATTCACATATAAATACATGCACATTTCCATGCTCCTATGTGTGCATCATATGTATCATCCAAATTGTATGTGCATATGGATTTGTCTAAATGTGGCTCACAGGAGCATGCAGCAACATAAGGGCAATCATCTCATTTAGGAATAGTGTGTTACTCAATCCTATCCAAAGGGGATTTTAATTCTGTAGACGACTGGGGCCACTAGCCTGGATGTTGTACTCTCCTCAGAGAGGAAATAATTGACTACAATTGTATCTGCCTTCCTAAATAGTGTTTATCTAGGGGGAAATTGTTTTTCTTAGGTTCAAGGTGCTTCCTTTGTTGCTATCCCTTAAAAGGCAATTAGTGTAGCTCATGTCTGAAAACTTGACTCCTTTCCACCATATGCAAGTTACATAAACGACCATCACTAGTAAACCACACATTTATACAAACAGATAGCAAACTGAAATCAGAGGGGTTGCACAGATAAGACTATACTAGACAGTACAGAGCAGATGAACTCTCCCACTTCCATTATCCACTCCCATATCCATTGAGATACCTCAATATCAATGAAAGAGGAGAAATTTCCCAAGTGTCTAAGAAGGCAAACTAAAAATTAGGGACAAGTGGGAGGATCCTCCCTCCCCTATAGGTCTTCCTTCCCAAAGTCTGTTCTTGTCTTGGGATTTCTCCTCAAAGAGGATCTGAAACCACATGTGTTTTCTTTCAAAGCTAGAAGTAAGAAAAAGGACCCTCTACCCCCCAAACTTCATGCTAACTCTGTCCCTCAAACAAGCATGCAGGGTCGAGCAATCATACTTTTCACCAATGAGAAGAATTTTATGCAAATATACCAGGTTTGAACCCTGATACACATGCAAATACACATATACATAAATACATACACATGAGAATATTATATATCTGTATAAACATATACACATTTACTCACACACACATAGAAATATATGCATGTATATATACATATATATTTACATATAATATTCATTTTGTGATTTTTTTCATTAGGTAAAGAGAAATAGTGTAATGTATTAGACAGGTCAGCCTTGGAGGAAATCTCACAATCAAGTCTTGCTTCTGATACATGCAGAGCGACTGTCAGCAAATCATTTAACATCTCAGTGCTCCAGCCAACTGGGACTTTGCAAGCTGCAGAAAGCTGTGAATTTGCGCCAGTTGGGGGAACTTCCCCATTTGAAGCCCCTTACACTTATGAGAGTTTTAAGGTGTCTGCATCTTTTCAGTGACCTTATAATCAGGTCAAATTGAACAAAGGCAAACATTATACACTTGATTCTTTTTATGTACTTGAGGAACAACATGAAATAGTAAAGAAAGTGCTGCATTCGAGGTCAGGAAGACCTAAATTCAAATCTTGCTTTTGGCTCTTTGCTGTGTCACTGTGAGCAAGTTACTCAACAGACACCTTTGCATGTCGGGCTCCTCATCAATAAAATGGGGATAATCATATTTGTAGTCACATAGCTCAATGATTCACGTTTATTGTGAAGGCCAAATGAGATTGTATGTAAAGAACTTTGCAAGCTTTCTTAGCGTTGTTAGCATTAGAAAAAAACAACTTGACAAATACAAGACAGAGAAAGCATGGCTAAACAGTAGCTCCTATGGAAAAGTTCTGGGGATTTTAATGGACTGAAAATTCCATTTAAGGCAATGACAATATTGCAGTAAAAAAAAGTGAAATTATTCTTAGTCATGAACCTAGCTTCTCTAACTCCACATCTGGTGTTAATACATTTATATATTCATTCTGTCAAGAAACACTTAAGTTCATGTTATGTGTACTACACTATGCTGTTTAGACTTATTCACATAGTAGTCTGTGGCATAGTCTGCTGGACAAATACATGTGTTATCCAGAGATAATGAAATACTAATGAGATACATAAAGGCCATTGCAAACCTTGAAGGGCAAGGTAAGTGTCAGCTATTACCATAAAAAATACTTGGATGTAATAGAAATCAGGCTACAGGTCTAAAAAAATGAATGATCTTATCATAGGATTATAAATTTAGAACTAAAAGGGATCTTAGAGGCCATTTATCCAACCGTTTCATTTTACAGGTGAAGAAACTGGGCCTCAGAAAAGCTAGGTAACTTGCCCAAGGCCTTATGGGTATCAACTGACAAGGTTAGAGTTGGAATCAAGGCTCTTTCCCTTCAAATCCAATGTTCTATTAGTACGATGATACAGTAATAATTTCACACAGGAAGGGACTCTGTTTCAGGAAAAAAAATCATTTGATCATTATTATATCTCCTCATCTGTACAATGAGCTGGAGAAGGAAATGACAAACCAGGTCAGTGTCTTTGCCAAGAAAATCCCAGATGAGGTCACCAAGAGTCAGACATGCCTGAAACAACTGAACGACAACAAAGCTCCTGCGATGCAAGTCAGATTTTGGTCTATTTAAGTTTTCGGTATCGGTGTTTTATGGTTGTTATTTTTGGTTCAGCTATGATAGTAAGAATATTTCTTGACTAATTCATTATTTCAGCACATATTTACTTAGTCCATATGTAAGTGCTATACCATAAGCAAAGAAGTGTTCTGTGCATTGATTGGAGTAGAGAGAAATAGAGGAAATAGTCCCTGATTTTGAGGAGGCAAGAATAGACACCAGGGAAGCTAAATAACTAACCATAGGGGTCAGCAGTAAATGAATGATGTGAGCGATCTGGACTCAGGTGCCTCAGAGAAGAGCTGAGCTGGAAAGAACTGGTCTGGGAGAAGTATGAAGCCAAAGGCACCAAAGGAAGTAAAACTGAGCTTAGAATAGATCTTAGGATCCCATGGGCTGAAGTGCTGAAATGGAAATCAACTCAAGGGGATAGGAGTCCCTCAGCAATAGAATCTTGTTAGTGGGATTTCAGTGATTCCCATAAAAAAGGGAAAGGTTCTAAAGAGACTGATATATTTGAACAGTTAGCTTATCAATGAGCTCACATTTTAAAAGGACATAGGCAAGAGACAGAAGTAAGGTTCTGTTGCTTTCCATAATTCTCAGAGCTATCCAAACTTAGGAGCTAATAATTTTAGAACCTTGCCTAAGAACCAGTGGATTTATGCTTTAAATATTTTCTTATTCTTTGAAATCCAAGTTGAATAATCCCAATTTCTTTAATCTTTTCTCATTTCTTATTTTAAATAATCCTTTAATAAGCCTTTTCTTTGAATGCTTTCTAAGTTCTATTTATTTCTCTTACACAGCTCTGGATACTAGCTTGATTAGGAGGAAATTCTCTCCTCTCTCTCCCCTCCCCTCCCCTTCCCTCCCCTCCCCTCCTCTCCTCTCCTCTCCTCTCCTTTTTTCTGTTTCTCTCTTCCCTCTTTTTTTCCCCCTCCCTCTTTCTCTCTCTCTTTACTCTTTTCCCAAGGAAACCAAAATAAATGTGAATAGAAAAAGAAGAGAAAAATATAAGAAATTTCTGATAGGTCCATTGTCTGATTGTCATAAGCCCTAATGAGACTTTTTAGAGCCTTGTAAAAAAAGTCAGTAATAATTTTCATAGTGGACATATGCTTTAAATATTTTCTTATTCTTTGAAATCCAAGTTGAATAATCCTAATTTCTTTAATCATTTCTCATGTCTTATTTTAAATAATCCTTTAACCTTTTCTTTGAATGCTTTCTAAGTTCTATATATTTCTCTTACACAGCTCTGGATACTAGCTTGATTAGGAGAAAATTCTCTCTTCCTCTCCCTCTCTTTTCTTCTCTTCTCTTTCTTTTTCTCTTTCTCTCTTCCATCTTTTTTCTCCCTCCCTCTTTCTCTCTATTTTTCTGCTAGTATAGCCTCATAGTTTTTACTTAATATGCATCCTTATAATTGTGATTTCTTTTAAGATAATACTTCATGCCTGACTCACAGTCATTTTATTATTCATTATAATTCTATAATTTTTAAACTATATTTATATAGAAGCTTTTTGTTTCATAATTGTATAACTTGTTTCCTCCCCCAGTCCCTACACCTTCCACTTTTATTATAAAAATAGAGTGAACTTTGAACTTCACATCATTGAAGGAGATATATAAATGAGGGCAACCTTTTGTGAAATAGTAGCCCTATTTTTTACCACTAACCCATTGAAGAATCTCTCTCTTCTCTTTCATTTTTGCCTCATAAGCCCCTGATGGCTTGCAGCATCTTTACCATATTTTCCCAATTTAGTGATGAGCCTATTTTATCAAGACAGAATCAAAAGTCATGGTGGAACGTATCCATTGTTTTTCTCTCAGTAAGAAAAATTCTGCCATAGGTCAGTTTAATTTGACAGCTTGTTTATTAAAAAATGATGATTATTTCAAGGTAAAATGATGGTTCTTCCAGAAAAGTCAGTATTTTCTACCATCCCCAAAGAAGTAAAAATGTCACATTAAAAGGAAAACCAACATGACATAGCAGAAAGAACACTGGTACTGGAGTCAAAAGGCCGCGCTTGGTTTGAGTTTGACCTCTAACCTTTACTCTATGTATGACCGTAAACTATTTACTTAATCCTATGAATCTAATTCCTTTTGCTGCAAAATGAGGATAATAATTCTTATACCATCTAGATACTTTACAGGGTTAGTATTTGAAAATATTTTGCAAACCTTAAATAGCTGTTTAAGAGTGAACGAGTAGAATATAAGCTTTTGGAAGTTTCATTTTTGTCCTTGTATTCTCAGGGCCTAGAAGAGATTCTGGCATATAATAGGTGTTTAATAGATATTTATTGGGTTGAATTAAATTTCCATCATCATCATCATCATCATCATCATCCTCCTTATTCTTATAGGCTTGCCCAGATCTAAGCTCCATTTCTAGTGAAACATACTACTTTCCAGTCACATACATAGTGTAGGACATGTCTCTAGGCAGTCCTACTTGAAGGACACTGTGATTACTATGGCTCCTCATCCTCTGAATACAGGGTATGAAGTGGGAACTCACGTGTCCTAGAGATTGGTTTCATATTTTTCAGCTTCTGACATCTAAATGTGAGATCAGCAGACATTCACATGCCAAACAATTTTTTAACTCCAACCATATGGATAAAATATTAGCAACCATAACCGTACACAATAGCATATGTTTTTCAAGGGATTCTTTTTTAAATCCTCTATTCACTGATCAGAGAAACAGTATCAAACTGCATCTACCCTTTTTTCTCCCAGCTAAAGAGCACCAAAAAAATTAGTTATCAAATTTTCGGATGATTGACAGAACGAATATCTTTTGGGAACAGCCACTTTTTTGCTTCCAAGGGACTATTTGTAAAGTAATTTAAAGCTCATCTTTTTTCTCCCTATTTCCATGTATTTATTTTGGCCTGAGTCCATAAAATGTAGAAGCCAGCAGTTAGCCATGCATTTTTAGTTGCCTTTATTGGTTCACAAATGGAATATCAAAACTCTTTAATGCACCTGGCTTTTCCTATGTAGGAGACTGCAGCATAATAGTTGTAACTTGGAGGCAGTTGCTTGTGCAGCCTTCTCCACTGGCTTAGCTGGTGCTTTGTGACCTTTGCCACCAACTCCTTCTGGTTTTTATAACAGCAACAGGATTTGATTTACTTCATTCGTCTTCATTTTACTGGCCATTATTTACAAATGAGCAGTGTAGCCCAAATGTCAGAGATACCACTGGGACAGAGGTTGGGATTACTTACTTCATCAGTTGTGACTCTTGTGTCACTACCTGGTCTATTTCTTAGGGGGATGTGTTTTTAGAGTTTAGAGGCTGACCCTGTCCAGAAGAGCTACCAGGTGCTAACTGAACTCCCCGTGGGCAGGGCCAATCACCACGGAATAAATGTACAGTCCCCTGGGAAATATAACAGGTGTTATGCTCCTCTTGTCTGAAGCTTCCACTAAGAAAACCTGAGAAATTCTGCTTAAGTATCAGAGCAAGTTTTATTAAAAGAAAAGAAACATAAACTTTATCATAGAAAGGCAAATCACAGTAACGTACCATTCCATAATGTCTTTTTCTTTCATATAGAGGATGTCCCACAAGTGTTCCTTATAGCCACTTCATTGGATTTATCCTAATTTTTCATTTAAAAATGGAAACATCATTAGCTTTCCAACTGTACAAAGCTGTACAGTGGGCCAGATTTGACCCTCAGTTCATAGTTTGCTGACCTCTGATCTAGTTAATAGCCCAAGATTTTTTTTAATGTTTGGTCCTTTTGTGACATAATAAATAGGGTGCTAGAATGGGGTTGGGATGACCTGTATTCCAATTCCGCCTCAGACACTTATTAGCTATATGACCAAATCACTTAACCCTTCTGTCCAGTTTCCTCAGCTGTAAAATAAGGGGTTTGGACTTGATGGGCTCTCATATCCCCTTCAGCACAAAATCTATGATCCTGTGAGTTGCTGCCATGAATCTACTGCACTGTCTTCTGCTACCATGATGTACCATTCTTTCTCTTTAATAATGCCCTCATCTTTTTTTGTGCATCCAAGTCTTCAGGATGCAAGCCACTCAAGATTTCTCACCCTTTACAATCCAGGAATGACTCACTTCAGATTTTTCACTCTACAATCTCTTTTCCCTCTAGACTGCTTGGCTTGATGATCTCATCACCTCCCATGGGTTAACTATCATCTTTATGCGAATAATTTCCAGCTCTCTCTACTAAGCTCCTGTCATCAACTAGGCACCTCAAAGTCAACATATTTAAAACACAACTCATTATCTTTCCCCCCAAACTCTCCCCTTTTCCCAGTTTTCCTGTTACTATTTAGGGCATCGTCATCCTCTCAGGCACCCAGACTCATGCCATTATTTTCACCTTTGCCTTTTCATTCGCATTTAGCCTACATATCCAATTTGCTGTTAAATCATGTCATTTTTACATCTCTTGCATAAGTCCTCTTCTCTCCTTATACAACCACTACCCTTGTCCAAGCCCTCATCATCTCTCACTTGGACTAATGCAATAATCTACCTATTGGTCTCCCTGCCTCAATAGTCATCCAACTCCACACCATTCTCAACTCAATTGCAAAAGTGACTTTTCGAAAATACTAGAATGACAATGTACTCCTTTCCCTCATCTCAGCTCAACAAACTCCAATGGTTCCCAATTACCTGCAGGATCCGATATAAAGTCCTTTAGTATTTAAATCTCTTCACAACCTGAGCCCTTTGGGATCTTCTTAGATCTTACTCCCCTCCACAAATGCAACAATCCAGCCTACTTTCTATTCCTCATATAGGACGCTGTCTCTGCTCCTTTCTACAAGAAATTCCATTATCTGGAATTCTCTCTCCCTACTCACCCCTGCCTAGTAGCTTCCTTGATTTCCTTTAAGAGTTAGTTCAGGGGAGGCTAGGTGGCACAGTGAATAGAGCACCAGCCCTGGAGTCAGGAGGACCTGAGTTAAAATCTGACCTCAGACACTTAATATTTACTAGCTGTGTGACCTTGGGCAAGTCACTTAACCCCAATTGCCCTGCCTTCCCCCCTCCAAAAAGCAAAAAAAAAAAAAAAAAGAGTTCAGGTCTTACCTTTCTCAAGTACATCGTTCTTTGCATGTTGTCCCTTTTCTTCCACACGATTAAAATAAGTTCTTGGCAAGCAGAGATTACATTTTTGCCTCTCTTTGCATCCCCAGCTCTTAGCCTGGAAATAATGAATGTTTAACAAGTGCTCGTGGGTTTACTGCCTGCCTGACAATCTATGAAAGCATCAAGTGGCTTGTGAGAAATCACTTGGTCAGAAGTCTGATCAACCTTCCCATACAACCACCCAACAACAGAAAAGAGGAAATAAAAGAAAGGGAAAAAAAGACAGAGACAAAGAAAAATAGTCAATTCAGTTGAGGTTGTTTTTTTAACTTCACCTTTTTTTTCTTGGATAATTTTCCTATCTGAAAAATGAAGGATTTTGATTAGAGGTTCTATAAGGTCTATTCCAGCTCTAACATTCTGTGAATTCTGTTTGCTAGAGTTTATAATGAAAAATCTTTAAAAATATTTCTAATTTTCTCTGTTTGTAGCTGGAATACTGGACTTTGTGTCAGAAAGTACTGAGTTCAAATTCATCCTCAGATACTAGCTGTGTGACCTTAGCCAACCACAGTTGGCCTCAGTTCCCTCACCTGTAAAATGAGGAAGATAACCTCACAAGATTGTTGTGAGGATCAAATGAGATAATATTTTAAAGTGCTTAGCATTATGTTTGGCCCATGGTAGTGTTAAATATCTTCAGGACTTTAGGCAGCTAGCTGGCACAGTGGATAGAATGCCAGGCCTGGAGTCCAACCTCAGGTACTTATTAACTCTGTGATTCTGGGCAAGTTACTTAACCCTATTTGTCTCAGTTTCTTCATCTGTAAAATGAGCCAGAGAAGGAAATCACAAACCATTCCGTTATCTTTGCCAAGGAAACCTCCAATGAAGTCATGAAGAGTCAGACATGACTGAACAATAAAAGGAACAAACACATGGTCATTTCTTTTCTTTTTTTCCTTTAATATTTATTGCATGCCTGGAGTATATGGGGTGCTCAGGGATGGCTAGCACCTCTGCTCCGAGGGCTTGCTGATCCCTTTTCAGGGCTGCTCATTCACCTTTGGTGTCCACCTCCATCCAACTTTCACTTGGGGCTCCAAGAGGCTGTAGCATGTGCAGACTGCATCCTGGTAAACTGTCTGGGCAGATGGGATAAGGCAGGTCAAGAGAAACTGACATTGGTGACTAATATAAAATCTTTATTTAAACTCTCATGATCAGTAGTCTTCAATATAGTATGAATACATATATAAAAATTGGCATGGCCATGACATATACAAATATGGCATGGTACTATAAAGAAGAATATCCAGAAGCTTAGAATGAGCTAAGGCTGTCAGGAGGCTAAGGGTAGCAAAAAAGAGTTTAACAATATCTCAGAAAGAGGATAACACGTTTATATATATAAGTAAAAATAGAATAAATATAAAGAGAATAAATACAAGACAGTTAAATTCAAGGTAGTATGAGAGGGAGGGGATCAGGAAAAGTGTCACAGAGAAGGGAATATTTATATTGGAGCCATGTTTGGAAGGGAGGGATTCTAGAAGGCAAAGGTGAGGAGGGAGAACAACCCACATGTGTGAGACAACCAGTGGAAAGGTACAGACAAGGAAAATTGAGTATTGTATATGAAGAAGAGAGAGAGGGCAGTTTGGTTGGATGGAAGAGAAGAAGTAATGTACAGTGAAGTTGGAAAGATAGGTTGGGCTAAAGAGAGACATTTATAAATGATCCTGGAGATAATGAGGAGCTTATAGAATATGATGGTGACATGATGAGATTTCTGCTTAAGGAAAATCACTTTGGCAGCAATATAGAGGATGGACTAGAGTGGGGTCAACCTCGAGGCAGGGAGACCAATTAGCAGGCTGTTGCGTAAGAGGTTATGAGGATCTGGATTGAGCTAATTGATGTATAAGTAGACAGAAGGTGCAGTTACTCATTTTTTATTTGAGTTTGGTTTTCTTTGCTGAGGAGAATGGTTTTTGGATGGGAAAAGATAGAACAAAAATTTCTAACAAGGATATGAATCCCTAGAAAATTAAGGAGCAAAGGGATAAGACTGTAGCATTTTATAAATTCAAGTTCACAGGGTCAGATGAAATACACTTCATGATACTAAAAGACTTAGAAGATATGAATGCTTAGCCATTCTCAGTGACCTTGAAATGATCTTGGAGAAAGCTGGAGGTGATAAAAACATAGAAAGATTGGTTGGTTGTTGTCCTTTCTCAGAGAGGACCAAAATGACACCACTATGTTAGATTCAATTTACAATGGGTCTGACTGTGGCTGATCAGACCAATATGAGCTCAGAATGCTCTAACAGGTCAGACACAAATAGTATGTGAATATTTGGGGTGGATTCTCTAAATTTGCATGCCTCATGCTTCTTTTGAGCTACTTTAATTCTGCTTTTTTCACTGAGCACAGTACCTTCTCTGATGAGGGCATGTCATGCTGGGTAGTTCTGTGCTGATGTCTCCCATGTCATGTAATCAATTCCAAAGTTCTTAAGAGGAACCTTGAGTGTCCTTGTGTTATTTCTTCTGATGCTTGTCCTGTGTGAGTTTGCCATAAAACAGTCTTTTAGGCAAGTGTACATTTAATAGAAAGGTAGAAGAATGAAGAAAGACAAATGACCCAGTCCTTAAAAAGAGGAAAATCATGAAATCTACAAACAAGATGCCAGCAAGCTTAACTTGATTTCAGGGAACTTTCTAGAACACCTCATCAAAGGGATAGTTAGTTAAAACCAAGAAATGAAAGGATGAGCCAGAGCTCATCAAACACAAAGAGCCAGAGCACAGTTTCACCAAAAATAGATCAGAATAGAGCAGCTGCATTTTCTTTTTCATAGGTTACTAGATTGGTAGATAAAAGGTATTAAGATATAATTTACCTCAATGGCAACAAAGCATTTGAAAAAAAGTCTTTTATGTGGTTCTTGTGGAAAAGATAGGGAAATGTGGGCTAGATGAAAGAACAGTTGGGTAGATTCAAAACTGTTGAATAGCTAGACCCAAAGAGTAGCTATTAATGCTTCAGTATCAACTTTGGGCTATGTCTTTAGCGGAGGGCTTCAGTTATTGGTGTTATTTGGCATTTTTGTCAGTAACTTGGATAAAAATATTATAGATAATGTGCTTATATAATTGGTATATGACTCAAAACTAGAAAGAGGTGTTAATATGTTGGATCAAAGCTAGGATGCCAAAGACCTGGGTAGACTAGAATGTTGCCTAAATCAAGTAAAATTATTCTCTCAATTTAATAAACTGAGATTTAGTATTTTTAATATGAGTTTTAACTTATCTTTAAATCAAGTTCATAAGTACTAGATGGGATATGATAAGGGAGAAAAGAGTTCATTTGAAAAGAACTGGGGACTCCACATTTTGATGATAAAAGACCATATGAGGAGAAGTTGGAGGACAAAAGGACATTTTAGCCATTAGAGAGAAGACTTAGTGGAAAAATGATAAGTTGCTTTCAGCTGGTGGAAGGGCTGTCACGTGGGAAGATGGATTAAACTTGTCTTGCTCAGTCTTGGAGATAAGAATCCAAAGCAATTGGTAGGAAGTACAGAGGTGGATTGATCTCCTCATAATTAAGTCTTTTCAAGATGAAGTAGTTCTGATGGGCAAGATTTCACCTTATTAGACTTGAGACTAGGTCTTGCATCACTTCTTGGCCCTTTCCAAGCCACACTGCCTCACCTCAGGTGGTCTTCATCTTCCTCCTACTGAATTCTGAACTCTGCTACTGGAATTCTGGGCCCTGATTGGTGAGATTTGTCTTATCTTGCACAGATGCTACTTTTAAACCATGTCACCAAGATCTATTCTCCCTACTCATGTCCTTTCTTGTTCACCTTTTACTCCCTCTGATTAAAATGCACCTTCTTGAGGTCAGGGATGGTCTCTTTTGTTTGTTTTTGTATCCCACACACTTAGCACAATGTCTTAGAGCAAATGCTTAATACTTTTTTATTTTTTCATTTATTGGGAGTAGTGTATCTTTCTTCACTATTGAAATTCAAGGAAATGTTAGCTCATCACTTGTTGATTGTATCCTTGCCTACATGGATTTGGTAGCTGGGCTCTAAAGTCTCTCAGAAACTGATTCTTGATTGATGACTATCAGACATGTTCATTTGAATGGAGTTCCCAGCCCGATGAGTAAAATAGAAAATTAAAATGGTTAGTATAGAATGGTAATTCAAAATTAATAGAGTTCCAACAAGATTTTCTATGTCGCTTCTCAGGTCCCATGCTATACTTCATTTTGCTCTGTGCTCTTTAGTACACTTCCACTCTTAACCTGAGCTCTGTTCCTCCTCTCCAGGTTCTCTACTGATATAGAATAGACAGAGGCATGGAAGAAGACATTTTTACATAGCACAGTGGCTAACCAGGCACTGCTAAGATGAAGGCACAGGGGCTGATAACCTTGACAAACATCTGTTCTTTGCCTGGCCTTGCAGTTTGCAGTTCATTGTTCTGGGATTGCCTATCTCCTCCTCAACAGGAAATCTATCTTCCCAATATGTTAATCTCCCCTCTCACCCTGCTCTGAATCCTGAGAAACAATTTTCTTTTTGGTTCTACTCTAAGGAGTTTTCCCCAGCAGGAAAGAGAACACCTTACAAAAGGTGCCTTAAGTAGACATGTGAATCAGACATAGAATAATCAGTTTTATTCACACACGAGAAAGGGAATACTAAGCATTTGAGAGGTTAGTATTCAAGCCTCCTTAGGATATTTGTAGCAGGACTGCTCATTAGGTAAGTTTTAATTTTACCTACATTGAGAGCACCCCAATCAGTGTCAAGTGGGCTCTTTCTTCCTTCTCTCCTCTCCCAACTCCTTTCTTTTCCAAATGACTAGGTTGCCTCTGTATAGTCAATATTTCACTATTCAAGTGCCTAGAAAGGAGAATATGTCAGCTACTTTTTAAGACTTCCAAGACTAAAAGAGAAGACAAATAAGAAGCTATCTTATGTAAAACATAGGCTTATCTAGGAGTCATGAGCTCACAGCTTGGTGTTATGAGAAGAAAGAAGGGCTTTCCATACTAACACCCTGTATTTCAAAGAATTATCCTTATATCTCATAGCTGGGAGAGGCCTAAAGGTCAAGGATGACTCTTTTAGTCTATCTAAGGCATTCTGATTCAATAACCAATTAAATAGTCATCGTGGCAGACAAGAAGTAGGTGGAGAAGGGCCCCTCCATTATGCATCTTCAAGGGATTGTATAATAATAAGGGAATTTGAAGAACTTCTCTGCCCTTTAAGGGGCCTCACTTGGAACCCAACAAGAGAAGCTTGCTTAGGGGAGGCTTGTTTTTCAGGAAGGCCCACACCTTTTATTACTTTGTAATTAGGCAGTGGGTCAGGAAGGTTGTGATGTCCTCTGACCCTGAAGCAGGGGATATATACTCTTGAGGTGAGGTTTTGCTTTGGGGGTCACTCGTGGGAAGAGTTGTATGATTTGGCCAGATGAAACTCTGGGTAGCCATTGAGCCCCCTGGCGTTGAAAACTCAGATGTTGATGCTTCTCTCTTTGGTAACTAACTATGTGTGTATGTAATGGTCAGACAGCTAGAAGCCCTGTCTGTTGGTCTATTGAACTGTGTTATTTTCTCTCTGTTTTTCTTTTTTTTTTTTTTTTGCCTTTTTTTTTTTGGAGGGGGAATGGTAGGGAAATTGAGGTTAAGTGACTTGCCTAAGGTCACATGGCTAGTAAGTTTTAAGTGTCTGAGGCTGGATTTGAACTCAGGTTCTCCTGACTCCAGGGCTGGTGCCCTATTCACTGCGCCACCTAGCCGCCTCTCTGTCTATTTGATTAAAGTAAGATTGTTAACCCATTTTGAGTTGCTTTCCTTTAGAAAAGCCAATCAAAGAACCTGTGCTAGCAGCAGTCCTGGGTATCTTAGGGTGTTTGCTGTTACAGATTGTTACATTTTCAGCCAATTTCCCCCCTTCTTACCAGGATGGCTCTATCATGTGTAGAGAAAAAGAAGAGCCTTCTAAATAAAGTTTACAATTGTTAAATCTAAGATTTAAAAGTTTCTGAAATGATAGCTGTTGAAACAATTGTAACCTTGGCATAATCTTTTAGAGGTTTAGGTGAAATTTTAGAGTTTTTTTATATATTGAGAAAGTCTTAAACTCATCTATCTCGTCACTTCTTTATTTCACTCAAAGATGCCGCAGTTTTTGTTATGAAGATACACATCGTTCTTTTCTTTATAACCATCATTAGCTTATGGCTAGGCAGTGAATTCATTCACTTGTCAAACATTCATCAAGTTCCAACTATGTACAGGGCATCATTCCAGGGGCTGGAGATTAAAATAAGAGAAACGGCACAGTCCTTGCCAAAGAGCTTAATTCTGATCGGGGTGAAAGCGCGGGTGGGTATACAACACACACAGAGATAAATAGAAGGTATGGTATAATAGGGGCAAAAGGTAGACCGAGACAATGTATTCTAAGGAAATCTGAGTATTGGGGAAAAGCCTCATGGAGGAGTTAATATCTGATTTTCCCCTTAACGAAGGAGGATTCTGAGCAGAGGGGGCTGGGAACACTTTCTAGGCTAGGGGGACCACCTTTGCAAATGCATAGAAGTGATTTGGTTTTGGTTATTGAAAAGAAAATGCTTTCTTAACCTTAAAAGGCCATGTAACTACTGTCAACTGGACTAAACTGGTCTTTAACTTGTGGACAGCTGGAGTTGAACATAGCTTAGAGACAGGAGAGTCAGGAATCAAACAGAAGTTTAATTTAAAGTGAGGGAAACATCTTGCAAGCAAGAACACATGTGCCAGGGCCCCACCCTACTGGGGAGACCCAAGGCAGTGTGGGGAGATCTTAGTACTTGTACCAAGGCTATGCAGTGAGCTGCAGCCCTGACCGGGAGAGTAACAGCAACAATGAGACAAGTTTGATTCACAGCAAGTGACTGGAATATGGGTACTTGTTCAAGCTTGTTTTGTCCTTGTCCCAGCTCAAAGAACACCTGGTGCTGGCCAAAGCAATATGATAATTAAATATTTTTGCCAGGGGTAAGAACATCCAGAGGGTAAATGCAAGGATTGTTGTTATGCCAAGCTCAGGGCACAGCTTGCTTGCTGGTCCTTAGCTTTGGAAAACAAGGTGTCCCCTAATATCTTGACACTACAAATTATTATTATGATAACAACCTCTGAAGGCCTCTTTCTTATTTAATGACTCTTATTAAACTTGCTGGAGACTCTGTATCACAGAAGTTGGTCACAGATTCCTCTAATTTTAAAGCTGGAAGAGACAGTAGAGATTATCTGGTCCAATCTTTTCATTTAACATAGCAAGTCAGTGGACACAACTCACATGTCCTAAGCTAGTGAAAATGAGAAAACTAATTGAGATCTCCTGATGCTAAGTCTAGTGCTCTACATTGCCAAATTTATAGTATTTAAATTTTGAAATAAAATATAATTTTAATATAATTTTTTTGGCATATTCATAATTAATTGAATCAGAGGAATCAACTAAGAACAGCAAGATAGCCAAGAAGGAAAATTTTATTACCCAAATTTACAACAATAGTTTCTTTAATACTATTAATTTGGTTCTAGAAGTAACTATTTAGGATTTAGCCTCAATTCCTCAAATCTTGATGACTTCAGCTAATGGTAAATGATTTCAAATTAAGCTAATTAACCCATTTTGTAGATTGCATCTTGCATACAGACCCATCAAATCATAGAATGTCAAAGTCAGAAGGGAGAAAACTTACAAACAGACTAATACATCCACTTGAGTTAGAAATGAGAAAATTAAGGCCCGATAGTGTACAAGTCAGTCAGTTAATACCCATTTATTAAGCACGTACTTTGTGTCAATGCATTGTGCTAAGTTTAATGGCTATAAAGAAAGACAAAAACACAATCCCTACCCTCAAGGGATTCACGTTCTTAAGGGGGAGACAATATTGCATGTATGTGATATAGACAATGTCAATGGAAGATGATGTCAGAGGGAAGATACTGACAAGAAGATAATGTATGTGAGATTGCATACTCCAGCCTTAATACTCACAGACTACCCCTTCCTTAAAGGAATCAATCAATCAGAGGCATAAACTAGGTCCTAAGCAAGACCTGGAATCATTAAACAATCAAAGGTATATACTAGGTGTGCACAACCCCCTCCACCTCCCTCCCACAGACAGAAACGTTTTTGTGCCTTAGATGAAAGCCAACGATGCCAACAGGAAATACTTCGAGGTTGGTCACTCTCTGTGAGGCTTGGACAAAAAGAGTTAGCTGCTTGAATTCAGCACTCTAGTGGCAAGCTAATTTAGTGGAGAAATAGCTATGGCTAAGCTCCTGAGAGGGAAGAGTTTGATAAGGAGGAAGGGAGGAAAGATACTCTTTCTCCCTTCTCTCTTTGACCAGCAATGACTTTTCAAAATTTGAAAGGTTGGAAGATTTGGATTTTTCATCAGTTTTGTTATCAGTATCCTAGGAGCAGCAATGGCCTGAGGAGTAACTAGATGCCCTTAGGACTTTACAAGAAGCCCAGAAGAAAACTAAAGCTAAGGGGTACTTCATGAAGACCCCAGGAATGGAAAAAAGGACTTTGTCAGCAACCAGAGTTATTAATTACTTTTTTTTTTTTGGCCACACGTTCTCTGAGACTGAGTCAACTTTCTCCTGAACTCTTTAAGTACCTGTGGGAAAGTGAATCCTTGGCTTGGATAGATGTTTAATACCAATTGTTCTTACCATTTCACATTAGTAAATACCTATTTCTAAAAGTTATTTAAAACTCTGGCTATCCATTGGCTAATCATTGGAGAGCACACTGATTGGAACTCATGAGTGATAGGATTAGAAAAACTACGTGAAACTCCTTGGGGTCACTTCCATTCATCTTCCTTCTGAGGACCCAACCTCTGTGAGTGAGGGTTGGGAGAGAGAACTCAGAACCTGTGCTGGGTTTAGAAGGCAGATTGAGAGAATAACGTGACTTAAAAACTCTTCTAATGGAGGGAGTACTCTCTTCAATGCTCCATTGAACCTTTATGGCTTAAGCAGTTCATTAAATAGCTCATTCACTGTTTTAGTAATCCTGTTCCCTAAACTCTGTCTATTTCTAAATGATTTTTAATGGACACTATCCTTTCTGACACATTATGCTTACTGTCATGTAGATGCTGATATTAAAGGCTGTTGAGAATCTTGCTCAAAGCTCCTGTCTAACTCCATCTAATATTACTCTCCTTCACACACTCTGATGGGAAATTCTTTCGAGTACCAATTTTCATTCTGCTCTCCTGCCTCTGTAATATTTATTCATGACCCCCTCCCCTCCCTCATACCTGGATTAGATTTTTCCCTGAATACCATTTACTGGTTAACCTTCATTCCTTTAAGGGCCAGTCCAGATGCTACCTCCTCTATGAAACCCTCTGACCCTACCAGGTGAAAGTTATCTGTATATTGTCAAATTTCTCATATCACTTACTCGAACCTCTTCTTTGAATTTATTTCATCCTTATTAGGAGCTAAGTTGTGATATTTGTCCTACAATGAAATTAAATAAACATTTCTTAAACACTTTGGGAGGTATGAGGTGCTGCGCTTAGGTGCTAGGGATAGAGACAAATATAAAACAGTCCCTGACTTCAAGGAGCTTATCTTCTATTGGATAGAGCAACATGCTCTATACAGATAAGGAAAACAGGGTAAAGCTTCAAGGAAGAAGTGACAGCTTAATCTGATGGACATCCTTATTTAATTCCTATCTCACACAGCCAGCATGTGTAAGAGCTAGGACTTGAACCCGAGTTCCCTGGACTCCACAGATAGTTTTCTATCCACTAGTAATAGCATTTATATAGTGCTTTAAGGTTTATAAAGCCCTTTACATATTATTATCTCATTTTATCCTAACAACAACCCTGGGATGTAAGTGAAATTGTTACCCCAATTTTACTGATGAGGAAACCAAAGGTTATGAACTCAGTTCTTCCTGATTCCAACTCCAGCATCCTATCCACTAATTTCTTTTTTGCCTTTTTTTTTGGAGGGGGGAAGGTAGGGCAATCAGGGTTAAGTGACTTGCCCAAGGTCACAGGACTAGTTTTGTGTTAAGTGTCTGAGGCTGGATTTGAACTCAGGTCGTCCTGACTCCAGGGCCGTTGCTTTATTCACTGTGCCACCTAGCCACTCCTATATGCACTAACTTCTAATCTCTTAGCTACCACTAATGCTATGATGCTTCTCACTGAAGACTGATGTATTAGATCCCACTGAACTATGATCTCCAAAGGACAAATTCAAAGGATTGTTGAGCAATGTATTAATCTACCTTAATCTTTCACTATTTTTCAACCACTTCACTGACCATGAAGCTACTCCTATGTTTTGTAGAATGATATCACTGTGAGAATATGCCTGGAGCTTACCTACTTAAATTCTACATTCATCATGCACTTGGCCCTTTGGATTAATAATGATCTGTTCACTGTTCATTTTGGCTGCTAAGTAACTTGGATGTCCTCTCTCTACTCTGTGAACTTAAAAAATCAGACCAGCACAGCAGAAACATTTGTGCTGACTTGCTTAAAATCCGAGCCTTTTGGACAACTATTTTCTTCCATGTAAATCAGTCTGTGCTCAATTTTTAATACCAAAATGAATTTATGAAACCCCACATTTTTAGATGGTCACACTCAGTATCATAATTTTGACTCCCCCCCTCCAAGAAAGATCCTCTTTCTTCCCATCAGTGGGTGTCAACCTACTACTGTTCCTGTTAAATGGGGTTAATGAATCAGTTGGTCCTCACTGAGACTGAATATAGAATAGAAAAACTTTGTGAATAATCACGATTCCTAATTAAGAAAGGAATACAAAGCCTTTTAGCTTGATGGGCTCTCTGATATCGTGAAAGCACAAAATGAAGGTTCTCTGGATTTTCTTAGCTGGGTTTTTACAATAATGAAATATCGACCTTGCTCATGTAAATTTATGAACAATTTGAAATTCTCTAGTACTTGGTTTCTTTGTAAAGACAGTGCCAGACAATGCTTTTGATGAGAATACCTTAAAATGGATAAAATTTAAAAATTTTCTGTAAGGAACTGAAAGTGTTTAATGCTTTACCACATTGGTCTTTACTACATTCTTGTGTAGAAGGCCGGGGGTCATTTACGAAATCTGCGCATTAGAAGCACATAAAAGTTAAGTGAGCTCGAGAGTAGGATAGCATTAGCATCTAGTTGTTCATAAATCTGTAAAACAATAAATCTCGATCAAAAAATATTTTATATGCGAGGCTGAAAATTATTATGAAGTGTGTTTAATAAATAGCAATCATTTCCATACCAAAAGGCCTACTACGTAGTAATATCTATTCATGGCCTACTCAAAAACAATTATCTTTTTGATTCTCTGGCTCCCATCACAATTGCTTTGCCATTAAAGTAAAGCAAAGGCATATTTGCTGTCAACGAGTTCAAATACAGAGCAGGATTGGTTATCAAAAGATTTATGGTCACCTCAGGTCAGTTTATTTCATATTTGAGACCACTGTGCTTGAAACAAATGTGAAGCTTGACTTTTTTCAGTGATGGAGTCACTGACAAGACACCTGTGAACATTTCTCCCATCAAATTGGAGAGGCTACTTGAAGATGACATTTCCAAGTCACTTGGTTTGTCTTCATTGTATACAAAAGACAGTTACTTCTCATCCAGCTCCTATGCCCTGATGGCCTGAGAAAATAATTGAGTCACTTGTTACCTTTTTAAGAATTGAGTGAAATTTGCCCTATTTGGACTGCGGGTGAATGAATAGAGACGCAACTCTCTTTGACTTTGCAGAATGAGTTCCTGCATTCTGATCTTTTGCCGTCCTTTCCTTTTTTATGAGGCGCTAAATGGGAAGATGATTATTTTCTTCCCTTTTATCTCCTAAAGGACTTACAGTAAGAAGAGGGATTGCCAAACGCCTTTGCATTGGAAACCCTACGGAAATCGCTAAATAACACATGTAACAGGACGCTAGTATTACTAGCCTCCTTTTCCCCATGCCTTACAATAAGATTTTTTAAAAAAAATATTCTTTTGCATCTCATTTAAAAATTTTTAACATCAGTTCTCTCCAGTAGAAGAAACAACTTGCTGCACATGAAAACCAAAACAAATCAGTCATCTTGAGCTACACAGTGAATTGAAGCACTGTGAGTTTCCTGCTAAGGAAGTTTCCCTCATCTACTCCTCGGAGTCCTTGAGAAGTGGCTCATTTGGAACATTCCTTTACACACATACACACAGAGACACACTTCTGAAAAAACTGACATCAAGCTGTTGCTTCAAATAGGGAATGAACACTATATTATTTGAATTTCTTAAATGAGGGAGTCAGAACTATCATGAAGAAACAACAAATCTCCTGAGAGCTATGAGCATCCAAATGCATCATGGAATGGAAACATAAGCCTTGAACTATACAAGAAAGTTACATTCTTTGCCTGAATAACAGTTGAGATGCCTCCTTCCTGAACATAATGTACTGCATATAAAGCATTGCCCTTCATAGATGGGGACCTGATCCCCTGCAGCAGGAAGCTTCTCAGCTGTTTCTACTTCCCTTTCCCTCTCTGCCAGTACCAGTGAAGGGTGGTGTTGATCTGTTCTTATTTCCTTACCCAGTCTCCCTTGTCACAAATGGCATGAATTTGTGTGCTAAGTGGGATCACGAAATGGAGTAAGGTTAACTGACCCTCATTTGGATAAAATCCAGAACCTTGGCCTCATTAGCACTGACTCCAACTCACTGAGTTATTTAGGAATGCCTTTTCTTGACATTCCTGGGTGATGATGGCCTCTGGCATTCTGCCTTTGCTTATGGACTTTGTACCAGAATACCCTGTAGCAGATGAAGATACTAACATGAACTATTTGAAACAATAATTTTATTAGCATTTATAGGAACCTACTGTAATTATAAGAGGAAGCAAAACAAACAAACACAAAATCCAAAGACAAAACTCCTGGTTTAGTTATCTAGTTGGGGGAGACAACCATTAACGAAGTTAAACTACTAAATGATAACCACAAAACAACAGGTGCCCAAACACTCATAAGGAGGGATAGCTTAGCAATTTTGTAAATAAGAGCCTCTTGTTAGAAGCCTGTCAGCTTGTTTATCCCTAGTAGTAATTTCATCGTTGACCAGTACATCTCTCCCTTTTGGCTTTTAGGGATGGGATTATAATAAAGCGCCTTTCAATGATCTGGGCCCAACACAGGTATGAGGAACAGTGCCAGGAACATAAGAAGCACTCAAGTTCTAGATTGATTGGTTGGAGAAATAGATAGCAGTAGGTGGTGGGCCCAGATTGAAGGCTCTGTTGTTAACAGGGTGAGAACTTCTTGTATCCTAACTGGTCCAGTTTTTAAAAAGGTTGCTCCTTCAATGAATGTGAAAATTCACTTCAATTCTGCAATTTCCCTTCAGCCCTTAGAGCATGCTGAGGAACAGATTCTACCAAGAGGCAAGATAACTCATACATAACCTGACTAGGCCGGAGTTAGTGGGAATAGTATATAGGAAACACACATACACACACACACACACACACACACACACACACTTACACACACATAGTTTGTCTTCTCTCTCTCTTCCTCCTCCCCTTCTTTCTCCTCTCTCTCTCTCTCTCCCTCCTTCCCTCTCTGTCTCTCTCTCTGTCTCTCTCTCTCTCTCTCTCTCTCTCTCTCTCCCTCTCTCCCTCCTTTCCTCTCTCTCTCTCTCTCTCTCTCTCTGTCCCCCCTCCCTCCCTCTCTCTCTCATTCACAGATCATATGTCCATGTCATATCACATTTCCACCTAATTTTTCTCTTAGAAGGCACACTGTGACCTCTTTTTATTGACAGCCAGAGTGATGGTTCAGCTTCAGCTTTCTGCTTTCCCCTTTTCCTCTTCAGGTCTTTTTCTTCCCTATGGCTGCCAGAGGTGGCATTATTTTTGCTGTGAATGGTTTCTAGCCAGAGCACATTTTTTTTCTCTTTGTCTCTGCTTGGTTTGGTGCTGATGGACTGTATGACTTTATGTTAAATAAGTCCAGGCCTACTGGGCTTGAGGAACACTATTCAATTTACTGTCTATTTCCATCCTATGAATTAGATAGAAAATTCTATTCATGCAGCTTGTGTGTCTGTATCTTTTGTGTTATTTTTAAGAATTATAGCCTCAATTTATAGAAGTCATTTTTGATAGATTTACATGTTTTATCGAGCTATAAATTTTCCTTTAAGTCTATGTACTTGAAAAGCTTTATTAAACACTCCTCTCAAGGAGTATTCCTAATAGATTGAGACCATAGAATGAATCACAGACTTGAGCTGTTCACCTCATCCAACCCCTTTATTTTATAGATGAGAAAAACCAAGGCTGAGGCAGATTAAATGACTTGGCCAAAAAAGCAGGTCCCTCTTTTACAAAATAAGGCCCAAGAGGGGAATTTCGCATCAACTCTGTCCCACTATTCTGCTCTAAAGATATTACTGAAGCGCTCCAAGGCAAAGCTCTATCCATTTTTCATCATTCCAGAGACTGGATATTAGCACGCTGGAATAATGTTCCCAAGGACCTTGGAAGTAGCAGCACCTGGGCCCATCTTAGTTATCATTTAAAAGAGCTACTCTTGTGGACAAAGTGCCCGCCACTCCCAAACAAGATCTGACCAACTGCCGGCAATGGATCAGTAAACCTGAGAACTGCAAGAGAAGTTGGTCCCTTGTAATGGCAATGTAATTTGAATTTGAAGATTCCTTTGTATTGGCAAAGGTAACAGGTACCTAGCACTTAGTAATTAATCAAGCTTCTGTTAAAGAAACAAAAGCTGTGAATCCCTGTTGCTGATGTAATAGGAAGGGGTTGGCTGAAACAGGAAACAGCTGATTCCATCTGTATATAAGGAAAAGCCCAGAGAGGGAGAATCAGATCTTCTTGGAGTAACCTTTGTGGAGGCAGAAGCAGCTGCTGCCAAGGAGGCTGAAGAGGAAGGACCCAGGCTGGAGAGAATTATTTTGATGTAAGGAAAGTGGGTGAGGGGATTTAGAGAGGGAGAGACAGATCTTCTTGTAGTAAGCTCCATGGAGGCAGAAGCTGCTACCTCTGGGGAGGCTGAAGAGGAGCCAAGAAGGCTCAAGAGGAAAGCCCCTTCCCAGGCTGGAGAGAATGGTTTTGATTTGAAAACCTGGATGGAGTGATTTTGGTTCTGGGAATTAGCTGAAACTTCTGCTGAGTCCAAGGGCCAGCCAGAGATGTTGAGGCTGTTGAGAATTTCCAAGGGCCAGATGGAGCTGCCAAAGACTGAGGAAGCATGACTGTGATGCTGATACTTTGTATGAACCTATTTGTGGCTTTGTCAAGCCTTGACTTCCTGGGACCAGAGATTGTGAAGGATTTAAAGTGGACTGGATGCTGTAAAGTTTCGTGTGGAGCAGGACCTGCACAGAGAGCTGGGTAAGGAACTGCGAGCTGTCTGCCTTTGAATCTGGGTGACTGTTAGATGGATTCAGGTAGAAGATGCCTTCTCAAGTCAAGATGAAAAGACCTCTCCATGGATAGTGAGTAGTGATGAAATTGTAATTTACTATTGACTTAGGAGAGGAGAGTTTGTATATTTTCTGATGATTGAATAGTGAATGATGAAGGATGATTGAATAATTGA
The DNA here is from genome assembly GCA_028646515.1 of Pseudochirops corinnae. Lineage (NCBI taxonomy): Eukaryota > Metazoa > Chordata > Mammalia > Diprotodontia > Pseudocheiridae > Pseudochirops > Pseudochirops corinnae. The sequence continues at coordinate 200,096,768 of CM053590.1, read as the reverse complement.
GTTGATTGAATGATTGATTGACTAAATGATTGTACTTAGTGATTGATGACTGAATAAGCGACTGATTGAGTTAACTTAGTGTGCTCCGTGAGTGGAGACCATTGTGGTGAAAACTACGTAGCCATTTTCTATGATAAGTTGTGAATGCTATATTTTGATTTTCTGTGATAAGTTGTAACATTGTGATTCTTGTACTTTGATTTACTGTGAATGTTCTGCTTTGATTTGTTATGGAATGAATAGAGTGCTCACTATACTGTGTAATCAGAACCTTAAAAGCTGGTTACAGCAGCATTCTTCTGAAAGGCATTTCTGGCATGCAGGAATTTAGTTTTAGTCAATGTTTATGCGTGTAGAAGAGTATTAGATAAGACTGAGGAACAATTAGTAGTCCAGTGTTATGGGATCTGAAGATCTTCCCTGCCCCTAGGTCCTTTGATAGGCTTAAGTGGCTCTGAGAATCTTCTCTGATTTGAAAGTATACTCTGACTCCTAATAGGCTGAATGTGGTCATGTGGAGCCTGTGGCAGGAGGCTTGTTTTTCCAGTGCCTTGTAGCTTTGTGATTGGGCAGTGAGTCAAGAGGGCTGTGACATTCTCTGATCCAAGAGAAGGCTGTACATATGCCCTGATGTGAGGTTTTGCTTTGGGGCTCACTTTGAGAAGAGTTGTGTGATTTGGCCAGATGAGACTCTGGGAAGCCTCTGAGCCCCCCCGGCTTTGAAAAACCCAGATGTTGGTGCTTCCCTCTCTGGTAACTGACTAGGTAACTGATGTAATGATCAGACGCTGGAAGCCGTCTGCTGATCTGTTTTTCTGTTTGTTTGTAACTTCTGTTTGTATTCTCTGAAGTTCAGGGGGCTGACTTTTCCCCCTGAACTAGGTAAATGATATGTTTGGTTAAAGTAAGATTGTTAACCCATTTTGAGTTGCTTTCCTTTAGAAAAGCAGATCTAAGAACCTGTGCTAGCAGCCACCCTGGGTATGTTAGGGTGCTTGCTGATAGATCTGGGTTGACTGGAATCTTGAAAATATGGAAAGGAATAGAAGGGAAAGAGGACAGGAAGAGAACAGGCATTTATTACACACTTACTATTTGCCAAGCACTGTGCTAAGTCCTTAACAAATGTTTTCTCATTTGTTCCTCCCAGCAACCTTGTGTCATTATGATCTCTATTTTATAGTTTAGGAAACTAAGACAGACAGAGGCTAAGTGACATATTAAGAGCCACACAGCTAGTAAGTGTCTGATACTAGATTTGAACTAAGATATTTCTTTGAAAAAATTCTTTTTTTTTTTTTTTTTGGTAAATAGTATTTTATTTTTTTCCAATTACATGTAAAATAGTTTCTGACATTCATTTTTAAATAAGATTTTGAATTCCAGATTTTTTCTCCCTCCCTCACTTGTCCTTCCCTAAGATGGCAAGCAATCTGATAGACATTATATCTGTGCTATCACATTAAACATATTTCTTCTATACTAGTCATGTCGTGAAAGAAGAAACATAACCAAAGGGAAAAAAAACCGTGAGAAATAAAAGAAAAAAGAAACAAGAAACCAGAAAAAGTGAAAATAGTATGCTTTGATCCGGATTCAGACTCCATAGTTCTTTCTCTGTAGATGTGTAGCCTTTTCTATCATGAGTCTTTTGGAATTGTCTTGGATCATTATATTGCTGAGAAGAGCTAAATCTGTTATAGCTGATCATCACACAATGTTACTGCTACTTTGTACAATGTTTTCCTGGTTCTGCTCACTTCACTCCGCATCAGCTCAAATAAGTCTTTCCAAGTTTTTCTGAAATCAGCCTGCTTATAGCCCAATAGTATTCCATTAATTCATATACCACAGCTTGTTTGGCCATTCCCTAATTGATGGACCTTGCCTCAATTTTTAATTCTTTGCTTCTACAAAAGATATGCTATACTATTTTTGTACATGTGGGTCCTTTCTCCCTTTTTTCAAGGATCTCTTTGGGATACAGACTTAATAGTGGTATTGCTGGATCAAAGGGTATGCACAGTTTGATTGCCCTTTGGACATATGAACTCAGATATTTCTGACCTTAGGCCCATTACTCTATTCACTGTGCAACCTAGCTATCTAATGGAGAGATATAAATAAGATTGGAAGATATCTGAGGACTTTAAGAACAAGGCTGAGTAGCTCGCCTTGATCAAATACTTTAAGAGCTTTAGAATCACATATTTAGAGCTGGAAGTGATCTTCCATTATTTAGTCCAACATCTTGATTTTATAATTAAGGACACCAAGACTCAGAAAGCTTACGACTGGCTCTAGGCCACAAAGGTAACAGGTTGCCAACCTAGGCTCTGAATCCAAATCTTTGGCTCTTAACTCATGCATACTATTAATTTACCTTAAAAACAATTGGTCAAAAAATATGCAGATATATCCATCATCTTTGTTTTGATTGTCACAAATTTCAAATTGGTGAAGTCAAATGAATGGAGTTTTGATTGAATTTATAGCTGCTATTAATAAATATGCTATGGCGAGTATTAGTTTATTTGTGTTGAATAGGTGGCATAATGTGATTTCCATGTGGATGCTGCCAAATTATGATGAATCAAATAATTAAAATAAATATATCAAATCATTCCTCATTTAGATAGAATAATTATATTTCTCTATTAACTCGAACTTAGAGGCATTTCAATGTGTTCAATTGCATGAGGCAGCAAATTGAAAAGACAGTAACGTGTCATCCTAGATATAATTTCCCAGAGGAATATTCATAATTTTAAACTTCTCAAAATCATGGCCAATTTTCTAGAAGTTTATGTCAAGTTAGCTTTTTTTTCAGAACAACAAATTTAGATCAATTGGATTTAAACTTGGGACTGATGGTTTCCTAAAGAAAAATGGTTCTGAGAATCTGTCTTACTTACCATGCAGTAGTCTATGTACCCTAGCCTTCTTTCTTCTAACCCTGTACTTTATTTATTCTCATGGCAAAAATAACATTTTTTTATTTCTGTGAATGTTCTGTGAACTTAGAGTGAATGGGGACTTGAAAATTCAGGAACCACCTTAAGTTTTGGAAAGTCGATCTAAATTGATTGATTGGCCATGGCATATTTCCATCTTAGGAAGATATAAAAATGTCCTTTGATCAATATAAGTAATTTGTTGTTCTGTCATTTCAGTTGTGACTGATTTTTTTTGTGACCCCATTTGGGGTTTTCTTGGCAAAGGATCCTGGAGTGGTTTGCCATTTCCTTCTCCAGCTTATTTTACAAATGAGGAGACTGAGGCAAACAGGGTTAAGAGACCTGCCCAAGGGAGCACAACTACTAAGTGTCTTGAGGCTGGATTTGAATTCAGTTCTTACTGACTGTTGGCCTATCCCTCTATCTACTATACTACCTAGCTGCCCTGACATCAACATACACTTCATCTAATTAACAGCTATAACTCAAATCCTCCTGAGAAGAAATTTGTCATTTTGCATTGGAAATAGAATAGCTCAGTCTTCAGCATTGAAAACCTCTTGCTCTGTGGTCCTGCTCTCCTAGTTGATGACTAATTTCCCAGACCAATATTTCAAGAAGCTACCGTTTTTTACTTCTCATCTTTCCTCCACTACCTTTTCTCCTTCTGTTCCTCCACGCCAAATCCTCCTCAAGAGTGGAGACACATGATCCACCCCTACAACTCTCAAGTAGTACCAGTCGTCCTTTAGGGGACCCAAACTGCTAGTGTGATTTGGAAATGGGAGAAGCAGCCCATACAGGACTGTTACGTACATGTAGCACAGTGGAGCTTTTACAAAAATAAATACTTACTTCAACAAATAATCACAAATATTCAAATATACTTCCCCCAACATGTGAAAGGCGTAATCCCTCTTCTCCCCTGAACCACTTCAGTTTCTGATGGGGGGGAGGGAAGAGGATTAAGATCACAGTTTAACTCAGTGCCCATAGAACACAATCTAATATCCTAGTTCGAACCCCTCTGGGGTTCAAGTCCAGATACCCTGACTTCTCATGGCTTCCATACTGAGATGGCTGACTGTAGCACCTTGCCTGGCTCCTGGCGCCAAGGTCTCCGGGGTTCTACCCCTGGTCCAGTGGAGATCAGCACTGGTACCTGAAAGAAAGGACAAACAACAAAGCAGAAACCAATGCCCACAGGCCCATATCTGGGAGCTGGGGTAAAAGAGAGAGAGAGCAAGGGAAGGGTGAATTCCTTGCCCCTCTCACTGGTTCAGATCACGACATCTATTCTGGGAGTGGCAGCACCTAGGAGCACAACTGAACAGATGGCAGAAAGAGATCCTGTATAGATCAGTGACCCAAATTTTAAGGATACAGAAAACCAAGCAAGGAGGCTACCCTCACCCACATGGTTGGAGTTGTAGAGAGCTCCATGTTATACAAACTGAGCATGCTCAAAGCCAGGTTACACTTACATTGTGTGTCAAAATGTGTAAGCACTCATATCCAATGTTTTTAAGCTTAGATGTTGAAATTGACCAAATTAGTATAGGAAAAAAATCCCATAATTGTATATTATCTCATAAAAGCAATAGATCTGATGTTAAACTTGATTTTACTTTGACTCTTCAAGCTTAGAAAGAAGACCTTACATGAGCATGACTGCAATAGATTTGACATGTTAATAACACATTAAATTATCTAATAGTCACACTATACTTTGATTTTCAGACAAGTTTTTTTAGTTAAATGAATGAATGAGAAAGCATACATTAAGCACTTACTTGAGTATTCCAAGAACTGTACTAAGTCCTTAGGATACAAATGCAAAAAAAGAAAATTGTCCCTACCCTCAAGAAGCTGAGGGGACAGTGCACAAAGGGCAATGACGGCCAGGTCAACGTGTCTTGGTTCAGGAACTTATAAGGATGCTTAGGAGCCATAGGGGAGTAGTTTAATACTCCCCATTTAGAAACAATGGTGGAGTTTGTTTGATTATGATTTGATTAAGGGAGTCATGCCCATGCTCACTGTGTAAATAAGTCTGGAAGATGGTGTTTGAAGTAATGTCTTTCTAGAAATGGAATGGAGATTGGAGCAGGGCAGTGGGCAACTTCCACCATCACATTTATTAAGTGCCTACTCTGTATCAGGCATTGTGCTAAGTACTGGGGGCATAGTATAAGGCAAAAGATAATCCCTCTGCTCAAGGAGCTTACAATCGAATGGGAACAATAACATGCAAACACAGCAATCCACCTACAGGAGAAATAGGAAATGATTAACAGTGAGAAGGTACCGGAATTAAGGGAGTTTGAGGAAGACTCCTGGTAGAAGATGGGATTTAAAGTAAGCTACAGAGTTCAATAGTTGGAGCCAAGGGAGGATGAGGCACAGCCAGGAAAAGTGCCTGGAGCCAAGAGATAGAGGGTCTGATTCTTGGAATAGCAAGGAGGTCAGTGTCCCTGGATCAAAGAGTAACTTTCAGGAAGTAAGTATAAGGAGAAAAGTAGGAGAGGGCTAGGTGATGAAGGGCTTTCAATAGCAAAGAACATTGTTTTTGGTCCTGGAGGCAATAGGAAGCTGCTAGAGTTTATTGAGTAGGGGGGAAACATGATTGAACCTGTGCTTTAGGAAAATCACTTTAGTGGCTGAAAGGAGGATGTATTCAGCTATGGAGGGATTTGAGATAGGCAAACCCACCAGAAAGCTTTTGCAATAATGCAGGCATGGGATGATGAGGGCCTGCACCAGAGTGGTGGCAGTGTCAGAGGAGAGATGGAGCCATATAGGTAAGATGTTGCACAGGTGAAATTGCTAGGCCTTGGTGACAGATTCGATATATAGGGTGAGAGGTAGTAAGAAGCCCAGGATGACGCTATCACCCTCTACAGTAATGAAGGGGTTAGGATTTGGGGAGGGTGGGAAGATAATGGGTTCTGTTTTGGATGTATTGAGTTTAAGATGTCTACTGGACATCCTCTTCTGTCTCACTGATTTATTAAAATGACATAACTATATTTGTGTAATAGAAATTTGGTAATGTTCCCCATTCTCCTATTTTTGCAAATAATTTAAATAATATTGGAATGAATTATTCTTTGAATTTTTGATAGAATTAACTTGCAAATCTAGCTGGTACTGCCCCCCTCCATATCCCTTTTTGATTATATTTATGGCTTCTTCAATTTCTTTTTCTGAGGTTAGGCTATGCAACCTCTCTATTTCTTATTCTGTTGATCTAAGTATTTAATATCTCCATAAATATTCACCCATTTTATTTATCTGTTTCCTTGACATATAATTGGGCAAAATTATTTCTAATTATTTTCTCAATTGTTATGAATTGGTCTTTCCCCCTTTTTATTGTTAATTGACTTTCCTCTAAAAAATCAGATGAACTCTGTGTCTGTTTTTCTTTTTCCCAAAATAATAGCTCTTATTTTTATTTATCAATTCAGCGGTGTTGTCGCTCTATTGATATTTGGAATTCCTATTTTTTTATTTGTTTTAGAATTTTTTTAGTTGCATGCCCAATTCATTGATTTGTACTTTTCCTCTTCTGTTGGTAAAAATGTCTAGAGATATAAAATTTCCCCTAAGGACTGATCTGGCCACATTACAAACATTTAGTATGTTGTCTTATTCTTGCTGTTTTTCTTTGGTTAAGTTACCATTTCTATGATACCAATTTTTTGGGATAAAATTATTCAGTCCCAGTTGTTGTTGTTGTTTTCTAAAGCTGTAGGCCAAGAAAAGGATCAGAAAAGGGATAGAACCCCTAGTTGAGATAGATAGATAATAGAGAGAAGATGGAGCTGTTCAGTTCTTAGGATCTGGAGCTGGAAAGGATTTGTGAAGCCATCATGTTGAATACCCTTATTTTGTAGAGGCTAGACTGGCTAAATGTTGGAAGATTATGAGAACTGATCAAATCTTGAAATGCATCTGTGATCTCATAGATCTGAGTTCCCTCCAGTGATACAAATGGAAAACCATTTGCTCAGCCTGTATGATTATTGTCACTGCTCTTCAAAAGTTCAATCCAGAAGTTCCATGCAACATGTTAGAGGCTTTCCTCACTTACTCCTAGCATCATAAAGGTACCATGGGAACACTCTGGTTCTTCACCTGTCATGTTTTACTTTGCCATTTCATCAGTCCATCTTTTCTTTTTGTCATACAATTCCTTGATGATTTTCTTTGCTATTGGTTAGAGGCAGGACTGGTACTAGCTCTCTGTTAGTTGAGGTTTGATGTTGGGATAAAATAAAGTGCTTATAGGTCACTGAATAGTTTTAAAAAAGAGGAACTTTACTTGGCTCTAATACTGAAAGGATATACAACAAGAATACAGAAGATACAGTACTTCTATAGACGCAACCCTCTTCATCCTTTCTCCCTGTCTCGATATGAAAACATATGTTTGCTAGGGTAGAGTGTGGTGACTCACATAGTTTGCAGACTTTGACCAGGTTGGAGAAGGCTTTTATCCCACATGGAGAGGACCTTTTATGTCCTTCAGTTACTGAATATCAACAGTAGTAAGCTGTATCCAGTAAGAAGCTTGAACGCCACTTCAGGGCTAATCAAATACTGGTTTGGTCACCGTTTTCCTAACCCATGTAGGATGAAGGGAGATGGAGCAGAGGAACACACTCCTGTTCTTTGGAGTTCCTCATTGTGGGTGGGACAGGGCTGTAAGATATAGCCAATGTGCCTTTCTGTTGCCTCTTACCTATCTTGAGTTTGGAGATAGAGCTGTTCCCCATTTTGTTGACATATGAGGTAAAATGTTGTCTGGGGAGTGAAAACTTAAAAACTTCTCAGAATGGGTCTTATAAATTGATGTCAGTTCTGTCTACTTCACCCTTCCTCCATCTCTCCTTCCCCCATCCCCCTTCAATTCTGCTGTCAATCAGCAGCAAGCTCTTTCAGGAGTCTTTTGACCTCCACTCTTCTTTACTATTGCCCTGGCGACCTTTCTCCCTCCCCCTCCCTTGCTTTGGGACTCTTCCCCCTTTCCCTTGCTGTCAGTCAGCATCCTTGTTCTTTGTAAGCCTGCTTCCCAGCCACTGAGATACAGTGGTGGGTTTCCCTGTTACTTGCCATTGGGGAAGATTTTTGTGCCAAGACTTGAGTCCGCTTCTCAGCCAATGAGAGAAGAGACAATCAGGGGAGAGGGTCTTGACTGTGTTTGGGTTTAAAAACTCTGTTTACCACACATTGTGTGTCTCCTCTTCTTGGTCAGTCATGGGGAGGACTTCCCTCTTCTTCCAGGGGAAGAGAATAAATTCCTGTTCTTATCCTAAGAGAGCTCCATATTTTTGATTAAATTTTGGATGGGGTTTTTTTATCCCACACAATGTCAGTACTGAAAACAGGTTGCTTTGATTTTTGGGAAACATGGGCCCTAGTTCATTTTCAATCTATTCTGTTGATTCCAAGTATACTTAATGTTGGGAAAACTCCATAGCATATCTACCGAAATGCATGTTGAAATCTGGGCAACGGAAATTCTTCATCTACTTGATCTTTTCTGTGTTAATGGACAAGGCAATCTGAGTGATTAAAGATTTCTTCTAGGAAGCTCAGAAATGTTCTGGGGCTTACTATAATCACCACAAAGCTATCTGCATGTAAATTTGCATGTTTAGTGACTTTTTTTGGGTTCAGTTTTAAGTTGTTTTCCCAGAATGTTTGAATGACCACACAACCATACCAACACTGAATCAGTGTGCCAGTGTGCCACATCATCTCCAACCAATTTAATTTTCCTTTTTTAGCATTTTTCCAACCTGATGGATGTGAGGTAGAACTCAGAATTGCTTTAATTGGCATTTATCTTATTGGTAGTAATTTGTAGTATTTTTAATGTGGTGTTGAGATCTTGTCTTCCTTCTTTTGAGTACCTTTTCACTTTTGTCCTTACAATTTTATCTGTAGTGGCGTCAAGAAGCAATGTGAAGTACCTACTTTCCTCTTCCTTTCCAACTTCTTGACACTAAATAACAGTGCAAAGAGATATAATCTTCGTTTAACCAAACAATTCTTACCTATAACAGGTGTCCATATGGAGACCTCTAGTCTTACTTCTCTGTAACACTGAAATCTCTTCTCTGATCCCAGGCCAGAAAACTATAAATTTTTACAGTTCTGAAATCTGTTCTTTTGTCTTCTTATTCTGCCTCCCTCAGAAATGGATTTTCACGTCAAGAAATAATTAGCTAATGACGAGTAACCAAAATCTCATTTGATAATAATTAGGCAAAGGATATTTGCCCAATAGTTATATAATAGTTTTGGCGTTCATGGTACCCCTGGTTATTAACGCCAACATATTCCAGCTGGTCATATGGAGGTACACATTGTAGAACTGAGTCAGACTTTTCCCTCTACCAACTTCAAAGTTTTGTAGTCTGAGAAATGCAGACAAACAACTGAAGCTCAGAAGCTTGAGGGAGACTTTGTCTTGGGTAAAGGCGTTGTTGCTTGAATTGCTTTTCTAGGGTAAGCCTTGCATTTCTTTTTGTCTTTGCCCTTCTAATCATCTAAATTGTCAAAATATGAAAGGGTCAGTGCCCTACACAGACTTCAATGACTAGATGTCTTTTCTTTCACTTTTGTTCATCTTCGTGTTTATAGGCACAGGTGCACTTTTTGGGTTGATCGAAGGGATATTTGGTTATTATTAGAGTCAGTTGGATTTTTCCTAACATCATAGGGGAAAGAGCACTGACTTTGGAGTCAGTGGGTGAGTGATTCAAGAATCACGTTCTGCATTTGCTATCTGTGACCTAGTAAGTCATTTAAGTTTTTCAAGCCTGTTTCCTGACCTGAAAAATGGGGGAGTTAAGCTAGAAAACTTTCTGAGATCCATCGTAGTTCTAAATCATGACATAAACCTTGTCCTTTGTGAAGATCCTGAGTGTATTTTTCTTCATATATGACTAAGTACCCTTAAAGGAGAGACATAAGTCCTTTTTATCCTTGGTATGGGAGTAGTCTGTTACATCTTTTTTTAAAGTCTGTCATTACTGAAGAAGCTTTTTCTTTTCTATAAATTGAGAATTGCCTATGTTCCAAAAGACTAACCTTATCTCTGAGCATTTTGAGCAAAGTTAATTTGTCTGCTCCTTTCCCTTACCCTTAGTTCTTTAGAGGCAGTATGATATAACGGATAGAGTCTACAATTGGGGTCAGAATTCAAATTCTGTCTCAAAAACTCACTGGCTTTATGTTTCTAGACAAATTATGTAACTCTCCTTGCCCTCAGTTTCCTTACTTGTCAATTTGGGATCATAATAGCCCCCTGCCTCAAGAGAATGTTCTGGGGATCAAATGAGATGATATATCTAAAGCACTTTGCCAATATTAAAGTAAAATATAAATTCCTCTGTTAGGCATTTAAAGCTCTTTATAAACTATTCCCTTCCTATCTTTCCAGTATTCTCAATCCTATGTGGTCCAGATAAACTGGTTTAATCACTGCTTTTCATTTATGATGCTCTATACTAGCTTGTCCCCCATGCTGAGAATGCTTTCTTCCCTTACCTCTGACTCTTAGAATCCTTGGGTTCCTTCATGACTTAGTTCAAACAGCATCTTCTATGGGAGGTCTTTTCCTGGTTCCCTCCTCCCTGGGCAAGTTACTTAGCTTCTCTTTTCTTCAGTTTCCTTGGCTGTAAAAGGGGGACAATGACAACACCTCCCTCCCAGGGTTATTGTGAAGACCAAATGAAATCATATTTATAAAACGTTTACTATAATGCCTGACACATTGTAGGCAGCATATAAATGCTTATTCCATCCATCCATCCAACCATACATCTGCCCACCCACTCATCCATCCATCCATCCATCCATCCATCCATCCATCCAAGATACATAGGGAAATAACACAAATATTTCGCAATAAGAATCATACCCCAATGGGTAAGTGATTAAAGAATGTGAACAGATTTTTGAGAATTTCCATACACGGACATCACATACAGATACTTAAACATGTGTGTATATGTGTTTATGTATATACATAATTGCCTGATTTGTTCCTTCTGTCATGAATGCTTTAACTGTTCAACTGAAGTTATAGAGGCTTATAGAGAGGTTATATTACTTTGATAGTGACTCCAAATGGTATGGAGGTGATTCTGCATTCTCACAGTCTAAGACAATAGAACACAAGCTGGAAAGGCTATGAATGCAGGGTATGACAGTGTGTATTACCAGTCTCTTGTCCAAGGATAAGCCTGATTGTGTTTGGAGAGGTGTTTCACCACATTCGTTATAGGATGTTGAATGACGATGGCCACCATAACTTTTGATGCACATCTACTAAGCTAGAGTAGGGTTGATCTCTGTATCCACCGAGGGAGGACCCACACATTGAAGTGTTCCTTACTCTGTTTTTGTTGCCAAGGTGACCATAATTTCCCTTCATGAGGATTTTGAGTTTTTCTGTTGATAAATGAAAATCTCCTAAGTATTGATAAGAGCAATTAGAGGTATAAAATTGTATGGGTTTTCCCTTGTTTTTGGTTTCTTCTTAATAATAAACCAATGGACCAAAGAATAGCACCTTATTTGGACTTTAAGGGGTAAGGAAGCTTAGAATTGAAAAAGTTTCACCTCAAACTAAACCTTTAAGCACAATGGGATAGTAGTTACTAATAGTGGTTATCAGTAGTGTATACCTATCTACAAGAACCCAGTATGAATCTCTAACTATAGAAAAGAACAGCCATTATTTCCTCAATAGGTTCTAAATATCAAAGGGATTTTTTTAACCTAGGTCCCTAAAACCCTGGATTTGACAGACTTAAAAGTTGTAAAAGAAATTTTGAAAACTCCCCCACAGATTCCTATCTTCAGGATTTCTTGGAAAAATATACTTATTTTAAAAACCCAAACAAACTTTGAAGTTGGAAAACAAAAGCTGCCATATGGTATCTTAGAGATGGCACTGAAACCCCATGGAAAGGACTATTTGAATAGGAGAAAACTGCTGCAGTGCTAATCCTGTTTCAAAGGGTGGCAATAATGGGTGATCACTTATTCTGATGTCCTATAGTTCAGGTGAATAGCAGGGCATAAGAAGAACAGCTTGCCTAGAGGAATGCACACACATCAGAGACTTTCTGTGGTGTTGAAAAATATTTTCACTTATAAGAAAAAGAAAATTAGACTGTTTTCAGGCATTCACTGAGACACTGAGGAACATTAAACTTCTATGTTCTGGTCTTAAAGAGACATAGAGAATTTAGAAGTTGCACTTTAGATCTCTGTAGCTACTGCTGCTACACTTGCTAAGAGCAGACACTACAGGAGAAATATTATGTAGAGAACTTTGATTTCCATTCCATAATTGGAAGTAAGATGTGGATAAAAAGTGAGGGAAAAGATAAAAAAACCCAAGGGATAGAGAATATAGTATACTTGAAGTTTGTATTGCTTATGGGAAAAATTCACTGTTCATCGCCAGAAAGATTCCGAATTGTTTCCAGTGGAGTAAAGCAAAGAATTCTGGCTTTGTGGCTTGCAGATCTGGGCTTGAATATTAACTGTCATTTACTACCTCTATGACCTTGGGCAAACCCATTGTTATGGGAATCTAAAGATCTTCCCTGCCCCTAGGCCCTTTGCTAATGTGGCTACGTGACTCTGAGGACCCTTGGATATTTGAAAGTATACTCTGTTCCTTAATAGGCTGAATGTGGTCACGTGGAGC
>CM053590.1:200042413-200083572 GCA_028646515.1 Pseudochirops corinnae | reverse complement strand
AACCAAAACCTCACATCAGGGCGTATATATAGCCTTCTCCTGGCTTAGAGAATGTCACAGCCCTCTGGACCCACTGCCCAATCACAAAGCTACAAGGCACGGGCATTCCTGGAAAACAAGCCTGGCGCCACAGGCTCCATGTGACCACATTCAGCCTATTAGGGAACACAGTATACTTTCAAATATCCAAGGGTCCTCAGAGTCACGTAGCCACATTAGCAAATGGCCTAGGGGCAGGGAAGATCTTCAGATTCCCATAACATCTGTGAAACTATATAAATATAGAAAACAGTCCTTCACCTACTTCCCAGGCACTAGTCTCTCTAGTCAAAAGAGTTGGATCAAGGACAATCTATATATTTAGAGATTTTAGGAAGACTAAATTCTTGAGTTTAACATAGGCTTTATTAAGTGAGTTAACTAGTAGGTTGAACTGTATAATTCTGAGGTGGAAGGAGTCAGAAACAAATATCAGAATAGCCAAGTGATGGGGTGGCCTTAGGGGAAAAGTGAAAAGAACACCCAAATAACAGAGACAGTCTGATCAGAATTTAGCAGTGTAGGAATAGTCCCAACTTCTCACTTCTAATTTTTTAAAAAAAATTTCTGAGGTGTTTGCAAAAGATTCTTAATCTTTCTGTTTTATACCAGGAAGAAAATGTGGATGGGACCCAAATAGATTACTCTTAGGAATTAAATTCTGAATTAAAACCAATTCAATAAACATTTATGAAACACCTATTAATCAACCAATATTCAAGGAATTACTAATATTTTAGTATTAGTATCAAATCTGTAAGTTATTTAGTACTAAATTAGTATTAATATTGATATTATGGTCACTTTTAAAACATAATTATGAATTTCTTTCCATACTTCCTGGAACAATTGACATCTGTAGGAACTGTAGTAGTATCTTTTCCCCTATTTTTTCATCTGAAAAATTATTGATATGTTTTGTTTTCATGGTATTCTTCTCCTTCCCCTGGACTCACCTTTCTCTTGAATTTTATTTTAGATTATCTTAATATTGAATGAGAAATCAAGGATACATTTAATTCATATATATATATTTATAAATATAAAATGATCAGATATAGAAACAATACCACCAGGAGATACTCTTTCAAACTCAGATCATTTATTAGGGTGACTCAAAGAATTATACAACCTTCAGTTAGAGAGTCAGGGAGAACTTTTTTAAAAAGCCAAGAAAGTATTAACATTTCATTCTTTAAAAAGCTGAGCTTCTGTTTTAACATTTTTTTATTATGTGTCATTTTAAAAAGTGTTTAGGAGGTGCTAAAAAAAAACCTCTTTCTTTTATTTCTGTGTATTTAGCACATTAAATTGTCAATAATATTTACCTTTCATTATCTGTCTTCTATCTCCTGCCCAATGGACACTTTAAGTCTTTGATTAACCTTGCTCCCACTGAACTGGTACTATAAAATTTCTTTACAATTCTTCTTTTGAGGCTGGCTCTCTCTAAGTACTAGATTAAAATCCAATCATTTCTCCTAATGAGTAAAACTTTTGGGCAAGTCAAAATATGTCCTGAAACAATGCTGGGATTCTAGTAATAGTCCACATTTCTGTAGTGCTTTAATGTTTTCCTTATACAATCCTGTGCAGCAGGTAGGTAGTTTTTATTTCATTCTATGGATAAAGAACAAGGTTTAGCTGGATTATACTGCTAGTAAGTTGTGGTGCAAGTGTTTTGACTCTAAATCCATGGCCTTTTCCATTTAATCTTTCAATACTGCTAGGTATCTGTAGTGTACATCTTAAACCAGAAAGGTATTATTATATCTAGTAGCAATACATTTATATAACATTCCAAGATTTATAAAGTACTTTCCTTATAGCAAATCTGTAAGGTAAGTTGGAGAATTATTGTTGTTTTTGTTGTTGCTTGATAAATGAGGGAGTTGAGTCCCAGAGATGTAAAGTCCATTACTTAGCTAGTATGAAGATGAACTAGAATTTGAATCCAGATTTGGAATCCAGCCATCCTACCAGTCTGATCCCCTCAGTCTAGGTTTAGTGGTATACCAACTTCTTCCTTGTTGCTAGTTCACTTTCAAATAGTTCCAATAATTCCAATTTGTGCTGTCACTGGAGATGAATATTCCATCCTTTGATGCAAATTGAAACCCAACCAGGCCCTGTTAACCTGGGTGATTCTTATTCATATGCTCCTGTAAGACCTCACAGAATGTCCACTGAGGATCCTTCATACCGTATAGGCATTACTTTAGCAATGAATTGTCCATCTGTTATCATTCTTTGCTTTTGTTCCTGACCAACCTATCTGCTTTCCTGATCAAGGATTGAAATTATATGCTTTACTCTGTTTATTTTACATAATCGGAAATATGCTTCAGCCCATTTACATTCATATGATCCTGTTTGGACCTATCCATTGACCTTTGGGTTGCTACTGATACTTCAAAGATTATAGTGTTCAAAGATTCAAAACCATACAATTTCACCAGGAGAACAGTTGTGTTGAATAAAATATTACGTGAAAGAGTGGGCAAAGGATTTCCTTGGAGGAGTAGGTCAGTGTCTTCAGTTATTTATTTTTATTGAATGGTTGCTTTGACTTTAACCAATAAGACTATAGCAACAGGCTGGGAGTGACGGGGAAGGCAATGGGTTACCCTCTTCAGTTAGCAATTTAATGAGTCTGGGGAACAATGTCCTTTTGTATTACTCTATGTGGTTCTCAAACCTTTTTGATTTCAGGACTCCTTTACAATTTTTGAAATTTGTTGAAGGCTCCCTTATACCATTAAAAATTGTCAATGGCTCCTAAAAACTTTTGTTTATAGGACTTATACCTATCAACATTTACTCTATTAGAAAGAGAAACTGATAAAAAATTTAAAATATCTATTGATTAACTTATTTAAAAATAGTAAACTCATTACATTAATATGAATCATACATTTTTATGAAAAGTAACTTTATTTTCCAGAAAAGCAAGAAGTGACATTGTTTTGTATATTGAAAAAATTTCCTTAATGTCTGGCTTAATTAATGGACAGCTGGGTTCTCATATCTGTTTCTGTATTCAATCTGTTGTTTTGGTGAAATATATGAAGAAAATATGGCTTCACACAGATATAGTTAGAAAAGGGAGGAGCATTTTAAGAGACAAATAATATCTTTGTATTCTTATGAAAACAGTTTTACATTGTGGACCCCTGAAAAAGTTTCATGGACTGCTATGGGTCTGTGATCTTTGAGAACTGTTACTCCATGTTGTTTTAGAGCAAAAAATATTTCAGAACTTTTTTGTAGGAGAAGATTTTTTTCCCCTCTTGCTGGTAGGCATGACAGAAAAGGAACTGATTGTGTTTCCAGGGGATTTCATTATAAAGGGATTTAATAGTCTGTTTAAGATGATGATGTCTGCGAATAAGATTTGGGTTTCTGGACTAGGGTTTAAGATGGAGGAATGATAGGAATCAAGTGTATCTAACAAGATAGATAAAGCTTTATTTACTTGAAGACATGTAGATTTTATCAAGAGGGCTTTAATCTAGAAATAGAGGTAGGAAGAAAACTCACCTCCTGTGCTTTTACTAAAGCAGATGCCATAGAGAGTAGCATAGAAAAATATCAATAGAAAGGTTCAGTAAATCAAAGGAAAAAGTCAACCACAGGATCATGAAGATCATCATGGTCTCACATCTAAGGTAAATGATGTATTTTTATACAGACATATGTACCTAGATATATACATACATATATATATATATATATATATATATATATATATATATATATATGAGAACTTATATATGTGTATATTGTATTTCGTTTTTAATTAGTGACTTGATCAATGTGGAGAAAGTGCTGATATAGAAAATCTTCTCATCCAGGCAGATCAACATCTCTTCTATGAATTAGAAGATTAGAGACATCTTGGGCACCGAGATATTAAGTTGCTTGCCCTTTGTGATACATTTAGTAGGTGTCATAATCACAACTTGAACTCAGGGTTTCCTGACTTCAAGAGCAACTTTCAAAACTCTTTGTCATGCTGACTCTTATACAGTTAATTGATAGAATGAACTAAATATATTGATGCAAGGAGGTGACTTTTGCCTCATTGGCAAGTTTGTGGAATGTGACTTATGATGATAATAATAATAAAAATAAAAATAATAATAATAGCTAGCATTTATATTGCACTTTAATGTTTGCAAAGTGCTTTACATGAATTATTTAATTTGATGTGATTTGCTCATTTCCAAAGATGCTGGTTTCCAAAGTATATGAATGTCTGGAGGAACTCAGTGAAGCATAATGAACAATCTCATTTTCACATTCTCTTACATGAGAGTTCTTCTATATCTGTAGCATTTAAGTCACTTGTCAACCAGTTCATCAGGTTGGTTCTGACTAATTCTTTCACTAGGGAGATTAATCAATCTCAGAATCAACTTCAAATAGACCTATAAGAGCATAACCAGTTAAGAGTACATCATTAAAATGAAAAAAAAATTGTTCTTGATTTGGAGTGCAGGTAGCTGACACACTGAATTTCCTTGGTAAATCTAGAGATAAGCTCTTACCAATATTCAGCTGCTTTTGTTAGACAGGTCAATTTGATCCCCCAAACTCCAAAGCCATTTGGAGAGCCTCTGATTTCACTGATAGATTTCAGGGCATAATTAATTACATTTGGACAGTCTGATCCTCAATTTGATTGTAATACTTCTGCTAAAATCTAGATAAAAGATTGGTCCCAAAGTTTCCCACACTATTATAAAGTATGAACACTAGTACCTAGTATTTCAGAAGCACTCAGAAGAACTAAGGAACCTTCAGTTCATTTCAATAAGAAGATATTCTAGCAGATGCTAATTGTGCAAATTTCTGGAGGGGCAGGGCCTAGATAGTGGAATAAAGGCATGGGTTCACCTGAGTTCTTCCAAATTCCCCTCCAAACAACTTTAAAATAATGCTTCAAAATGAGTTTTGGAGTGGCAGAACCAAAAAAAATATGTTGGAGTGTAATAACTTTTTAGCCCAAGATACTGTAGAATGTTGACAGGAAAGGTCTGTTTCACTGGGTAATGGTAATGGTAATTTGAAGATCTTCCCCACCTCTTCATAATTTGAAGACCTTCCCTGATTTGAAAATATACTCTGCTCCCTAATAGGCTGAATGTGGTCACATGGAATCTGGGGTGGGAAGAGTTTGCTGAAGGGTGGAGCAGAGCCCACAGGAGAAGCTTGCTTGAGGGAGGCTTGCTTTTTTTAGGAAGGCACAATTTTCGTTACTTTGTAGTCAAGTGTGTCATGAGGGATGTGACGTTCTCTGACCCTGTAGAAGGCTATATATACACTCTGATGTGAGGTTTTGCTTTGGGGCTCCCTTTGGGAAGAGTTGTGTGATTTGGCCAGACAGACTCTGGGCAGCCGTTGAGTACCCGGCTTTGAAAACCCAGATGCTGGTGCTTCCCTCTCTGGTGACTGACTAGGTAACTGATGTGATGGTCAGATGGCTGGAAGCCCCGTCTGTTGGTCCACTGAATTGTGCTATTTTCTGTCACTATATATTTTTGTCTGCTTGTAACTTCTGTTTGCATTCTCTGAAATTCGGGGTGCTTTTCCCCAGAACTAGGTAAATGTCATATGTTTGATTAAAGTAAGATTGTTACTTTTTTGAATTGTTTTTCTTTAGAAAATCAGATCAAAGAACCTGTGCTAGCAGTCATCCTGCGTATGCTACAGTGATTGCTGTTACACTGGGATGGGAGTAAAGCACAGTATAGTGCCCTGAAAAGCCAGGACCAGGGGTTGAAGGTGGTGGTTGCATTGGTGGTAGCTTCTGGAGTTCTCAGCCCACAAATAGTAAGGGGATGGATAATTGGTCAGAAGATCATAGCAAGCCCTTTGTTGGCACTGGGTGCAAGACTCTGTACCATTGACCATACTTCGTTCCAGGTCTCAGTCCAAGGATGAGGAGGAGCACTAGCACTTGCAGATCCAATGGGGTGGAGAACCATGTTGCAGTTTCAGGTTGGAAAAGGGTGCTTGTGGTCATTCACAGACCAGAGCACAGGCTAGGAAGCAGTGATCAATCACACTTCTCCTTAGATCATAACACCTTGGAAAAACTAAAAACTTACAGAATACCAGAGATGGCTCTGAAAACATCAGCATGAAAAACTTGAAATTGGGAATAGTGCTCCCTCCACCCTGGAAGCAGATCCCAACTTTAACATAAAGTTAAAAGTCAAGAAATACATTGAAAAAAATAAGCAAACAACAACAACAAAAAGGAACCTTACCACAGTAAGTTACTAAGATGACGAGGAATATCAAGACAAAAATCCAGAAAAAGACAATAAAATCAAAGCAGCTACCTGCAAAGTCTGAAAGGAAAAAAAAGGAAATAATCACAGACCTAAAAATGGATGAGTTAAAAAAAATTTAAAAGTCAAATAAGAGAGGTAGAGGAAAAATTGGGAAAATAAATGAGAATGGTGCAAGAAAATCATGAAAAGAGAGTCAACAGGTTGGTAAAAGAGGCAAAAAAAATTCACTTGGAGGAAAACACTCCTTAAAGAAACAGAATTAGCCAAATGGAAAAAGAGGCATAAAAATTCATTGAAGAAAAGAACTTAAAAAGTAGAATTGCTAAATGGAAAAGGAGGTATGAAAGTTCACTGAAGAAAATAATTCTTTAAAAATTAGAATTAAGCAAGTAGAAGTTAGTGACTCTGCAAGATACCCAGAAACAAAACCAAATCAAAAGAAAGAAAAAAAATAGAAGAAAAAATTTCAATATCTTATTCAGACACCAATTGACCTGAAAAATAAATTGAGGAGAGATAATTTAAGAATTATCGAACTATCTGAAAGCCATGCTTTAAAAAATATCCTAGACATCATATTTCAAAAATTTTCAAAGAAAGCTATCCTGACATCATTGAAGCAGAGAGTAAAATAGAAATTGAAAGAATTCTACTAATCACCACCTGAAAGAGATCCCAAAATGAAAACTCCAAGGAACATTATAGCCTGATCCCAGAGCTCCCAAATTAAGGAGAAAATATTGTAAGTAGCCAGAAAGAAATAATTCAAATATTATGGAACTATAGTCAGGATCACACAAGATTTAGTAGCTTCTACATTAAAAGATTGGAGGGCTTGGAACATGATATTTCAGAGGGCAAAGGAGCTAGAATTACAACCAAGAAAAGCCTACACAACAAAATTGAGTGTAATCCTTCAGGGAAAAAAATGAATATTCAATGAAATTCAGGACTTTCAAGAATTCCTGATGAAAAGACCAGAGCTGAGTGGAGAATTTGGCTTTCAAATACAAAACCTAAGAAAAACATAAAAAGTTAAACATGAAATGGAAATCAAAAGGAATTCAAAAAGGTTAAACTGTTTACATTCCTTCATGAGAAGATGTTTACTTATAACTCCTAAAAATCCTTTAGCATTATCAGGGCAGTTTTAAGTATGCATAGACTGAGGGCAGAGGTTTGAGTTAACTATGATGGGATGATTTAAAAAAAATAAAATTAAGGAGTGAAAAAATACGGATGCACTGGGAGAAGAAAGAAGGGAGAGGTAGAATGGGATAAATTTTCTCACATAAAAGAGGTGCAAAAGCAATAACTTTTTGATTGTAATGGAGGGTAAAGGAAGGCAATGCATCAACCTTAGTCTCATGGGAATTGGTTCCATGAGTGAATAACTTACATACTCACTTGGGTATAGGAATCTATCTTGCCTTACAGAAAAGTAGGAGGGGAAGGGGATAATACAAGGAGAGAGAGAATATTAGAAGGGAGGGTGGATTGGAGGAGATGGTGGACAGAAGCAAAAGAGGAGGGACAGGGGGAAGGGAGAGAGAGAGAGGGAAAGATTAACATAGGAGAAATGGATGGACGCTAAGCATAACTGAATATGATGAAATGAACTCACTCATAAAATGGAAGTGGATAGCAGAATGGATTAAAACCCAGAATCCAACAATATGTTATTTACAAGAAATACATTTGAAAGAGAGAGACACATACAGAGTAAAAGCAAGAGTCCAGAGCAGAATATATTACATTTCAGCTGAGGGTAAAAAAAAAAAAAGAGCAGTGGTAGCAATCATCTTAAACAAAGCAAAAGCAAAAATTGATCTACTTAAAAGAGATAAACAGGGAAACTACATTTAACTAAAAGGTACCATAGACAATGAAGTAATATCAGTGCTCAATGTATATGCACCAAAAGGTATAGCATTCAAATTCTTAAAGGACAAGTTGAATTAGTTACAAAAGAAAAAGACAATAAAACTATCCTTGTGGGGGAGCTCACCTTTCCCCACCCAGAATTAGATAAATATAGCAATTCCCCCTGCCCCCCAAGAAACCCAACCCAAGAATGAAGTTAAAGAGATCAACAGAATTTTAGAAAAGTTAAATTTGATAGATCTCTGGAGAAAATTGAATGAGAATAGAAAAGAATCTTTTTTTTCTCAGTGATACGTGGCACCTACACAAAAATTGACCATATGTCAGGGCATGGAAACCTCACAACCAAATGCAGTGAAGCAGAAATATTAATAAAACATTTTCAGGTCATAACGCAGTAAAATTACATTCAATAAAGGGTTATGGAAAGACAGATTAAAATTAAATAGAAAATAAATATAAAATTAAATAGAAAGTAAATCCTATAGAATGATTGGGTAAAAAAACAAATAATAGAAACAATTTCATTAAAGAGAATGACAACAATGTAAAATTTGTGAGGAGCACAACAGTATTTAGGGTTAAATTTATATCTTTAAACACCTGCATCAATAAAATGGAAGAAGAGCACATCAATGAATTGGGCATGCAACAGAAAAAAAGAAACTAGAAAAAGAACAAATTAAAAATTCCCAATCAGATACTAAATTAAAAAAACCTAAAAATCAAAGGAGAGATTAATAAAATTGAGAGTTAAAAAAAAAACATTGAGCTAATAAATAAAACTAGGAACTGGTTTTATGAAAAAATGACAAATTGATTAATTTGATTTTTAAAAAGAAGAAAAAAGCAAATTGTCAATATCAAAAAGTGAAAAGAATGAATTCACCACCAATGAAGATGAAATTAAATAATAATTAGGAGCTATTTTGTCCAGTTATATGCAAATAAATTTGACATTCTAAGTGAAATGGATGTTTGTTACAAAAATAGATTTTGTCCAGATTAACAGAAGAGGAAATAGAATTCTTAAATAATCCTATCTTAGAAAAATAAATCAAAGAAACTAACAGTGTAATGCCCACAAACCCACCCCTCTCCCCCGACTTTTGGAGTAGGAAAAGGATTCGTACCAAATTCCTTTTATGACACAAATATGATGCTGATACCTAAACCAGGATGAGCAAAACAGAGCAAGAACACTATAGACCAATTCTTTAATGAATATTGATGCAAAAAATTTTAAGTACAATACTAGCACGGAGATAAACAATACATCACAAAGATCATACTCTATGACTAGCTGGGCTTTATACCAGGAATGTAGGACTGATTCAATATGAGGAAAACTATCAGCATAAATGACTATATCAATAAGAAATCCAATGAAAACTATGTGATTATCTAAATAGATGCAGGAGAACTCCTCTCCCAGCCCGCCCTGCCCCACCTGCCCTCCCTCCCCTCCCTTCTTCCCTTTTTTCCTTCCTTCCTCTTTTTTCCTATCTCTTTCTTTCTTTCAAAATGGCTAATATGGAAATAGGTTTTGCATTATTCTACATGCATAAACTATATCTAATTGCTTGACATCTTATGGAGGCTAGAGTGGAAAGAGAGAGGGAGAGAATTTGGAACTCAAATTTAAAAAAAATGAAAGGCAAAAGTTGTTTTTACATTTAATTTAAAAACATAAAATTTTTCTTGTAAAATTATGCAAGTTTCTAAGAGCAATATTGTTAAGGAGCCATGGCAACACAAAAGGCATTGTAACTGTGATTCCTTTCTCTTTTTCATTATAAAAAAATTTTAACGTTTATAGAAAAAAAATTATAAATGTCAACTTTTGTCTTTCTAGATTCCCCTGGAATGAAGGTGGACATTTCATAGGATCATAGGATTTAGACTTGGAAAACCTTTAGAGATCATGTGATCTTTTCATGAGCCTATCATTTTGGAGAAGAGAAGCTTTAACCAGAGTGTAACATAATTATTTCTTTGCTAAATACTTATTGGAACAGGTTGTAAGTATTACAAAATTTAAGAGTTTGCAAGAAGAATATTTACTGAAAAAATTTTAAAAAGTGAATTTTGAATGAGCTGGTTAGTTGTAAAGGTCAAATATAAAGGAACTGATTTTCTGGACACCAAGGAGAGAAACATAAACTCATGCCTAATAAACATACTTAGTTATAATTTATTTGTTTAATAATGAATGATACTGTAAGGACACATATACTTTCTGTGACACAGAAAGACACCCTGGGTTACGTTTTCCCTTATTTCAGTACCTGTCAGGCATATGAGGTCCAATTAGGAATTGTCCAGCTCTGCCTAACCCTCACTTCAAATATTGGGATTTCTTTTTATCCATAAGGGTAAACAAAGCAACCACCATTTTTTTTTTCCACAACCACCAAAATGTAAGGTAAGAAAATTCCTTTTTGGTACTTTCAATATCTCCCTAGAAGTAAATCAGGTTGGGCCAATTTATTTGGTGCTTAAAGGTTATACATTATGGATTTACTAATCAGTCTGGTTATCTGGTGACAGTATGATTGACCTTTAATCTCACAAGGGAAAACCTTTGATCGTATTTCCTTTGCATGTTAAGTATTTTAAAAAAAATTGCTAGCATTTGGATAGCACTTTACAATTTGTAAATTATATTATATCTGTTATCTGATTTGATCCTCACAACTCTATGACAGATGAATATTCTCCTAATTTTACAGATGAGGAAACCGAGGCTGTGGTACATGAAGAGATTTTTCTCAGGGTCACTCAGCTAATAAGAGTCAAAAGCAGAATTTGAACTCTTCTTCTTGACTCTAAGACCAACATTCCATTCAATGTACTACCTAGTTACCCTTATTGACTCAAATATATTACACAATTATCCCTCCTCTCCCCCGCCCTGCCCCCGTCTTCTCTTCTCTAGTTGTCCACAGTTAGTCTTTCACAATTTCCATTTCTCCTCCTAAAATTTATTTTGACTGTGTTGAATTCCCTGTGCTGCATAGCCAAACACATGCATGTGCATGAGCGTGCACTCACACACACATGTTATCATTTCAATTATCAAAAAGACACGTGCACACAGCTACAGTGTCTGGAATGACTAATTATTATCAACTTCATTATCTCTAAGGTCCCTCAATCTATGACCAACAAAATTAGTGTCATTGTCTGATAAACGATAAATATAGTAAAGCACAAGTCTTCGGGGTCGGGGGGTGGTAAACTAGAGCATGGGTCTTGGCATCAGATAGCGAAGGTTTAAATTCAAGCTGTGTAACCTTGTGCAACTCACCTGTAATCTTCCTGGGCTTTGATCTCCTCATCTGTCCAAATAAAAAGGAGGTTGAAATAAGTTTAGTTCCTTAAGGTCTTCTTGCTCTGAATACTGTGACTAAATGACATGCATTAAGATTTATGCTTTGTCTAAGCACAACAGATTTCAGTGAGCACAAGGTGATGTCTTTACTGAAATGACTGATAAGTCAGCTGAAGGAATTGTACTGGATGGTGGGTTTGTGGATATGGCCCCAATTACAGTGTGTGTGTTTTGTTTGTTTCTCTGTAACTATGGCCAGTGTTTGGGTGCCTCTGCCTGCCTATCTGCCCATTGCTTCTTTTCTTTATTTGCCTATATGCAGAAATGTTGGTGGCTCTCACTTTTTTAAAATCTCACAGCCCTCAAGCTGTTTGTTCTGCTTCTGTCTACTTGATTATTTATATGCAGAGCATGAGCACAGAAGACACTCGAATATTTGTTGAATGGAGTGAACAGTTGATTTTATTCTTTCCTCTGTCTCAATGTGTTACTTGACAAATTAGGTAAAATATAAGTTGCCTTTCCCACTTAATTTTGTTTGTTTACAATATTTGCAAAATAATAAATTAGTGGTTTTTGATGGAAGACTAATAGGCACTTAATGGAAAACACCCTCTGTATATTGACATCAGACAGGGCTCAAACTACCTCATCCCAAATTGATACAGACTCGATAACAGTCTAGATTTATAGTCTGGAATATATTAAAAAATGCTTAATCTTTCTTTACCTAGCTCAAATGCCCATTTCCCTAAAGTTTTTTGTCAATCATGAGTTTGAATACATAGGATCTGATAATTAATTGCTAATAGGAAACTTTTATTAACATTATTAGCATAAGAATCCAAATAAATAGTACTGTCATATTTCAAATAGCAGGCTGCAATTGAATTACAAAGTAATTTCCATCCTCATTCTGATTATCCTGCGAACAGTCAAGCAGCCAGTATCACCCTCTCCACCACTCTGCCACAAGACAAGAGGAATATGGAGGTGTAGGGTGATTTGTTACCTTCTCTGTCTTGCAGTCATGATGAAAGGAGCCATTGATCCAAGAATTCTGGAAAATGGATGACCACACATATTTCTCTGCTCACAACACTTTTATTTTCCTTGGAAAGTACTCCTTGGAGAGCTTTCTTGGGTTATATTCGATTATCACTTTGTTCATAACCCTTCTCCCTTTCCCTTATTTTTCTTCTCTCTTTTTCTTTAAGGAAAAAGCTAGACACTGATTGAGTTATTATTACACTGAAGGGAAAATATGAATGGAAAACTTTTATGCAGTCCAATCCTAATTAAATTGTATTTGATTGCTGGTAAAACACAACACAGACTGATCAGACTCTTAAGGCTGAAAGATTAGGTATATAGGAGATACTTTCAGAAGCATAATTTTAATTCCTAAGATTTCTAGATTTTTTCATTGGCATGGTTGATGTAAGAAACATGAAAGAAAAAGATGAATAAATTTGGATTTGGAACAAGTAAGCTCAAGAACAGCGAGGTCTTTATAAACAGTGGAATGAGTGGCTACATCTTCTATGGCTAAATCCTGAGATTCAGTAATAACTTTGGGAATTTCCTACTGGAAGTAGCAGCCCTTTTGGATGTGGTTTGAGATGTGGGACTGATATTTGAAAACTTGCTCTTATTCTGTGGTTTTTGAGGCATTTTCTGAATTATAAAACTTGTTTTTCAAAGAAGAACAACTGGGCTAACGTATGAAGAACACAGGCTGACAGGTCAGGCACGACTATAAAACAAACAAATAAATTGCAGTTAGAAGGGACCTACTTTTAGTGTGAGAGTGAATTTCAACTAAGTCTCAAAGGGATGTCACAGGCTAATCGTGAAGCTGGGACTGATTCAGTTTTTTTCTCCCTGGGTTTGAATGAGAAAAGGATACTGCCAGACCTTAATTGAAATACCATAGTATTTACAATGTGGTATTCTGGGCCATTCAGGGAACTGATTTCATTCTTTGCTCAGCCTCTTGAAATGTGTTCCCAGACAATTTAGGCTAGTATATGTCCCTTAACTCACTTTTCTGTAAACAGAATACAATCACTCATTTGCAGGACTTTTATAAGATCCAAAAAGTATAAACATTTTAGCTTCATGAAACTTGAAGTAATATCCCTTTTCTCATAATCTGTGTTGTTTCTTTTAACTGCTGAGCCCTTTAGCAGAAAGGGAAAAAACACATCTTTTAAAGAAGAGGACTTAGGAAAGATATGGCACATATATAACATAATTTCATTTCTTCTGCTCTGAACTTGAAAATTGTTGGCAAATCTGGGCCGGTGAGTCAAGGAAGCCCTGGGACATAGCAGCTGTGAATTGAAATGGTGGTTATTTAAGCAGCCTACTTGTAGAGGTCAACATTTAACCTAGCACATTCATTTCATGCAAATGAATTCCTCAAATTCATATTGGTAACTATTTGACTCATTTTCTCTTTATGATCAGTGTGAAAACTATAGATTGGGTAAAGCAAAGTTGTATCAAATGAACTTTTCCTAAAACTAGACTTATTAAACTTGAAGGGTTGTTTACTCAGTTCCAATCACTTCACTATTTAAAAAAAAATTTTTTTTTTTTTGCTTTTTTTGGTGGGGGGAAGGTAGGGCAATTGGGGTTAAGTGACTTGCCCAAGGTCACTTGGCTAGTTTTGTGTTAAGTGTCTGAGGCCAAATTTGAACTCAGGTCCTCCTGACTCCAGGGCTTGTGCTCTATATACTGTGCCACCTAGCTGCCCCTAATCACTTCACTATTAACTGAATTTAGAGTTCATCTTGGCCTATGGTGTGAAATGTTGGTGGATATCCAATTTCTGCCAAGCTAAATTTTTAGTTTTGTCAGCATTTTTTTTTCTCAAATAGTCCTTAATCCAAAACCTAGGCTCATTGGGTTTATTGAATACTATGCTCTTGTGTTCACCTTTTTCTGTATGTTGTACATCTAATCTGTTCTAGTGATTGATCTAATTTTTAATCAGTACTATTTTTTTAAAATTGCTGTCTTGTAGTATAGTTTGAGTTCTGGTACTTAGGAACAAACACAAAGTTGTTCCTTGGTTCATTTTCCTGGTACTACAAGCCACCATTGTTTCCCTTCCTTGCCACTTTCTTTCATTATTATCCTTTAGATCCTTGACCATTTGTTTTGGCATCTGAGACATATCCTTGTGATTTTATTATTATTTTTCCAACTCTGCAGAAGTGTTGTTGTAGTAGTTTGATCAGTATGGCATTAGATAAGTAAATCAATTTAGGTAGTATTATCTTTGGTAAATTGTTTCAAGCTGTCCAGAAGCAATTAATATTTCTCTAAATATTTAGATCTGTCTTTATGCAAAGAGTGTTTTATAGTTCACGTCATATGGTTCCTGGATATTTCCTGGTAGTCATGTTTCCCAGTATTTTATACCTTCTGTACTTATTTTGAATGTAATTTTTCTTTCTAGTTTTTCTTGTTGAGTTTTTTGGGTGATGCACAGGGATGCTGGTGACATATGTGGATTTCTTATATATACTACAATTTTACGGAATTTGTTGTTTCAATTTATTTTTAGTTTCGGTTGGCTTTTCAGTTGATTTTTTTGGGTGTTCTCTAAATAAATCATCATATTATCCACAAAAGTGATAATTTTGTTTCCTCTGTCTACATTTATTTCCTCAATTTTCTTTCTCGTATTATTGCTATAGATAGCATTTCTAAGACTGTATTCCATAGTGGCGGTAACAGCTGATGGCCTTGCTTTATCCCTGATCTTATTGGAAACCATTTACAGCAGTGCTGGACATGTGGCAGATGCTTAATAAATGTTAATTGATTTATTAATTGATTGAAAGGCCACTAAGTTTTTAATGTTTGCCTTTGGTTTTAGATAGCTGTTATTTACTATATTAAAAAAATTGTTTATTCTATGCTTTTTTTCCCTATGCTTTATTTCTATGTTTCCCATATTATTTTTTTTTTATTTTTATTTTTGGAGGGCAATTGGGGTTAAGTGACTTGCCCAAGGTCACATGGCTAGTTTTTATTTTTGGAGGGCAATTGGGGTTAAGTGACTTGCCCAAGGTCACATGGCTAGTTTTTTGTGTTAAGTGTCTGAGGCCGGATTTGAACTCAGGTCCTCCTGACTCCAGGGCCAGTGCTCTATTCACTGCGCCATTAGCCACCCCTCCATGGTTTTTTTATTTTAACAGAAATAGATGTTGATTTTTTAAAAAGTCTTTTCAGTATCCATTGATATGATCATGTGGTTTTTGTTACTTATATTGTTAACATGATTTATTATGTTTATAGTCTTCCTGATGTTGGACCAACTCTGCATTCCTGGTATAAATCCAAACTAGTTATAGTGTGTAATCTTTCTAACATGTTGTTGTAGCCTATTTGTGTTAGCTGAACACAGGAGGTACTTTAACCAATCTGTAATACCCTCCATATGTATATGCCCTCCACATCTTTTCATTCTTTTCGACTCTTTTTTATATCCTCCCATAAACTGTCCATAGGTTACTGGTGGCCTGGTGCCCTTCGCCCTCTTTTTAGCTCTCTAGAAATTATGTGAAAGCAAATGGAACATGGGCATAACACACACCTGGCCTTGCCCTCGCTTTACTATTTCCCCTCCTTAGTTATGTATCTCGTTAACGACATCTTTTAGTCTATTTCTATTGCATAATCTATCACTGGTAAAATATTTCAGCTTACATCCACAATATTTCTCTCCTTTTCCATTTGGGTGACATATAACTTCAATTCTTCGTAGGCCTTGATATTCAATACTCATAATTGTACCATGTCATCACTGTTAAAAGGATGGGCCTTTATTTTTGGGAGAAGCTTTGGGTCACCAAAAACACCAAATAATCTCACAAAGGTAATTAATCCAACCCGTTCTCCAATTCCTGTTTAATTCTACAGTCAGTTCAATGTCAGTCTACAGGATCTGCACAAGATACATGTAGTAATGTACTAATTCTATGTGTTATTCTTCTATAGCATGTAAAGTGATGTGTAGTTGGATAGCTGGACAATATATACTCTTTATATACTTTTTTTTTCTGAGTGATCATGGATCTTATTAAGGAGACCATAATATTCAGAGACTTGATATAGTCATTGCAATGTCGTGCATAAACAGGAACATCTGGAAGACCTCATCGTCTAGACGATCCTGCTTCGATATGTACTCTATGTCTGATATCTTCTATGACAGTGATAAACTCTTCTGGAAGCCATACATCTTGATTTTATGCCTTTATGTTAACAATGAGAGTGGCATTAAATGTAGTTAGAGTGGTTGCTGCATTTCTCAATGAATCACCTACGATTTTTTAGCAGTTGCCTGGGAATTGATCTTTTTAGAGGAAAGCCATTAAGTCAAGTTTTGCCCTTTTGAATCAAATGTTTCTTCATAAAAAAAAAACAGGCAATAAGTATAATTTTTTAAAACAAACAATAAATATTTAAAATAACGAGTACGATGGGATCTTTTATTCTCTGCAGATCCCTTTTTGAGTCATACTGAGGACCACAATTATTTCTGCACCTTTGGGAATCTTCTTCTTCCAAATAATAAAGGATTAATTCCTAAATCAGCCTCAAATGCTTTGTTTGAGTGTCAGGACCTATTCTATCAGGCACAATCCCTCAAAATTATGTAATCTCCAGCATGATCCTACTCTGTCTTGTCGAATTGCTTTCTGCATCTTCATTTGTCTTAGTTCTATTTTCACTTCCTCAATATAGCGTATTGGGCTATGATGTTAACAGTCCAAATATGGTAGCTCCATTGTCACTAATGGAGGAGAAAGTTATAGAAATCCCAATGAATCTTTTCCACTTTTTTTCTTCTGTTGCTTTTCTTCCAGTTTCCTACTTAAATAGTCTGAATCAGGCCTTTTACCAACTTTTCTGTCTTTCTTTTGGCCATTCTATGAGGTAGTCCTGTTCAAAATCTTTCATTATCCTCTTTCATTATGCTTAGGAAATGCATTTATATTCTAAACTGGCATCGTTCCTTGTTTCTCATCTTTTACTGCTTAGTAAGGAGAAAAATGTTTGCTCTCTCAAGTATTTCTAGATTCTTTTTGTTTCTTCATTGTGATGATTGATTTACAATGTTTGAACTTTCTTAGGTAATCATGAGGGCCTATGTCAATACTGTTCTTGTGTCTACTTTCCATTTTTTCCACCTGTATATCAAGTTCAGTGCTTATGATCAGAAATCTAAAAAAGATAACTAAGAAGATAATTGTAGTTTATGTACCACCAATACATAACTGTACATGCTGTAAAGGATAAAGAGGTAAAAATATTTTATGAAGAATTTGATAAAACTCTTCAAATGAAATCAACATATATTTTGATGCTCAATGACTCCAAAGAAAAGGCGGGTTTATGGAGATGTTTAAAAATACATCAGAAAACATGGTACAGAAGTGAGAAATGACAGATGCCAAAGGCTTATAAATTATGAATTCCTATTTCACCCCTATATATCATGATTATTTTCCTAAAGAGAAGAATTGGAAGATAAAAGATGTGGTGAGTAATACATAACATATAAAAATAATTATATTACGATAGTTTGGAAATGAATAGTCACCAACATTGTTAAACATTTTTTCTAAATTATTTCAAACTCAGCTCTGTGTGTAAAGTTGATCTTGTGCTAAGAAGTTCATGGTTCTACATAATTTACTGCTAAATTGTGTGGTATATTGCTCCCAGGAAAAATTCAGCTTTTTAAATTTGGTATACTGGGGGTGGTATGAAACCCTTACTAAAAGGGCTGGTATTCCCTAGTACTCCTGGGCTTGAAATATCATTTCTTTGTTACTCCTATCCTGCTGGAAATGTTGTACTTTTGATGTTGGACTGTTGAAATGTTGTACTGTTTGATCCGGCTGTAACAAATATGGTACTTCATCTCAGTAATAAAATACAAGAATAATTTTAGTTAATGTAACCAGCATTATGATATCAAGGAAGTAGGTTAACAGCCACATTACTAATACCTATGACCCAAGCAAGTCAACTCCTCTCCTCTTAACCCCCTACAATGGAAGATTAGGAGTGTGATCAGCTATTACCCATGCTCCTGCTGCTTTTTTGCAGAAAGGGAAAATTGGCAGTGGCTTCTTAAAATAGTAAACATGTTGAGGTATTTAGTTTAGTAACATTAGTTTAGTTTTGTAACTTAATTGTGTTGTTTAGGAAATTGTCGGTTGCTACAGGAAGTGTGATAGAATTGACTCTGAAATCAGGTCATCACTGGGACTCTACTGAAGATTTGTCATCTTCCACTAAGTGGCAGCTGGGGATGGTAAGAATCTCCATCTTCCTCTTTTCAGTCTTCTGTTATTATCAGTACATAGGAGAGTTGAATTCTCAATGCCTGTAACTCAAAGTCAAAGGGGCACGACCAGAAGTTTTCCAATTGCATATCAGCTCCTGCCCCTTGCAAAGTCAATCTTGCCACCGTAAGTCCTTGGATCCTGCATCAACAACCCTTTTGAGCCAATCCCTCTAATTGGAATTCATTTTGAAGGTTTTACAGCCTCTCAGGGTACTTCACTCAGACTTGGCAGTAAAGCACTAAGATAGGGCCACTATAAAAAACAGCCACCAAACTTTATCTGAACCAGTGTTCATTCTACACTACCATTTGGGACACAATGCAAATTCAACCACAATTCAAATTCTGTTTATTTGAGTCCTACCCCTCTCTGAAGACCCATATCCTCTGTGAAGCTTTTCCTCATTATCCAAGCTGACAGCAATAACAACAAAAAATAACAACTTGCTTTTTTAGCTTCAAGCACTGAATTTAAAACAACCCTGTGAAGATACATACATACACACATACATACATATATGCATACATATATATACCCATACATATATACATGTACACATATATGTATATACATATCTATATCTAGGTACTATATTCATACCTCACTAATCAAATACTTGAAAAACCTGAGATTTTCTTAGTATAGGAAACTTGTGGGAATGCCCTATGCCACCAACAGCAACCTGCCTCTGATGAAATAAATCCAAGGCTTGCCTGGCAAGTTAAGTGACTTGCTTGGGAGCACAAGACTAAGGTCAAACGTAGCATTTGAATACTGGTCCTCCTGATATCAGGTTCAACATTGTGTCCACCTGCTGTGACGTACTGCCTCTTATTCCTACATTTTAGGTAAGAAAATAAAAGCACAGAGATGTAAAAGTATTGTGTTTTTGGTCACTTGGATAACAAGAAGAAAAATTGGGACTTGAATCCAGGTCTAATTCAAGGTTCAGTTCTTTTTTCCAATAGCAAGCTCCAACTTATTCCCTTTGGTGAAACCCTACTTAGGGTGCGTGTGCTGCTCTTGTAGGTTATGTGTATGTCTACAGGAATTTATCTAAATATGACTCCTAGGCAGGTCTGAATAGATCGATACCTCTGAAATCTCACCAATTTCTCTCCAAGAGAGACTTTGTGGCCAGTAGGCTGACTGCTCTGCTCTCTTCAAAGAGGGCGTACTAGTCTAGAATTATATCTAACTAATAATTTAAGTAATGCTAATCCAGAGGAAATAATTTCTTGGTTCAATTCACTTTCTTGGTTGTTATTCCTTAATACAGAAATGTTCCAAACTTTATCCAAAGGTTTGACTCCCTGCTCACCAAATGCCAGTTACACAAAGACCATAATAAAAGCAAATAGTAAATGAATTTATTTATCCAAACTGAAAATCAGAGAAGCTACGTAGATTAGAATATACCAGAAAACACAGAATGAATGATCTCAAACAAGAGTGTCCCAGGACATACCCAAGGGGCAATTCTCCACAATCTCTAGTGCGGCAAGCTGGAAATCAGGAACATGTTGAAGAGCTGCTTCCCTTTTCTGCTTCTTCCTAAAGTCTTTCTCTAAGTACATCTCTCCCTAAAGAGAGCCTGAACCCATGTTTCCTGTCTCGAAGTGAGAAACAAGAAGGAAAACATTCTCCTCTCCTGTTGTTGCTCAGTCTTTTTAGATGAGTCCGACTCTTCCTGACCCCATTTTGGGGTTTTCTTGGCTAAGATACTGGAGTGGATTTACCATTTCCTCCTCCAGATCATTTTATAGATGAGGAAACTGAGGCAGACAGGGTGAAGTGATTTGTTCAGTTAGTAAATGTCTAAGGCTGGGTTTGAACTCATGAAGATAAATCTTTCTGATTTCAAGCCTGGTCCTCTATCCCCTGTGCTGCCAAGCTGCCTTTCTCCTCTCCTAACCTTTCACTAATTCTGCGCTTTATGAAGGTGTAAATTATGGAGTAGCCATTTTCTTTACTAGGGAAGAGATTCTTATGCAAATATGGCTGGCTTAAACTCCAAGATAAACGTATAAGAATGGCTTATAGTTCTATGGAAATTTATAACTTAACATTTTACCCACCAAGAAAATGAATCTTAAGAAGATTAAATGACTTACTGAAGGTCAAAAAATTAGTGTCAAAGATAGAATTTAAACTGGAATCTCCTGGCTCCAAATACAGCACTTTTCCAATCCTATTATGCTGTCTCTTTCTTTACTTTCTGTGCCACAAAAGAAATATGAGCCACACTCCCTGATCTTAGGGAGCTTCGATTTAGTTAAGCAGACAAGAGCAATAATTCTGTTCTTCCCTGGGCTGATGATCTCATTGATATGGGAAGTTCTTCTAATCATGAAAATCAGTGACTTCTCTTACAAATATGTGTGAAACATATAGGAATAATACTAGTTAATACAATTTTTAATTGTTGGTGAAGCCTAGTCTAAAGCTAGGTAAAGTAGGTAGCCACCTTATCTGCAACTCTATAGGGAAGGAGGTCCATAGAGAAATTTTTTTTTTTGCTTTTTGGAGGGGGGAAGGGTAGGGCAATTGGAGTTAAGTGACTTGCCCAAGGTCACATGGCTAGTATAGTCATAGAGGAATTTTTTGACATTACATTATAAGAACGAATATATTTTTAGGACCGGAAAATTCTATTCTCTGTGTCCTATAGATACTTATTTCCTGCTGGTCAAGGGCATTGGAATCATTACGAAGGTTGTAATTATGCAGCTTTATGCAACATATATGAAATATATTTTTTTGTTATGTTGCTATTCATCTTAGCTAAAATAAACTACTTAGTGAAGTTGGGTTCACATTTTTATGGGAGGAGAGGAGGACTGGAGCTAGAACAGTATTTTAAGAAAACCATTTGTTTGTACTCGTCCCCTTTGCCTAATGACTAAGAGCCCTATTTAGGGTAGGAACCATGTCTTTGTATTTCCAGTGCCCTTGTATGGTAGGCACTCAACTGATTGTGGATAGTGATAACTGTAAAGTGCTGTGAAAATTGGAAGTAGATCAGATAAAAAAAAATTCAGTGGAGGACTTGAGATGGATCTTGGAAGGTACCAGATCATTGGAGAAGACAAAGAAGGAAACTTTTTTTTTTTTTTTTAACATGTTAACATTTTAGCTAGTTTTGAGTGGCCTTTGTATTATAAAGTACAAAAGGAAAAATCCTTTTTGAATATTTCTTAAATGGTTTTCATAAGTGCCTTCATAGTGACCTTCTGAGTCTCCAAAATATCATGAATGATCACAATATCAATCTTAATTTACATAGTTAATATTTTCAAAACCTAAGATTTCATTCCTCTAGTAGATTTTCTATGTCTTAGCAAATAGCCTTTTGAGAGTTTCCATGGTTTAACATCCAGGGTCCCACCTTTTGGTGATAAATTTTTCTTTGTTAGAAGCAAGACTGATTCTTACCTTATTACTGGGCCTTAACTTAAGTCTTTCAAGCCAGATCTGTCACAGCTGGAGCTTCACTGGTAAATTCTTTGAAAACCAAAGGTTAGCTTTGGCTTAGATGATGGACTGGCAGAGGGCCTTTAGCAAAGAGCCTTTAATTTAAGTGTTTAGCATATCTACCATATTGTCTGTGCTAAAACTTGCCCATGGTTTTCAGCTTGAATGAGGGCACAGACCTTTGCATCTTGTTCTTAATTACATGCAAATTAAAATATTTTCTGATAAAAGTTTAACATCAATTTCTAACAGCATGACAGAGAAAGATGGAAAGTAGTCGTCACCCTGCAACCTCATCATTTTTCTTTGAAAGAAAATTTCAACTAAACACCAAACACACATTTTGAACTAGCTGTCAGAAGCATTACATTGGAGATGGGAGATTGGCAGGTATCTGATTCACTTACAAAGTCCAACCATTTTTGCATATTCAGTTGAAAAGCTTTTATAATTAATTGCTTTTCATGGATGCTTCTGGAACCACCGCCAACTCTTTTTAGCTCTGACAGCTCCCTTGACTGTGTGATTAGAACATGCTGATACAAGAGGCAGGATACGTAAAAACATTCAAGCGCGGAATTTCAGATGTGCGTACATTGATGACCAAACAGTGCCAATGTCGTGAGTTCTCCTCTGACCATGCCCAGCTTCACTTTAGGAAAGCTCCTTGAGAGCAGGGATTGTTTCATTCTTTGTCTTGGTATCCCGAGGGCCCAAGATAGGGCTTAGCATCTGTTTGTTGATTGATTATTTATTGGTTTTGTGTGGATAAATACTGGGACTAAAAGTTTCTAGCCACCACTGTTTAAGGTGACTTGCCCAAGATCACATGGCTAGTAAGTGCTAACTCAGTGTCTAAGGTCAGATCTGAACTTGGGTCCTCCTGATTCCAGGGCTGGTGCTCCATTCACTACACCACCAACAAGGGACTTCAAGTCAGGAAGATCCAAATGTAAATCCTGTTTCAGATACTTGCTCATTGTGTGAGCCTCTGGACCATCACTTAACCCCTCTCGGTTTCAGTTTCCTCATCTGTAAAATGGGAATAACAGCACCTATCTCTTATGGTTGTTGTGAGAATCAAATGAGATAACACACGTACAGAGCTTTGTCAATGGTGAGCTCTGTATAAATGCTACTTGTTGCTATTATTATTTATTTATTTGCCTAAATGAATGACACGAATACAAAGGATCTTGGATTCCTCTGATAAGAAAGGACCATTGTGGCAACTGTCTCCAACACGTTGGTAGAGAATGAGTAGCTAAGTCCAAGGTAGTCACTTAAGTCAAAAAGAGGTTCCATGTCTAGTGACTGTGGGAGGCAGAATATGAAGTCGTGTCTTCTTGATGCCAAACCTAGATCTTTATCCACAATATTATGCAAAATCTCTATTTACTTTTGAAAAGTTAAAAAAAGTAAAAGTCTTGATTTCAGTCATCATCATCATCATCCTTACTTCCTCAGACTCTTAATTCATTGTCCACGATATGAGGGATTGGGGACAGCAACTGAAAAGACAGGGAAGGCCAGCCTTGGGATTTCATGTACCCTAGTACTGTTATAGTAGCCATGAAGGTCTGGAAGCAACAACACACTGAAATGCTAGTGAATTGAGCCTTGGAAATGCCACTGATTGGGTTATTTAATGTGAAACAGCTACTTCTAAGAGTCAAAGAAATAAATATGGTAGCATAGGTTTTCAGGCTGACCCTAACCAATCCCTTCTGATGATCTCTTTGACGTAGAACAACGAAGAGAGTGGCTTCCCCAGGGTTCTAATATCATAATCAAGTAAGAAATCCTGCAACAAATTAGAAATACTAATATCCCAGCTCCTGAAAACATTTCAGTGTAGACAGAATTGAATACTAAAGTGGGTAAACTATTCATGTTCATGAAATAGTCTGAAGGCACGAATATTTTCATTATGAACCAATGCTACAATATTTCATAGCAATCTGAAATACATCTTGCCAGCTATAGGCAAGAGCTTAGTATGTTTCTTTTCAACAGTACCCTAAATTCACTAAGTAACTTGTTGACTAGTACAAGCCAGTCATGAAGATTACTATATCCTTGATCCTCAATTAGACAAAATAAGACATAATATTGAGGAACTTTTAGAGTTTGAACAGGGAAAATATGAAGAACCCCAAATCATTGAAAATCTTCAATTAATACAAGATCCAGGAATTACTACCAATAATTACCAGATGACAAAAACATCATTAAAGTCTCAACTTTGAAAAGGATATGGACATAGTACAGAATTGTGAAAAATGCCCTTTTTAGTCTGATGTCTTAAACTCCAGTAGATGACCAATTATATCAAAGCAAACTAATTAAGAATAATACTGCCGGCATCTGCTGTATCATCATACATGAATGCATTCTTCTAAAGTATTTGAAAGAAAGCATAAACACATTTTATGACCTATATGTCAGTGTACGTGGTGGCTGTTGACATAACAAAGTTCCTCAAAGAAAGAAAGGTGGGATTGTCAAGGAATAATTCCCTTAAAGGTCAGCATCAAACATCAAGTGGCAGAAACATCTTGAAAGAGCCACTGAAGATGCACAGAAGGACATTCCGAGATGGCATAAATAAATAGCTATTTGTGCAGGGGACATCATGACAAGCTAGCATCTATATAGGTGGCACAGTGTGTAGAATGCTGAGCCTGAAGTCAGAAAGACCTGAATTCAAATCTGCCTTAGTTATGTCTTTGCTGTGTGAGCCTCTGTATACTCCAGTTTCCTCCAATGGAAAATGGAGATAATAATAGTACCCATCTCTTGGGGTTTTGTGAGGATTAAATGAGATAATATTTGTAGAGTGCATAGCACATGGTAGATGATTAATAAAGACTTCTTTTCTTATTCCTTTACTTCCTTCTTCCTAGCCTTCTTCTTCCTTTTTCCCCCTCCCTTTATCTTATCTTTCCTCTCTCCCTTCCTTCCTTCTTTGTTTTAAGGTTTGCAAAGTGCTTTACAAATATCTCATTTTCCCCTCAAAATGATCCTGTGTTGTAGGTATTGTCATTTTACAAGAAGGAAACTGAAGGAGAGAAAGATTAAATGACTTGGCCAGGGTCACAAAATTGGTGTCTGGGAGTAGATTTGGACTTACAGCTTCCTATCTTTAGGTGCAACACTATCTCTGGTACCACCCTGTTGCCTTTAACACCATTTTGCTCAGTTAGAGGCAACAAAAAAAGGAGAAAGAAACTTGCAGAAATAAATCATGAAGACAGAAGCATCAATCATGAGCTTTCCTCTTTTCAGCTTCTTCCCCATCATTCCTGGTTCTGCCCTCTGGGATCAAGCAGAGAAAATTATTGCTCTTCCCAAAGAAAATCCTTTACTACTTGAAAACAGTTGTCACATTTCATCTGAATTTTCTCTTCTTCAGACTAATAAGAATCTTGTTTTTCCAACTAATCCTTATATAACAGGGGTTTAAGGACCTTTACGATCCAGTGAATGCTCCCCAGATCATCAGTGTCCTTCCTAAACTGTGGGGCCCCAAATCAAACACAATGTTTTAGATGTCGTTGGACCAGTGCAGAACAAAGCAGTACAGTCACCACTGCCTTATTTCTGGGCAGCATACCTTTCTTAATGCAAGGCAAGAATGCATCACTGATAACTACTGTATCATAGTGCTGCTTTACAGACTCATAGAATTACTGAGTTGGAAGGTGATGCAGGGCCATTGGAACGGCGAAAAAGGAATTTCTTACTGTAATATTCCCAAATGTGGTTATCTACCTCTGCTTAAACATTTCTAATGAACATTTGTAACCCACTAACTCCCTAATACAGCCCATTCCACTTTTGGATAGCTATAATTGTTAAGAAGAGTTTTTTTTGACGTCAAGCCTAAATGTATCTTTTTCTTTTTCGATTTCTACCCACTGCTCTTGGTTCTTCCACACAGGAAGAGTAAGTATAGACAAGCTAATACACAAATGATGCCAGAGACAAAAGTTTGGTTTGGGAATTCTATGTTCATAACTTTATTAATTAAGTTTATTTTAAAAGCATGAATATGTATATATCTCCCATCTTTTGAGAAAATTTATGGATGTGTTCTTGTGGAAGTCTGGCTTATTTAGAATTTATCACTTACAGGAGATGAAGCTCTCATTTCCTTAGGGAGTGAATTATTGCAGCATATCTTAGAAGACTGGTGAATCAGTGGTGCAGTGAAAAGGGCGTTGGACTGGAAGTTAAGAGACCTTTGTTCTTAAACCAGCTCTGTCCTGAATGTTGAGAAAATCACTTCAGAAATCTGGGTTTCCACCTATGTAAAATGAGGGGATTGGATTAGATGATTTCCTAGGACCTCTCTAGCTCCAGCACTCTAACCCCTCAGAAATTTGTGTTACAAATACTTGTTACTTTAAACTCTCACTGGCTCAAGGAACTATTTTTTTTCTTCCAGAAGTTTCAGGGGAAGGTTCAATGGGAATGAGATGGGACAAACAAATGATATTAAGGATGATAAATTAAAAGATGATTTTTCTATTGTGATTACTGCCTTAAAAATCAAGAGTCAATTTGATGTTGCCTTTGATGAGCTAGTAAATTACTCATAAATGAAGGTAAAATAAGGAAAGAAGTGAACATGTTTAAATACTTGGTTTGAGAGTAGGAGAATGTGATCTGAACAATACATTGTCATAATTTGCCTCAACATATGCTTGACTGATTCATGCCATGATGTAATCTTTTACAATGAGGAACTGAATCTGTGGAATCTTTTCCTTTGTCTCTTATGCCGTTTGTCACTCTAGAAAGCTGCTTTTTAGGATACAGAGAAAATGTGTATATTTATTGGGCTGTATGTTCAAGCAACACTATATTTATAATCTCACCTTTTATTATTGGGCATAGAAAAACTTTCTCATTAGCACAAATCTACTGGGAACTTTTCAGATATAATAGCTAATAGATGGTGGCTAATTCTTTTCAAATTTTGCTAATTTTCATTATTAGTATGTTGGCATAAAAGTTAACATCCCAGGTACAAATGGTATAAGCTATTACATTATATTTCACAGTAGCCAAGATGATAATCAATTGTCGAATGCTTATTGAGTTGAATTTTATTTTGATTATATATATATATATGCAAATATACCTCATGCATGTATATATGTAATTTTAAATTACATATTTGTATATGCAGTTAGCCCTCATCATCCCTCCCTCCCTTTCTTTTGTTCTTGTCTATGAGCAATTTTTCTTGGAATGATTTTAGATGTCTGTGGGATAGGGCCTAAAGATGTGCTAAACGATGTTTAAGTCTAGCCAGTAATTAATTCCTTGGATCGGTGAAGTATACAAAAATGTTTATAAGCAATTTGAACTGTGTGTACATTGCATATACCTGTTATATTCTTCTTCTGTGTATCTGTGTATCTGTGTATTGGGGGGCTATCTCCTGCAACTCACTCACACACAGGCTGAGTTCCCAAAGGGATGATTATCCCAGAATTGAGTTATTCTGTGGATCTGCAGTCCTAAAACCATGATGAATTTCTCTTTACTCTAGTTATCCAGGGACACTCCTGATCAACCTCTCACTACCTCTGACATTGTCCATTAGGCAGCTAGGTGATGAGCTCTGGGCCTGTAGGCAGGGAGACCTTAGTTCAAATTCAGTCCCAGACATTTCCTACCTGTGTGATCCTGAATGAGTCACTTATCTCTGTCTGCCTCAGTTTCCTCACCTGTAACATGGTGATAATAATAGTATTTACTTCACAGGGTTGTTGTAAGCATCAATTGATAAAACATCTTTATTGTGCTCAGTGCCTTCATAATAGATGCTTAATAAATGCTTGTTCCATTCCTTATCAATATTCCTATGTTGTCATTGTTGTCATCGTCATCATCATCGTCATCATCATCATCATCGTCATCATCATCATCATCATCGTCATCATCGTCATCATCACCATCGTCATCACCATCATCGTCATCATAGCTAGCATTCACATAGTACTGTAAGGTTTGCTAATTGTGTTATAAACATTATCTTATTTTGTCCTCGTAACAAGCCTGGGAGGTGGGTATTATAAAGTATTATCCCAATTTCACAGAATAGGAAACTGAAGCCCAGAAGTATCTGAAGATGAATTTAAACTCAGGCTTTCCCGACTCCATCCAGGCTCAGTCTTTTTGCCAGTTTGCCACCTAGCTGTCATAGATACATGAGAAATTCATTTTTAATTGCGACGAAAAAATCTTAAAGACACCCCCAAAATTTGAGTGACTTTTTTGTTGTTGTTACTTTACCTTGTTCTGATGACGGTCACCTCTCTAGCTTCCTTCGATGTAAAACTCAAATGCCACTTCCTACATATGACTCTTCTTAATTCTTCTAGGCATTAGCACTCTAGGGCTCTTGAAATTAAATTTATAAATGTATATATTCTTGATCTTTATTTTTGGAGGCAATCACAGTTAAGTGACTTGCCCAGGGTCACACAACTAGTATATCCTTTTATCTTTATTTGTGTTCATATTGTATCCCTCCCTCCCCTAACAGAATGCAAGAAATTTGAGGGCAGTGACTTTTTCATTTTTTTTTCTTTTGTATCCCTGGAACCTTGATTATAGAAGGCACGTAATAAACACATCATATTCTATTGAAGTACCACAATGTCCTTTAAATGGGCACTAAGTAAGGAACCCTTTCCCAAGCTTCCTCTGGCAAAGAAGTTGGTCGTTCTGAAAGCAGATAACAGCTAGGGAATCTTTGCAGGTTTCCAGTTTAGTTTAGTACAGTTGGTCTCTATTGCAAAAGTTTAACAGCTCCTAAAAAAAGTTATATCCAATACAGTTTTAAGAACAATCTATGTTATTAACATCTTTATTGCTTTCTTAAGTCTAGAAATTAACAAATCAATAAATTAATCTCTAATTTTTAACATTCACTGATTTCTGAGGTATAAATACTCAAAACTGAAAATTTAACAATTGGTTCTTAAGAGCTTTATACAAACAGTCTCTAGCACACCTTTGGGTGTAGGTATGTTTGTCTGACAAATGGATTATTTAAAATAATAAAAGTAGAGAGTATGTTAGTGGATCATAGATGGAACAAAAGCCCTTATTTCTCAGCCTCTGTTTGATATGTAGATTTAAAATCCAACTTTTAAAAGATATTGAGTATGCTGGAGTTTTTTTTTTCTTGGCTAGGTTTTGATTTTGGTATAGGCCAGTCTGGGGACTTTAAATATTTTACTCAAATATTTTGCTTTGGGTAAGGGCTGAATTATAAAAATCTAATAAATAAATATGGGAAGAGAAAGAGAATAAAGAAAATGCTTTTTATTACTGAACTATCATTGTGCTTTGTGATAGAGAAAAAAGAATGGAAAACATAATCAGGGATTGAAACATCATGTCAAAGACTTGGAACCAGTATATGATTTGTCATTTATTCCATGTAGATGTTGAATTTTGAGCTTTGATGGAAAATAAGTATAAAAATATTAAGCCTAAGGTCAGGAAATTGTGAAAAACAAGAATAAGTCATTCTCCTTAACAATAAACTAAATTTAGTGTTGTTTCTAGGAAGCATAAGAGCATTTTAATATTTTACTTTGAAAAAATGCATTTTAAAAGTTGGTTGGTAAGGGAGATACATGAATAAGGTCCATGAGCTATGAATTTGAATATATTCTTGTCCACTACTACAATATACTTTGAACTTGGGATAGTTTTGGAAAGTAGGGGGCTATATTTGTCTGAAATAATTAATGATTATTTAAATTATTTAAAAATTCAATTAATTAAATAATTTTTGTCACATAATCATTTTTCTATTCTAGCTGGTAGATTATTTCCCTGTACTTTAGGGAGAAAGAAAAGAGAGGGTAAAATGGAGGTAGACTTTGAGTGAACATTTTTAACTTTCCTTAGGCAGTTAGGTGGCCTAGGGGATACAGTGCCAGCTCTGAAGTCTGGAAGACTCTTCTTCCTGAGTTTAAATCTGGCCTCAAACACTGACTAACTCTGTGACCCTGGGCAAGTCATTTAACCCCGTTTACCTCCCTTTCTCATCT
The DNA here is from genome assembly GCA_028646515.1 of Pseudochirops corinnae. Lineage (NCBI taxonomy): Eukaryota > Metazoa > Chordata > Mammalia > Diprotodontia > Pseudocheiridae > Pseudochirops > Pseudochirops corinnae. Next base: position 200,053,076 of record CM053590.1, on the reverse strand, counting down.
GTAAAAGGAGCTGGAGGAGTTACTGACAAACCACTCCAGTATCTTTGCCAAGAAAACCCCAAATAGGATAACAAAGATTTGGAGAAGACTGAACAACAACAATTTTCCTCTGGTATTTTCTGTGAACAAAGAGATTGAAAAAGCCTACAGTTATCTTGTCTTTAAATAGTCAATGTATGTAAAAAAAACATAAAAACCCAGGAAATGAGCTAGTGCCCAGGGTTAAGCTGAACACATTTATATACACAGAGATTTGAACCAGCCATAGACTTTGAAAACAAACATTTAAAGGCTAAAGTATTTTTTCCACTCTTGCCTTCAAGCAATATTCTTCACTAACAGTTTTCTGTTTCAAAGCTGATGAAGTTCATTTCTGTGGTTGCTAAATAATTACCATAATGTATCAGTTTCAATATGGGGATATTTAAAACCTGTTTTCATCTCATGTAAATATGACTGGGATATTCCATACTGTAGTGGAAGGAAACATTAGAAAAGATCTCAGCCAAATGAGAACCAGACAAGTTTTAGAATTATAAGGGGAAGAAAAAAATGTTCTTCAAGGAAGACTAAAATGGAACAGAAGGAAATAATGTGTATCTTACAGAAGTTCCCCAACATATACTGGCTAAGAGGTGATGAAGGCAAAGTTGATGTTTTTTAGAATATGCTTAAAATAAGGGACAGAACTCCCAGCATGTGGTGGATTTTATCGTTGGATAAGGAGGTTTGAACATGTAAACTTGGAAGTGGATTTGACTCTGATGTCCTGCTGGCCTACTGGAACTGTAGAATCCCAGTGAGTGAGGATGGGATGGAGCATGGGGAAGTAACCAGCATTTCTGGTATGGTTCCCACCACTTAATACCAAATCCCCTCCAAAAGGTGATGTGATATATGCCTTCACATAAGAAGGGAAAAATAACCCATGCATATAACTTATATATCTTAGTGAAATTTATTGACGGATAAAAGTACAACCAAATGGGTCTTTGGTAGAGAGTAAGAGCTGGCAACTCAGTTACTGTGGCTCTCCAAAATGCCTCCCAATAAGATATGTGTCACTTTATTATAATTATAAATTGAATCTTTTGCCAATTGTCAGTGGCCAAGCAAATGCCAAGTGACTGAAGATTTATTTTAAGAGATGACAACAGCACAAAAGGGTCTAATTTTGCTTTCCTCATAGAGGAAAAAGCAAACATATGCAGACAATTTTTCAGCAGTCATTCAGTTTCTTAGAGATCATAAACTAAGGATTGGCTAAAACTGGGGCAGTCAGACTTGGGGCTAGAAAGCTTGACCCTTATCTTCCTTGGGTCTCTTTCATACATTTCCATTACCTGGTACTAATTTATCAGGTAAGAGTAGACATAGGCTTATAAGACAATGAAGTCTTAGGAAAATAAAACTTCTGTATCTTAAAGGATGTAATTAAAAAACAAACAAACAAACCATAGATGTAGTTAATAACATTTGAAGGAAAGAAATGAAATCTTCACGAAAGATGACAATTTCAATAAAAGAAGAATAAGTAGCAAGTAGATATATGTAGAAATTGAGAAATTTCCTTAAAATGGTCTATATCAATTGTCAACAAAAACTTGAAAAATGTTTGCTCCCAATATCTGTTCTGACCATCCATGTCCATTCTGACTGGTTTTGTTGACTCCACCCTGATGGTAATGAGTTCATAGAGATTCATTCCACAAACGGTTGGGTGCTGTCCTAGGTACCAGTCCCCTCCTTTTCAGGGCCATGTACTGGTGAATTTTTTTCCACAAAATAATGGCGTTGGTCACAGAGATGACTGGGAGAGTACGGGGGTGATTTGGAGAAGCAGTTCTCAAACGTTTTGACCTTGTATCTCTTTATGCTCTTAAACATTATTGAGGACTCCCAGACTCCAGAGTTTCTATTTAATTTGGTTATATTTGTAGCTGTTTACTGCATTAGAAATTAAAGCACATTATTATTTTATTATCGTCATTCATAATGCAGCTAACATATGTAATGCTTACTCTACACCAGGGGCCGCGTGCTGAGCCCTTTGTAATTAGGATTACATTTGTCCCTCACAACAACTCTGGGAAGTAAATGCTATTGTTATCCTCTATTTTACAAGTGAGGAAATTGAGGGAAACTGCAGTTAAATGAGTTGCCCAGGGTCATACAGTCAGTGTCTGAAGCCATACTTCAACTCAGATCTCCCTGACTCCAGGCTCAGTACTCTCCTCACTGCATCACCTGGTTGGAAATTGTTTTGATCTTATGGATCCCCTTAAAGGGTCTCGGGGAGGCCCAAGTGTTCCCAGGCTACATTCTGAGAACATACGATCTTGGGCAAAGTCATCAGCAATAGTGCAAAACTGACCCAAGTTGCTTAGCTTCCTGACGGTGGTCCCACGCTATTTGTGTAAAGAACAAATCTCTTTGTTATTAGGTAGGGAAAAAAGCGTTATAGATCAAAATTAATGCTTACAAATAATGTGTACATACATCCTTCAGACCAGTGGTTCTCAACCTTCCTGATGCCGCGACCCTTTAATACTCATATGTGGGAGTATCTGCATGTGGGAGGACCTGCCTGGAAGAGGATAGAGGAGCAGTGTCTCGGCTCCTAAGACCATTGGAAATATGTTTTCTGATGGTCTTAGGTGATCCCTGTGAAAGGGTCATTCAACTCCCAAAGGGGTCATGATGCACAGGTTGGGAACCGCTGCTTTTTTGTTTACTTACCTCTTAGCCCAACATCTTGTACATGGTAGAAGCTTAGTAAGTGTTCAGTGCCTGACTGACACGGATACAATACACATATATACTATATACATACACAGGCATGCATGCTTACCCACCTTACCATGTACCTATCTATGTATGTACCTACCTACAGGCACAACTAGAGGGAGAAGGACCTTAAGTAACTGCCTTGTTTTTCTCTCTTCTCTCTTCCTTTCCCCCATTCCTCCACCAACTGTTCCAGTTCAGTTCCCCTAAGGCAGAGGAAGAGAATGTTAGAAAACTCCAGATGATTTTTTCCCAATTACTGAAACTCTTCCTTTATCAGAGGGATCATATGGAAAGAACTCTTGGATATCTTGGCTTGGCTGCAAATTTTCATATAGCATCCTTCATAAATCCTTTCAATATGCAGCTCATTTAATGTGTCAGGCAGCTCTGAAGTCAGAAATGTTTAATTGCTGCCTACTGTCAGTTCAGTAATCATTATCATACTGGCAATTTTTTCACATGTTCTCCTCAACTGTGATATTATGAAAGCCCTAAATGACCTGAGAGAAAAAGCAAAAGACTGGACAGGCTCTCTGATACTGCCTGCTGTTGGGAAGGAGCTGAGTTACATTAATGAAGTCCTTCCTTCCTTATGCTTGACAGGTCCCTGGGGCAACTGCAGGGAAATGAAGATGAGGACTTGGGATACAAGGAACACTAGTGTGGAAGAGAGAGGATATGACTCCAACGGTCACTTCTGGTGAATGTTACCTGTGTGACCTTAGACAAGCCTTTCATATTCCTTAGCGTTGTCTGTAAAATGAAGGGGTTGGATTAGGCTGCTCCTTCCAGTTCTAGCTTTAGGATCTTTTCTTTTAAGTCACATTAGATCTTAGAAGAAGCCAGGAAGAAGATAACTGCAGAAGAGCTGCAGTGGAAAGCTAATTGGACTTGGAGCCAGAAAGTCTAGGCTCCAGTCATAGGCAGTGAGGTGGTGTGGTGGATAGAGCCCTAGGCTTTGAGTCAGGAAGATCTGAGTTCAAATCCAACTTCAAACATGTATTAGCATGTGACCAAGGAAAATTTGCTTAACCTCTTTTGCCTTAGTTTTCTTAACTGTAAAATGTGGATAATAGAAGAGTTGTTGTGAGAATCAAATGAGATAATATGTTAAAGCATTTAGGGTAGGGTTTGGTATGCAGAAAGCCATTAATATATTTTTGTTTCCTTCCTAAGGCTGACATTAACTGATCTTGTGACTTCAAAAAGGTTGCTTATTCTCTCTGAACCTCAGTTTCCTCATTGGTAAGATAGGGGTTATAATGATTGCACCACCTCAGAGAACCATCGTATAGATCAGTGGTTCTCAGCCTTCCTAATGCCGTGCCCCTTTAATACAGTTCCTCACATTGTGGTGACCCTCCCAACCATAAAATTATTTTTGTTGCTCCTTCATAACTGTAATTTTGCTACTGTTATGAATCGTAATGTCAATATCTGATATGCAGGATGTATTTTCATTGTTACAAATTGAACATAACCCACAGGTTGAGAACCACTGGTATAGATGACAGAAATTTCTCCTTTTCCGTTCTGCTGGAATTGACAGGATTAGAACAAATAGGGTAATTATTCTCCATCTGTTTTTGTTTCTCCCCCTCTTCTTTATCTTGTAGAGTTCTTTTGGTGAGTGAGATTAAAGGACTACCTCTCTTTCCCTAAGAAAAGCAGAATTTTGTTTCAGCCTCCTGTACCCTGCTGTGCCTGGACCAGGACCCTTCTTTATGTGACTGAGTTTCTATGCACATGAAATATATGAAATACAATGTATTTAAAAAGGAAATGACAATAAATATGCAACTCGAGTTTCGTAGTTCTCTAGTACAGATAGCAGAGGAATGAATAACTCTACCTTTGGGGCAGTACTCTGCCCTTAGAGTCATGTGGGGCAAAGGATAGAATGCTTTTTATCACCTTGATCCCAAGCCAAGAGAAAAAGGAATAATTTCACCTGACTGGATTTCCCATCCTGGACTTAGTATTTCTAGTGCCAGACAGAATATGAAAACTAGTGAAGGTCTGAGGATGGGGAATACTCATTTTGGTTGAAGAGGGCCAGGACAGTTGAGTATCTGCTATTGGAGAGGCTGATGAATCACTTGAACTCAGGACTTCTAAGTGACAGTAGGGCTAAAACTGACCAGGTGTCTGTACTAAGTTTGGTATCAATATGGTAGACCCCCAGGAGCTTCAGGCTTCCTCAGAAAGGGCAAACTGGTTCGTGTCAGAAATGGTAAAAGCTTCCATGATAATCAGTCTTGGGATTGGACCCACAAGTAACCACTATACTTTTAGTCTGAGAGAGAAAAGGAATCCATTGTAAAAAACAGAGGGGGGCAAGACAGATGGAAACTGGGAAAATGAGCAGGTAAAGAGTAAGAGGATGAGATGAATAGATCTGAAAGGTGAGCAGTGGTCGTTCCCACTGCACAACTTGCCTGGATTTTTTTTTCCAGCATTTACAAGATGCCAGTAGAATGTAAGTTCCTCAAGGGCAGGGGTGATTATATTTTTTACCTTGGTATCTATTGGATCTACCACATTACCTTGCATGAGGTGGGTATTTAAATGTTTGTTGGACTGAGTTCTAGATAAATGAAAGCTGAGACAAGGGGCACGTGGGCATCCCCAGAAGTACTGGACATCACTTGAGTAATTAAGACAGGAGCTGGAACTGATCTCAAGATGTGGAAAAGTGTAACAGCTTCTTTTCTGGGATTCCCAAAACTGGATCAGGACAGGAGGGAACTAATATAACACAGGTCTTAAGCAGGTGGGATCAAGAACTAGAAGGGAAGCTTGGAATTCATCTTAGCCCACTCCTTCACTTTACAGATAATAAAATTAAGGTTCACAGAGGTGCCCAGGATCACACAGGTTATAGCAAAAGGCTGAGCAAAGATTTGAACCCAGCTCTTGCGTCTCAAATCTAGGGTTATTTCCACTATAATATACTGTTGTTCATGGTCCCAGCATTGTGAGTGAAGGGAGTATAGTCAGTACCCATCAGTTCTGAGTTTAGGGATGATGAAACAGATGCTGGACCTCGGTTTGAGATAACCCCTGGGCAAGTTCTCTGTGGGGAACTACGTTGATGGTGGTTTTGAAGAGTCAGTGTTAACTACCCAGAATAGTTCTGTTTTCAGGGAAGTGGGATAACTCATACTCTATATCAATTACCTCAATTGGAGTCATAGAATAGAATGTTCCCTGGATTTTCAGGTGAATCTCTCAAGAAACCTGAACCTTTCTGATAAGGAGGAAAGGCTGGAGACAAGGGTCCAGAGCAAGGCATTTTTCAGAGTCTTGAGTACAGGGAACTAGCAAAGAGTCAGCAAAATACTATAAAAAACTAACAAATTCATGATGAAAATTTGGTAGTAACCAGTGTTCTAAAGATTTTCTATGTTCTCTGGGGAAAATTGTTAATTCTATACCATCTAATTATGGTTTTATCCATATTACATATAGCTTTGTATGATAACTCAAGTACTTATCTTGTTGCTCATATTATTATTATTAATTTTTAAAATATGTCTGCATACTTACTAGATGACACTACCATAGTTGAAAAAAAAGTCAAAATGGAAAACGTCTGAGATATGTGGGTATGAGGCAGAGGCTGATTCACAGGGCTGTGAAGGAGAAAGCCCATCAATGGTGTTTGTAACAATCTTGATTTTGTTTCTTGTCTGTTTTGTTTTGGTTTGTACCAGTGATTTCCTCAGTTTAGGGAACTCCCAGTGCAGAAAATACCTTTACCAGTATAGGAATTGGCCTGGAACTTGAGTTTTTGAGAGAAGTGATTTCATATCATCAAACAACCAGCATGTTATCAGAGAGAGGATTTGAAGCTAGGCTCCTTTGACTCCCCTCTGTTCACTCTGCTGTGCTGCATCTCATTATAATCCTGTTTATTTTGCTTTAAGACTATTTTGTTGCAAGCATGCTATCAAAAGGGTATGGGGGAGCTTGGATGAAAAGCCAGAACGAGTATCATTATTTTCAGGTCAGGCACCATAGGAATCACCAAGAAGATCACAAGCATGTAGAATCAGCAGGGACCAAGGCAAGATAATTGTAGAATGAATTTAGTCACCACAGATAAGTTGTATGGTTACTAGACCGATAGAAGAACCCTCCCAGCCAGAGTCTGAATTGTACTATGCTTATTTGTGGGATACAGAGGAAAAACATTTTTTAAGCCCTTATGCGTGGATGCCGATGATATAATTTTGTTGTTGTAAAGTTTTTTTCTTAATTATTTCTGCCTCTGTGACCCCATTTGGGTATTTTTGGGTAAAGATACTGGGGTGGTTTGCCACTTCTTTCCCCAACTCATTTTACAGATCAGAAAACTGAGGCAAATAAGGTTAAGTGACTTGTGAAGGGTCATATAATTAGTAAGTATCTGAGGCTAGATTCCAATTCAGGAAGATGAATTTTCCTGATTCTAGGCCTGGAACACTGTCCACTGTACCACCTACCTACCTCCAATGATATAATATGGATGTATAACCACAGACATGAGGCATTCATAACTTATTTTTGAATTACATTTATGGATGAGTAAGGGAGGAGTGCTACCTGTTTCTTTCAGGAAGATGGCATGTGGTTTTCTGAAAATGAGTTCCTGTATCCAGAGGAGAAATGAGACTTGAACTTTACATGTGGAACAGGCTTGTTCCTTGTAAATTTAAGTTAGAGATTGAGAGAAATATCCTACATAGATAATATGATATTGGTACCCTTATGAAGTTTATGACCTAGTAGGGGGATAGCACAAACATCAAAAGCTATGACATATTATTATAATGTAGGTAAGGGAATTAAAGAACAGAATGTTGCATAATTCAGTTTTCCCTTACATGGGGATTTTAAATGGTTGTTGCAAGACATTCATAAACAGATCAAGGAAAAATCCAAAGATTTATAATTTTAAAAAATTATTGATTTGTTTTTGACATAACAGATGTTTCCCAAGAGCTCCTCAAACTTACTTCCATATAAAACATTCCCTAAAAATATTAGCTCATTGATTCTTTAAAAACAATAATTGAATTAATCAGCAATTATTTTCTCTTCCTCTCAACCTCCATCCACTATGGGGCAAAGGAAAAAATAGGAAGCTCTCATAACAGATATGCATAGTAAGCATGAACTTGTAATTGTGTCCATATCATTCTTTCCCACCAGTATTCATAGAATCCTGAACAGAGGTAATGGTCAAGATTGAGAATGTAGATTGTACTGATTTCCTGGAAAATGGATCTCAAGTGATCATTAAATTCTAGTCCCTTTATGAGAGAAATTTAAGGAAAATAAAGACTTGGTAGACTGAGTCAGAAAGACAACCCATATCTGGGATACATCAATTTAAACTTGAAGTTTCCTAAGGAAATGTTCATTGTCAGCAGGTGGCAGACATGATGGCTTCGGTATGTCTAAGTCCACCAACTGTGACTATAGTTTCAGCACTGATTAGAATCAATTCAAGCCTAATAGAAGCATACTTCAAGCAATAATTTGGGATCCAAAATCTGCACCTTTTGAAAGATGCCTACATGAAGAGAGAGTGCAGTGGCTCTGCAAACTCAAAAGTGAATGGCAACTCCAGAGTACCAGAAAAATGTTAGGATCAGTTAAGACATAACATAAGCAAGAAAACAGATGTGATCTCATTGTCGGAGCAGAGTATAGGATGTGCCTGAGGATCTACTCATAATATCAACTTCATTGCCCTGTGACCCTTCTAGGAACAATTTAAGAAGAGTCCTTTATCTATGACAAAAGACATTAGCAATCATCTGAATCATTTAGGAATCACTTGTAATGGTGGTATAGAAGAAGGGTGGAAAGATATGAGTGTGAGTATACTATTGGAATTTGAACAAGAAAACCACAGTGGACCAGTATAACATGTCAAGTTCAAGGCGTACTGGATTTTACGTTAGGCAGCTAGCAGTCCTTAGTGTTGGCTTTATGTGGTAGATACTACATACATAGATTTCTATCATAAAGGAAGACAGAGAAGGCTTCTTCTATCTTCTGAGCTGGATTTTACAAGTTTTTGAGTATGTCCCAAGGGGGAAATTTGCCATTTTCTAATTCCTGATGGAGAAAAAAGTTGGAGTTGACTTCAGGCTATGATAGTGACAAGACAGTCTCTAACCAAATCCATCTCCCATGAGTAATGCCTATTAACAGAGAAAAAACGTGAAACAATGGAACAAAAGAAAAATACTACAGAAGTCTTTATTTCATAAAAGACAGCAAGTCAGTCCATAAGCATTTATTAAAAACTTTTGCAAGGCTAAGTGCTGGAGTAAAAAGATGGTCAAAAGGGGGTTCCTTCCTTTAAGGAGTTCACTGCCTAATAGGATAGACTACATGCAAGTAATTTATAGAAACAAACTATGTACGGAATAAATTAGAAATAATCAAAAGGTAGAAGCACTGGAATGAAGACAGACCAGTAAAAACTTCCTAGAGAAGGTGAAATTTTAGTTGGGACTTGAATGAATACATTGAAGTCAGGAGACAGGGATGAAACAGACAATGAAAATGCCTGGAGTTGGGAGATGGAGAATCTTTTTGAGACTCAGCAAGGAGGCCAGTGTCATTGAATAATGGCAGAGTAGGGGTGTGTGTATGTGTGTGTGTGTGTATGTGTGTGATGTAAAGAGTAAGAAGACTTAGAGGTAGTTGAGAGAGGGGCAGGTTATAAAGGGATTTGAAAGCCAAACTGCCTTTTATTTGATTCTTGAAATGGATTTCTTAGGATTAAAGAAACATCAAGGTTACTGACTATACAATTTATTTAACAATATGACAAACAATAAAACAAAGACAAGTAATTATTTCTAAGATAAGAACTATGACTCGCGTCTACCCATCATTACTACTGCTGACATTCTCAATTCATGAATTCACTCACCATTCGCCTTTCTCAGGATCTCAAATTCTCTTCTTAAGAATTCTCTTCATAACGTTTCTTTGTGAGACTTAAAGTTGTTCTCTCAGGAAATAAGCTCTGTTAGTCCTTTCTTTTTGTACTCTCATAGTTTCTCCAGACATTTCAGCTAATGGTCATTCCTGAATGACAGTTAAATTGTTAGTCTCCCCAAGATTCCATTTGTTTTAAAAGCTAGATTGACAATAGCCATAGTCCATATGGGAGGGTCTCTTGAAGATAGTGTTGATGAAGGAAGCTGAAAACTGTGGCTATAGGCTGGGCTTGTATCAGTACTATTCCCAGTGCTAGGCCAATTTCGATTCCAGGCTAGGACTTTGGAAGAAGGCAGGACTTAGGCTCAGGTAGTCTCCCATACAGAGACCACAGGGCAGGGCACTTCTGGACTGCACCAAGGGCAGGATCTAATTCTGGTACAACATGGTGCCACTCAGGGACCTTAGTAGTAGACAGAACCCTAGGGCCTAGTGATCATATCCAAAAGTGCAGGAGGTCACATATTCTAGCCTTGGAACAAAATCTTATAAGAACTGAAGCTAAAGACACACACAAGTAGAAAACAATAACAATTAACTCCTACTGCAAAAAAAAGAATATAGGCTAAAAGACTATCAGGAAGGAAATAACTAGCAGAAGGAAATAAATGAAATAATTATAAGTAGAAAGTCAGAAAAATAATGGATTCACTATAAAGACTACATGAATGAAAAAAATGAAGGAAGAGCTAAAAACTCAAATTCTATTACTTGGAAAGAGAATAAGGGGGGTGGAGCTAAGATGGCGGAGAGTAAGCAGTGACTTGTCCAAGCTCCCCAAGAATTTCGTCCTTGGGAACTAAAAAGTAAATTTGAGTGGATTTAAGAGTGACAGAACCCATTGTGAGACAGAGAGTGACAGATT
>CM053590.1:199988050-200041913 GCA_028646515.1 Pseudochirops corinnae | reverse complement strand
TCAGGGTAGAGAGTAGAATGGGGGGGGGGGTGGCATAGGAAGGAGGGACATGTAAACAGTCTCTCACAATATGCCCACTGTGGAGAAGTTCTGCGTAATTACACATGTACAGCCTGTATTTGATTGCTTGTCCTTCCAGTGGGGGTGGGTGACGAGGGAGGAAGAGAAAGAATCTAGAATTTAAAGCTCTATAATCAAATGTTAAAAATATATATGTATATAATTATAATTATTATTATTATTAACTACATCCAACTGGAACCTAAGATACACAGGCACTGTGATAGGGAGATCCATCTTGCCCTACCAGAAAGTCAGAGGGGTGATGGGGGAGGACATAGGAGAGAATAGATTGGGGGACGGGTTATACAATGGGATGGCTGTTTTGGGATGGTGGGTAGGGGAAAGATGGGGAGAAAATTTGTAACTCAAAATCTCATGGAAATGAATGATGTAAACTAAAATAAATAAAAGTTAAAAAAATAAACTTTGGGAACTTTTTTCTTTGTTTTCTTATGAATACTTTCATAAGCTCCATGAACTCCTCTGTTCTGGGAATGTTTCTTTGAATCTAGAAGAGGACCTGAGAGCCAAGGTTCCTACCACTATTAAAATGAGCCCATAATAAACCATAGGATGAATCAGAATATCTACTTTCATGTATTTCCTCCTTCATAACCCTGCCAACCAATTACTATGTTCAGATAACCCTAAGTACAAATCTGGGAGTTTAGGGCATAATAAATAACACCTTGCTTCTCTACCAAACACCATCTTAGGACTCATGGGAAGGGAGGAAAACTGGCCAACAGAAGTATTAGAAAGGAATTTGGGGAAGCAATCTTTGTAGTGTCTGTCCACCAATACCCCCACACTTTCCCATAAACTAATCTAATGTAGAACTGGGAATTTTCATCTCTACCTGTTCTGAGGTCTCAGTGGGAAGTAAAGAATATATTTTAATAAAGATTTTATATAGGTATGTTTTCTGTCTGCACTCTCTCCTTTTTCTTTCCTTGTGTGGACCCTAATTTATCACAAGATCATGATCTTAGAGAGATATTGTCACTCAATGTGATAAATGGGTAGAAGCATTTTTCCAATTCTCTTTTTTGTTTTAATTAAAAAATTCTACAAATTCAGAAAAATAGCACTAATGGGGAGAAGGGAGAAAGAATAACTGGGAGGATAAGGTTTAAGGCACATCCTTTAGATGTGGAGAAAATAGTACTGTATTAATGAAAAAACATGCCTTTTCTAATAAGGCAGAAAGAATTTGGGTCACTGTAAAAGATGGTAAAAACCAAACCCAATGGGTTTGATTTGTACTTTAGTTGTCAGGAAGGATCTGTAGATTTGTAATTGTGAATGCATTTCATACATCTCTCCAATTCCAAATACTACAGATGTCAGTACAAATAATCAGCAATGAATAGAAAGGGATAAAAATATCCCATAAAAAATTCTGTTGAGATTTTTCTGTCATGGACCAACAAAAGAAGGAAATAAACGCCTTGCTTATGGCCTTGGCAGCAGAATCTGGTGCATGCAAGGTACTAAAATATTAATGGTCTCTACTTTTAATTCAAACATTGGTAGTTAACAATGTGTTCAAGCAGAAATGAAAAGTTTCATTTATCTGAAATATCTGGAAGAGTGGTGTAGTGGAAAGAGTGTTGGGGCCAGAGGAACAGAGGAACAGATTTCAAGTCTTGACTCTATTAGTTATAAACTATGTGATCTTGGCCAAGTCACCTCACCTCTCTGGGGCTCAGTTTCCCTGATCTATAAAACAAAGGGACTTGACTAGATGATCTTTGAGGACCCTTCGAGCTTTAAGTTTAAGATTCTGTGATCCTTAAAAGTAAGTAATCTTGTGTTTGGGCCTAACTAAAAATTAGAAAAGCCTAGTAAAAGCCCTGTGATTGATCTAATTGAGTAAATCATTCTTCACTTTTTCTAGAGTATGTTCATTGTCATGGACACTCCAATATTTGTTTCTCTAGGCTTCTTAAAAAAAAAAAGATTACTAACCTCTCTTTCCCCTGCTTTTACTTTCTCTTGACTGTTCTGTGATTATAAGATTATAAAGTGCTCAAATTACTGGAACTCCATTTTAGGCGTCTTTTCTATTCTCCACAACACCCAGAATAACTGGGATCTCCAGCAGTAAAAGCTTTCATTCCTATTGCAAAAGTACTTGCATCACAATAGCCTTATGAGTAGGTAATGCCAGTAATATCATCCCCTAATTTATAGAGGAGGAAAACAAAATTAACCAGAGAGGTTAAATAGTTCTCCCAAAGTAATATAGCTTGTAGGTGTCAGAGTTGATATTTGAATGGATTCTTCTGATGCCAAGTGTGCCATATTTTCCATGTCATTAAGCTGGCTTACCATAGGGCAGGAATTATTGACCAATAGCAGGTGAGGAATTAGTTCTCAAAAATCTTGTTGGAAAAATCACAAAGTAGTTGCCATGGTTCTATATCCCTGTTGTTCAGCCTATCTTTCTGGAAGTCTCAGATATGAAAGTACATCTAATTTTATAATTAAATCTGTGATCCATTGGGATTTCCAGCAGCAAAAGACAGAGCTGGAAGTTCTGCCTTAGGCACTTAATAAATAACTGATTGATTAAATAGTTAATAAATAATTATTAAACAACTAACTGATAATCACACATTCAAGTTCTTTTCAGTTCCCAGAGCTGGAGGGATGTGGCTTTAGAGTCCCTGTTCTGGTGACATTTTGGTGACATCATTCCAACTTTGGTACAACCCATGAGGCACTTTTCCTTCATCTCTTCTGTTTCACAGGTAAAACACAGGCAACACTGGAGTGTTCAGTCTCCAGCTTCTAACAGGTTCACTCTCGATCTGGTCATACAGGCAGACACCTTCAGAGGAGTTAATGATCAGCCTTATTCTAGTCCAGTCTTTTCAGAAAGGTTGCTGATAATGGGAGAACAAACTCTTACAGCATTCCCTAGGCACGCTTCTCGCAGGGTTCAGTGAGAAGTGGGGCAACTACCTCTACGTCTTGATGGAGTCAATAGAGACAGACAGCACTTGTGCATTCCCCTAAATCCTCTCAAGCCGCAATGGGGGCCAGTTGAGGCAGGTACATGCTTTCCTCTATGCATTATCCATGATTTTCCCACTTTGGTTCCCCACTCACTGACCAGTAGCAACTTGCTTTATAGGGCAACAGACAAAGAAGGCATCTTGCCATCATTAAGCTCATAGGTTAACTTTAGCAATATCATCATCCTGCACAAGTGTAGTAAATATCAATTTTGTCACCTCTTATCTCATGGCTCAGCCTCAGTAGGACTGTTACTATGATTCTAAGAACTACTATCTAGAATCTTTGGAACTATTCTGGGAGTTATTCTCTAATACCTGGAAACCAGACATTGCCATGGCCATGGATACTGAGGAACTGAACTCTAAAAAGGATAACAAAATCATTCTTACTTACCTCTTCTCACTGCAAATTTTTAATTTTCTTGGTTTTTATATCAGTAGAGAAAAAAATCAGACCTCTTCCTGCTATTTTTGTTCTTGATAGAAAAAGTCTTTCTAGGGTAATATAAGTCCCTTGACCATTCTCTCATCAGTTTTTTTGCTCCCAGAGTGAGCACATAGTAGGAAGGAAAAATTCAGATTTCTTTTTTTATCTCCCTCGGCTGTTAGAAGTACTAGTGTGCAAATCAAGTCCTTAGAGACAATTGGACTTTTGGGGATAGTTCTGAATGGAAAAATCAGATAACAGAAGCCCATTTAAGAGAAGTTCTATAACTTTAAGGAGAATAATTAAAAAAATAATCATCTCATGTACATCAAAGGATTTTAAATCTCTCTGTAAGTATTTTGATGCAGATATATGATTTGATAGGTGTAGTTAACTATTAATGGAAATTCCTTTTATTGGTGCAGAATGGCAGCCTTTTTGGAGAGTTGCCAGTAGTGCTAACACCTTGTGACTAGGTTTACATGACTAGTATGTGCCTAAAGGAGGATTTGAAATAAGATGTTGATTTCTGACCTACTATTTCTACCTACTATGCTCTGCTGCCTGCTATGTTAACAACTAAAATCTTAATTACAGATTATTCTTCTTAATAAGTAAAATTGTAATCCATTGTAAATTTTATCATGATCTCATGTTTGATCAATGGTGTTATTAGAATTTACTTTAACTGATAGACAACTCTAAGACAATAAGTTGCCAAGAATATGGCAGCCTACACTGGTAAAATGAGTTTTCTGCCTGGGAAGTTTTCTTATGCCAATGAAATCTTAGATCTAGTTTCCATTCTTACTCCTAAATGATAACAGAGTTTTCTGATTAAAATCTAAAAGAGATTCTGTTCTTTGCCTTGAGTAAGCTATTTGGAAGACTATGTATCTGGAATATTCTGAGGTTATGACAAAGAATCATTTTGATTCTTTATGTTTTGTTCATGATACACTAACATCAAGGACTGAAATTGGGGCTGTAGAGTACAGAGTACCATGACACTCTCTTTTCTAGTAATAGCTCCCCTTTTCTCTGGACCCAGACATATGATCCCAGCTGGGAGTTAGACTCCCCCTTTTCTCTCACTCTTTGGCTCTACCCTGTCACTCTAGAGACAAATTATTTAAAATTTAAATTAAGGCTTATTTGCTGGGTTTCTTTGAAAGGGGGAGTGGAAGGGTGGCTAGGCGGCACAGGGAATAGAGAATTAACACTTACTAGCTGTGTGAACTTGGGCAAGTCACTTAACCCCAATTGCCCTGCCTTCTCCCCTCCAAAAAGCAAAAGAAGGGGGAGCAGAAAAAGGGGATTAAATTTGCTGTACGAATGAGATGTGGGATAGACATTTTATTCCTACACACAAAAGAAATGATAAATAGAAAAGACAGCTCACATTAACAGACCAACTTGAAGCAGGGATTCAATAACTTAACTTATATCTACTTTTACAATCTGCTAGGAGACTGGTAGTTAAGCCTCATCAGAACATGAGGCACTTTGCAGTACATGTAATTAGGCATTTCACATTTCACTTTGGCTCTTCTCTGTCAAGACAATGTCTACTGGTAAAATGGGGCAGATTGGAAGGATCCTTTCATCCATGGATGAAGATTCCTCATTGTGTGGTGAAGAGATTCTCCTTGCTACCAAGCAGCTTTACTCATGAACCCTGGGAATTCCAGATAACTTGTACTGACAGGATGCCCTCTAAGCCTAAAAGATAGCCGTCTCAGGATAGAGACGTGTTGATCAGGGATCAGCAAAGAACAAACACAGGAGAAGAAAGGGAAAGCCAGAGATCTAGGGGCAAACCCACCTAGCCAAACCTTGCTGCACTAGCTTTTATGTAGGTGAGGTCACCACAATGCTGGAGTGGGGAAGGACTATCCACAACTTCTCACTGGAAACTCAGAATTATAGATTTCAATCTAGAGGAATGAGGGAAGAAAGTACTATCTGGAAGCTGTTTCTCCCTTTTTAACGAATGTGGCACCCTGCCTCATTTCCCCCTTTCCCACCCTTGTCATGGGGTAGGGAAGGAATGAGATTTTCTGAATCAAACCAAATGAGTAAGTCCTTTCAGCCCTGGCATACCATGTGACTGGAAATAGCCCCAAGAGCTCATTGTTTTTGTAGATCCAAATGTTGAGTCACCATGCCTAAAGAGGCCCTAGACATTCCCAGGGAACTTTGGGGGCATGCCCCTTGGAATGGCTTCTATACGTTAATTCAACTGAACCTCTCTTGCCCCTTTCGCTAAGGAGGAAACTACAAATTTTAGTTTCTTGATCATCTCAAAGCATTTCAACTTGAGAACTTGTTGAACAGGACAATTGGAAAAAAGCTTTCCAAATGATCAGTTTTCCTTAGGAGAAGTTTTACCTCCTGGAATTGCCTGTTCCTCACTCCTTCTTAAGTTCAAATTGCAACATCATTTTTTTTTTTAACCCAGTGAATTTTGCATATGATCTGATTTTACTTTAGAACAGCTGTTTTATGTATAAACTGTTTCTGAAGGCTATTCCAAAGGAATAGAAACTTCACTGTAATAAGCATATCGCCTCCCAATGGGACTATTTTGACAGACAACAGATTTAAGTATATAAACTCTGGTATGTTTGTTTCCAAAGTCTCACGCCTCAGAAGGTTTTGCAGCCTCCTTGTGTAGCTTTCCTTTGTAATGTAATTAGAGCTGACAAGGTTCTTCTGTTTCACATGAGGGGAAGGGTTATCCATCTTCTACTTAGTTCCTGGCCAAAAGTAATGAGTTTCAACAAAGAGGTAGGGGTGGGCTTTTGGTTTTTTTTTTTTTTTTTTTTTGGTGGGAATAAGAAAGGGCACCTTTGGGCAGCTAGAATAGACGGCTATGCTTCCCAGAGGAAGATGGAGTGGCATAGAGCAGCATGGTTCTTTATTTCTTCTGAGGGTAGTAAAGAGGTGAAGGTAGTAAAGAGGTGAAGAAGTAGTAAAGAGGTAGTAAAGAGGTGAAGCTTTACCTGGTGAGGAGTCTTTTTCTCTTTCTCTTTTTTCCTGTTTCCTAATAGTTGGGAAACCTGTGAGAGTGACAAAGTAGGCCCAAGAGGGCTCAAGTGAGTTAGTCCATTACCATCCTCCTCTTGCAGAACAATTGTATATGGACCATGTATGCCCTGGCCCCACTCTCTGAGAATTATCACATCTCTCTTTGGGTCCCAAGGCCCCCTTAGAGGTTAGAGAATATCTCTTTCCTCTGCAATTGGTTCAACCCTTTACCAACTATGTTCCTCTCATTTTAGGGAGACAGAGATTAGGATCCCCAGTCCTATTTAACCATTTAACTCCACACGGCTTTTACAAGTTATTTAATTCAAAGACAAGGCAAGGATAAACATAT
The DNA here is from genome assembly GCA_028646515.1 of Pseudochirops corinnae. Lineage (NCBI taxonomy): Eukaryota > Metazoa > Chordata > Mammalia > Diprotodontia > Pseudocheiridae > Pseudochirops > Pseudochirops corinnae. Next base: position 200,035,015 of record CM053590.1, on the reverse strand, counting down.
AAACATTTCTCCCAACTCTTTAGAGGTACAGGCTTTTCCCTACCCCACCCTTAGACTCTTAGGTGGAATTAAGCTTACAACTTAACCCAACTTCTACACTGGTCATAATAAGTTCACACCCAAAGGCAGCATCACTACTGGGTGAATCCTTTTGCTGGGTTCAGGTTGCAAAGTTTACTCCCAAAGGGAGTTTCTCTATGCATCAATATTATTCTGGTTTAAAAATGCAGTATGGATAGTGACTGTCCAATTCCTGTGGCTCATGCTTTGACTCAGATCAGAGATTCTACTCCATCTACCTGGAAGAGAAAAGAATAAAGGAACATGTCAAGGGAGTCATCTTTCTTGGGGGCCATATGGTCTCAGAGGGAAAGAAGACCTGGAGCCCTTTATAGGTATCTAATCATCTCTCATAATTTCTGTTGATTCCCATTACATAGAATACAGATCTTTAGAGGGAACTAGGTGACGTAGTGGATAGAACTCTGGGTCTGAAGCTAGGAAGACCTGAGTTCAAATATGGCCTTGGACACACTCAATGTGTAACCCTGGTCTAGTCACTCAACTTCTGTCTGCCTCAGTTTCTTCAACTAAAAATGAGGATAATAGTATAATCTATCTTCTAGAGTTTGTTGTGAGACTAAAATAAGATAATATTTAAAGTGCTTAGGACTGTGTCTGGCAAATTATAGGCACTTCATTATCACTCGATCCCTTCCTTTTAGGGCTATTACTAAAGATTCTTTTTTCGTTATATAGAAATAATTTTTGAGCAGTTCGTGTATTTGTACTGAGGTAGACATATTCCCAAGAGCTTTGCTATTCTCCAGCAAATGTCTGTGTCCCTGTGTTTCTGTCTTTTTTTGGGGCTGCCTCTCTTTCCCTATTTATTCAGTGGGGAGAGAAAGAAAGTGAGAGAGAATCATAGGATTTTAGAGCAAACTTCAAGCAACCTTGAAAATCGTCTAGTCCCATCCCCACGTTTTATAGAAGAAATTGAAGTTCAGAAAGGAGAGATGAAATAGTAAAGCTAATATATGTATAGGAGCGGTACAGAAAATATTATACAAGGAGGCAAGGTCATTTCCAACTCATCGTTGGGTGGGGGAATCAAGAACGACTTCAGAGCATTTTTGTTGATTCTTGAAAGATGGTCAGGAGATTAGAGACGAGGAAAAGGCAAGGGCATTCTGTGTAGGGGAGTAAAAGCATGGCTGTAGGAAGACCTGGGGAAAGCATAGGCATGATGTCCAGTTTCCATGATACTCCTGCAAGCACTAATTTTTCCCTCCTAGGAACTCTCATAGCACTTCTAATGGCGTCACAGTCTATTTATGTGAATTGATTATATTCTCTAGATCATAAGCTTCATGAGGGTTTCATTTCCCTCTACCACAACCTGTGGTTATGTTCAATTTGAATACATTGTGCATATCAGATACTTACATTACGATTCATAACAGTAGTAAAATTACAGTTATGAAGTAGCAACAAAAGTAATTTTATGGTTGGGGGTCACCACAACATGAGGAACTGTATTAAAGAGTCACGGCATTAGGAAGGCTGAGAACCACTGCTCTAGCAACTAGCACCATGGTGTGCACATAGTAGTCTATTTATAGTTATTTCTTTGCTGAATTCGATTGAATTACATGGCACTCGAATACGTTAAATAAAGTTAACAAAATCAGAAACAACAGACATGAGAAAGCTCACTGAAAGCTTCTCATTAATTAAAAAAGAAGATTTCTTTAGGTCAGGAAACTTAAAAGGCCACTCTTCTTTACAAATGACCATTTCTCTAAGTCGAAGTGTTGGAGTGTGTGCAAGGTACTTGCCAGATAGAAAATCTATTGTCATTTAAATATCATCCTTTTGCCTGTACTAGAATTACCTGTCATAGTGTGAAAGGATTATTTATGGGTCTCGAATACTCATTTCTTCCAACTGAGCTCATAGATCGCCTTTGTAGAACGGAATTTTAATCCTGTTGGGATATGCTATTGTCCAAAGCAGACACCTAGTTATGCTGTATTATAACATGATTACGTTCAATATTGCTGTTTGCTATGTCAAGAAAGTGAGAAGTAGCCTAGGAGATATAAAATTGTTGAAAATTATGTAGTACTTTATATCTGTGGCTGCTCCTACTGATATTAATGATAACCTCAGGAGATATTCTAAGAGACTAACAATGTTTTTCTCTCCCTGACCCTAGAAAAAATAGTTCATCATGATAGAAGAGCACAACACGGAATATCATTTATCATCCAAGTATAAAAGGATGTTTTGTAAATGAGTAAACAGAGGAACAAGTTTGGAACAAAGCTTCTCTTTATGTAAATGTTAATAATCTACTTCTGTTTATAAATGCTGAACAGTACAAAGCTTCTCTTTATGTAAATGTTAATAATCTACTTCTGTTTATAAATGCTGAACAGCAATGATTCTGATATTAGAACGATGTGTACAATATAAGGAATATGTTGTATGAATAAAAATTGTGTGGTAAACACTGTTAAGTTAGTGTAATGGGGGTGCTTGGTGCACGGCTTGACCACCTAAGAACATGTTATGCACAAGGAAGATGACTGTGGATCTGCTTCTGGGGGGATGGAGGACTGGGACACGTGAAAGTATTGTTTGTTGGCCTGCAGAACAATTGGGGGGATCTTTTTTTTTCATTTGTCATGTAGCCACAACAAACTTTGCCTTAAAAACTATTTGTTCACTATCCAGGCTTTTCCCTACATTTTTATTTGAAAGCAAAAGACTGCTTCCCTCCTCCAGGTCACACCAGGCTGGGAGGGGAAAAAGCCTGAGGGCCCCTTTGTCCCACCTCTATCCAGAGGGCTACGAGTTCCTGAGAAATGGGCCCGAGGCTTTGGCTTTTTGGTCTGTGCTTCTCCGTTATAAGTACAGGGGATAACCATGGGAGTCTTGGAGCCTACGAGGGACATTGCAGTCAGCTCAGCAATGATTCCTTGGGGAGCAGAGGCCAGGGGCTGAAAATAGGAGTTAGTACTGCTGGCCTTGGACTTGAACTTGATGGAACTAATGCTATATTGGAACTGTGTTAAACTATGAGCCTTACTTCCCCTCTCTTCTCCTGATATGTACGTGAAGGGATTATATCCCAGAGATGTTGGGAAAAATGCTTGCCTGTTGTTGTTGGTTGGATTTTTTTTTTGGCTGTGTCTTTGAAATAAGTTTCTTGTTCTTCTTCTGGCTTTTCAATCATGTTTGACTCTTTGTGACCCCATTTGAAATTTTCTTGGTGAAGATATTGGAGTGGTTTGCCATTTCCTTTTTTTAGCTCATTTTATGATGAAGAACTGAGGCAAAGAGGGTTAAGTGACTTGCCCGGAGTCATACAGCTAGTTAAGAGTCTGAGACCAATTTGAACTCAGGAAGATGAGTCTTTCTGACTTCAGGCACAGTGCTCTATCCCTTATGTTACCTGATAGTCCATATGCTTGATAATTCCTGTGAAATTCTCTCACTAAATTTGGGCTTCATTTTGGGAAGGGTTCAGCCTGCCAGGTACTCTAGGTTGTTTCAAGTCTTGTTAATTTTTGGTGGAAGGATTCCAGTGGGGAAAAAATATGGCAGTCTTTTTAATACATTCTGTGTTGCAGACATTGCTCATGCTAAGGGACATGAAGGCAATAGTTTAAGAGTACTTTGTTATTAATGACTTGACTCTCACCATAAATTTGGCACTGCCCATGAACATCCAATTTTTGCTTCAGTGAGGAATAATAGGCAAGGACACTGATAACTGAAAGCTTAGAGGGAAATTAATATATTGACATTTTTGGCTTTTTAGTTTCCAAATTATATGCTTCTAAAGGTTGTTATTTTAGAACTGGGGGATAGAAAAATCGGTAGGATTCTATGATAGCTATTGCTTTCTTTTCTATAAATAACAAAGATATTTTTGATATTAGGATTTTTGGAAGATAAAATCAAATACTTTACAAGTATGGATCTGTGAAATAGGTTCCATTTGTCATAGTGCTCACTAAGTTACAATGTATGAGGGATGGAGGAAAATGGAAGGAAGGAGAAAGAGAGAGAGACACAGAGACAGAGACAGAGAGAGACAGAGAGACAGACACAGAGAGACAGAGGCAGAGACAAAGAGAGACAGAGAGACAGAGAAAAAGAGAGACAGAGAAAAACAGAGACAGAGACATAAAGAGACAGAAACAGACAGAGAGACAGAGACAGAGAGTATACCATAGTCAATTGAATACAAGACTTGAAGTCAAGAATACTTGGGTTCAAAGTCTGCCTCAGGCACTAGAATGACCCTGGGCAAGTCATTTGACCTCTGTAAAATAAGAGGTATGGATTTAGTGGTCTCTAGAGTATTTCACTTTCACATTTATATCTATGATCCAGTGGTACTCAGTGGGTCCATAATTGTAGGTGCTTTGGCATTTCTTCAGAGATGATAAACTTTAGACATCATCCTCTGAATAACAACAGGGAGGGAGAAATGACCCATTTTATCTTGGATAAATAAAAGTTGGAAGTGGCCTTCACTGACCTTTATGATTCCTTCCACTGCATTCTGGGAGTCACACAATGAACGTAATGCACTGTCATCTCTGGCTTGGTAATCTGTTGAAAGTTTCAGGCAAAAATTATCAGCACTCTCTCATCAACTTAAACTTATTTGAAGTTAAGAGATGTAATTATATGTCCCAGCATTATCAGAGGACTTGTTGTGGATGTGACAAAGTTGATTAAAGTGTAAAGAAAATTTGTTTTTATTCTCAGGAGAACCTGACAATGATCACATCAGCTTTAATGACACTGGTAAAACTATATGGTGATCAAAGCATTTAAAAAGCATTCATATATAGGCTTCTTGGGAACTCAATGTAGTGTACTTTGTAGACCAAGGGAGTGCGAATGCCTTACTGGTTCTTTGTTTTGAGTTGACAGTCAAACTGGTTATTAATACTTTTTTTTTAAACACTCAACTAATGATATTTATAATCATACATGGGACTGGAGACAGGAAAAATCCCCAACAAAGATTCTTAGCCTCTGAAATAGCGGGGATAGAGTGATTGTCAAAGGAAAGAAAATGCACCAAATGAAAGGTGGCAAATTCAAATTCATCTCTGGGGCATTTCTAATGAAATGCTGTCTATTGAAAAAGCCGCCTACCGCCAGTGCCTCTGATCGCTCTCCTCTCATCTTCTCTTAAACCCTCTGTCATCTGACTTTTGACTTTATCATTCAATGAAATTTCCTCTCTGAAGTTAACGATGCTCTCCCAGCTGCCAAAACTGATACTTTTCACCGCTTAGTCCTCATCCTTCTTGGCCTCTCTACAGCACTGAACAATGTTGATTATCTTCTACTCCTGAAGATTTTTCCTCGCTGGATTTTCACAACAAGGCTTTCTCTTAATTTTTCTTTTACCTACCTGATTGCTCTTTCTCAGCATCCTTTGTTGAATCAGCATCCATGTCATAATACCTAAGTATGGGTGTATCCTAGGCTCTGGCCTGGGCCTCTGTTTCTTCTCTCCTCACTCTCTCTTACTTGGTAATCTTATCAGTTATCATGTGTTTTATGTCATCTCCATATATATATATGTATTTATGGATCTATAGATCCAGTCCTTGTTTCTCTTCTGAGTTCTATCACAACATGCCTTTTAGACATCTCAAACTGGAAATTCCATATGCTTCTCAATCTCAATGTGTCCAAAGTTGGGATTATCATTACTTATACTTTTCTCTGTTTAACATTAGAAACCTTTTCCCTTCCTACTTTTCTAGTCTTACACATTACTCTCTTCCACACATTTTCCAGTCCAGCTATGCCAACCTAATTTAATCAATCAAACATATATCATGTACCTACCTAGTTCAGGGGAAAAAGTCAGCCCCCTGAACTTCAGAGAATGCAAAACACAAGTTACAAGCAGACAGAGAAACAGATCAGCAGACGGCTTCCAGCGCCTGACCATTACATCCATACCTATTCAGTTACCAGAGAGGGAAGCACCAACGTCTGGGTTTTTCAAAGCTCGGGGGCTCAACGGCTTCCCAGAGTCTCTTCTGGCCAAATCACACAACTCTTCTCAAAGTGAGCCCCAAACCAAAACCTCACATCAGGGCATATATATAGCCTTCTCCTGGCTCGGAGAATGTCACAGCCCTCTTGATCCACTGCCCAATCACAAAGCTACAAGGCGCAGGCATTCCCGAAAAACAAGCCTGGCGCCACAGGCTCCACGTGACCACATTCAGCCTATTAAGGAACAGAGTATACTTTCAAATATCCAAGGGTCCTCAGAGTCACGTAGCCACTTTAGCAAAGGGCCTAGGGGCAGGGAAGATCTTCAGATTCCCATAACAACCCTCTAGGTCTCAAGTGCAGCCCTTTGACTGAATCCAAAATTCACAGAACAATTCCCCTTAATAAAATGTTTTGTTCTGTAAAACTTGGATTCATTCAAAAGACTTCATCCAAGGACCTAGAAGGCCACATGTGGCCTTGAGGCTACAGGAACTCCACACATGGTTTAGCTACAAAAGGGAGGAGAAATATGAGAGTGGCTAGCAGAGACAGGGGGATCAAGTGAGTGGTTTTTTTTTTGAGGATAAGAAAGACATAAAAATGTTTATAAGTAGTAGGAAAGCAGACAATGGATAGGAAGAGACTGAAGGCAAGTGAGAGAGCGGGGATGATAGAAGAGGCAATCTGCTGGAGAAGATGGGATGGCATCGGATCACTTGCACTTCTAGAAGTATTTGCTTGGCAAGGAGAAGGTCTACTTCATTATATGAGGCAGGGGTAAGGCAACTTGGTGATGTAAGATAAGCAATTGGGGAAAAGGTGGAGCTCTCAGTGAACGCTTTTATTTTTCCCCCGTAAACTATGAGACAAAGATCTCTGCTGAGAAGTCTAGGGAAAGGGAAGAATGGGACATTTGAGGAGAGATGAGAAGTTTGGAAAATCCATAGTCATTGGGATGAGTCACTTTTTGGTTGTTGCTGAGTTGCGTCAGTCATTTCTGACTCTCTATGACCCCATCTGAGGTTTTCTTGGCCATGTCCTTCTCCAGTTCATTTTACAGATGAGGAACTAAGGCAAACAGGGTTAGATGACTTGCTCAGGGTCACACAGGTAGTAAGTGTCTGAGACCAGATTTGAATTCAGGTCCTCCTGACTCCTGGGCCAATGCTCTATACACTGTGCTACCTGGCTTCCCCTTAATGAGTCAATTGTGGAAGTATAAAAAGATTGCACGGCTGCAGGGAAGGCCTTGAGATTACATAATAAATTTATAGTAAATCTAGTCCGAATGGTTTCATGGTTTTCTCCAACTTCATTCATCAGCGGATGAGTAGGAGTAAAGGCAGGATATGATGGGAGTAACACAGAGCTAAGGACTGGTGGGGGATGATTGGCAATAAGATGGAGGAGGCAAGGGACTCGAAAGAAGAGAATAGCGTAGAACTGGATTGGTTCACCAAGGGGTTAAGATGAGGAAGGTAGGAGACTAGAAGCAAGGCAGGAGAGATGGCCTGGGAAAGGACTAAGGGATTAGGGGATTGCAGGTCGTGGTGAGGACAAAGAATAAGGTTTGGGGTTCCAAGGCAGAGGAAGGACAAGTTGTGATAGATAAGGAAAGGTCAGAGTTCATGTACGTGGAAGGGGTGCGTTTGTGACTAATGACAAGATCAAAGGTCTGACTTCTGTGTGTAGCTGAGGAGGAGCGGAGGAGTAGATTATGGAAAAATGTATAAACTGATTATGATTATCATGTTTGAAAGAGTATTAGTATGTATTTTGAAGTCCCCTATTGAGGACAGGAGTTGAGGGGCAAAATGGAGAGAAAGAGAGAGTCTATAAACCAGGCATCGAGCTCAGGAAAAAGGGTTAAATGTCCTAGGGGTTGGTGACCAACACTTACCAGAATTTTAGATGTTGGTAGATACTGATTGAATGAAGCTCAAAGGAGGAGCATTTACTAAATGATGGTAGTAGAGGGTTAGCCTAGAAGCGAAAATGAGGAGGCTAAGAATATTCCAATTTCCCTCCCTCGATGAGTTAGTTGGGAGAAATGAGTGAAAATACAACCAGGGCTAGGAGGGGTGGCCAGAGAGACTGTATCCTCCAGAGGGATCCACTTCTTAGTGAGAAGAGGAAGGGAGTGGGAAAGGAAAAGATCTAAATTGAAAGCAAGTTTGTTAACTATGGATGAAGTATTCCAGAGAACACAGTAGAAGGGACAGGTAGCTTTAAAATGAGGAATTGGGGAGGTTGGTTTGAAGTAGATGAAAATAAAAGACTGAGCAATAGAAGACAGAGAACAAGCTTAAATAATTATATCTGGGGATTAAGAATCACTGGAATCAAGAGGGTTAGAGTTTATGACAAATGAATTCAAGTTGGTTACAGACATCACCAGGGAGGTTCAGCTGCCAGGTAGAGTCCTGTTAGGTGTTAGGCAATTCAGGTGAGATACCCAGTTGGTGGAATGACATTTGTCTCCTTATTTCTGCAGGTGAGCCTGGACAGAAAATAGATAGTGAAGGTCGAGGTAGATGGAATGGTATCTTTCTAATTCCTAGAGTCAAGAAGAGGTCAGTTTAGGAGAAGCGCACATGAAAAATTACTGTCTTTTTCATCTACAGGAAGAGGCCAGCCAAGGAGCTAGGAACCTGATATGCTTTCTGCGTCCCCACAGACAGGAAGAATCCAGTCTAGGAGACTAATGCACAGTGGAATTGTATCTCTTTGTTCTCATGTGCAGGAAGAGGTCAGAATAGGAGGTGAACATGCTTTCTGTCTCTCTTTGCATGACACTTGGCAGTCTGCGGAATTGCTAGAAGGATCAGACTTCAAGATTTCTTCCTGACTTTCTTGGTTCTGAAAACTTTACATATTATGCAATTAATGAATCCTTGTGTTTTTATAAAAAAGATGTATCATTTAATGAAGTAGACAGATACTTAGTTATCTGTCCCATTACTTATATTTAAATGTGTATGACATAGTCATTATTTAGATTCAAGAGAGGTGGCATAGTGTAGTGGCTAAAGAAAGGTAATTTTAGTAATAGAAAGACCTAGGTTCAAATCCTTCCTCCTTTACACACTAACCTTGTGACCATGAGGAAACCACTTAACCTCTTAGTGTCCCATTCAACTATCTGAAGCTGTAAGTTGCTTATCAGCACTGCTATATGGAGTTTTAGATCTTTGACTAATCACTTAATAAATCCTTTTTCATTTCTGATCCATCATTGATTGATTGAACACCAATGAGCCAGTATGTCACTAGGTTCTATAAGAATATATATAAAAAAAAAATTGGAGAGGATTCTGGGAAGATGGCAAAGTAGGTCAGAAAATTCCAAGCTCTCAAGATTTTCCCCCATAAGAAAAGACAAAATAGTACCTTAGGGAGAACAAAGTGCAGGCAAAAATAAATAAGAATAGGGGGACAACAGGGGGTATTCCTGGGACAATTTGAAAAGATTAGAAGAAAAATCCCAGTATGAGGTTTGGTCCCACTGAAGAGTAAACACCTCCAGGCTAGGGTTTGCTTTAACAAGTAGTAAACCTTGGGGTTAGTTGGTTTGAAAGGCTGCCTTAGCCCCAGCCACTGGAACTTTTACCCCTGGATAGTAAGGGGAGTTGGGTGTGGCAGAAAGCTCTTGGCTGCAGGCACTTACAGGAAGTTGGAGGTTTGTATCTGGTTCTAGGTTAGAGGGGAGATTTTAAGATATAAGCAAGAGGCACCATCATTCATACCCTGGTCCTAGAGGTGATTACAAAAATTAAGCTATTACCACAAAAAATTCACAGGTGAAGGAGAAAGAATCTAACCATAGAAAGCTATTATGTGAATAGAAGAGAATGGAGTTCATCTTCAGAGGACGATATTGAAGTAGAGAAACCCACAAAGAGTAATGTCAAATGGTTACCTGCCCAAAAAGACTTTGCAGAAGATCTTAAAAAAAGACTTTAGAAATCAAATGACAGATATGGAAGAGAAACTTAAAAAAAAAAAAAAAAAGGGATAATCCAAGAAAAAGAAGAAGATAATGAAAAGGAAGTCAACCAATTAGAAAAGGAGATCCAGAACCTTAAGGAAGAAAACGACACCTTGAAAATTAGAAATGGGCAAAGTGAAGCTGGCAAAATCATAAGAGATCAAGAAATAATCAAACAAAATACGAACAGTGAAAAAATAGAAGAGAAAGTGAAACATCTTATAAGAAAAACAGCAGATTTTCAGAATGGATCAAGAAGCGAAAACAAAAATAATAGGACTAACTGAAAGTTATAATAAAAAAGAATCTTGATACAATAATACAAGAAATAATTAAAGAAAATTGTCCTGAAGCGTTAGAACACAGAGGGAAAGTAGAAGTAGGAAAAAAAAAATCCAATTGATCACCACTTAAAAGAGATCCTATGAGGAAAACTCATAGGAATATCACATTAAAATTCTGAAATCCCAAGCTCGAGGATAAAATATTAAAATAAACAAAAATAAAACCATTTAAAGATGATGGTGCCACAATTTGAATCACACAGGACCTAGCAATGGAGAAGGACCACAGGTCTTAGAATACTACATGTCAAAGAGCAAAAGAACGGGGACTTCAACTGAAAATATCATACTCCACAGAATTAAACACAATCCTGAATGAAAAAGTGGCCATTTGATCAACTCTCAGGCTTTCAAGACTTTGTTAAAAAAACCAGACAAACCCCAAAGCTTAACTTTATAAAGATTTGATGTACGAGATTTGACAAATAAGAGCCAAAGACTGATTATAAGGGATTCAATAAGGATAGTTTACTTTTTATATATGTAAAATGTATATCTAAGATTCTCATTAATAATTAGATTAACTCATAAGAAAGATTAGAGTAAACCTGAGTATAATACGTATTTAAAAAGTAAAATCATTTAGGAAGAGTTAAAAAGAGCAATTATTTTATACAAATGAGGTGCAAGAGGAAGAATCAAAACAGGTGAATTAGATGGGGATGAGGGCTACTTTTATTGGGAATGGATGTAAGAGGGAACAATACATATATATTTAGAAGAGTATAAAAGTCTTCTAAATTCAGAAGGAATAAAATGGTAGGGGCACAGGGATGGCGAGAGAACAAGGGAGGGATCTTTAGAGGAGAGGCTGAGGGAATAGGTAAAAGGGGGGTATAGAAGAGTGTTTAGATTCATAGGAATGGGTATATAGGGGAGGGATCCTTGGAGGCAGGTAGGCAGGTAAGAGGAGGGCAAGGTAGGGCGTAGAAGTAAAGTGGAGGAGGCAGAAGGGATAAGAAGAAAGAGATAAGTAGAAACATAAAAACAAAGGTCAGGAGTAGAATTTGTTTGGGAAAGCATATGTCTATGTGTGTATGTATATATGTATATTTGTGTATATATTTCTACGTCTAAGCTTTATCGTAACCTGGGGGGGGCAAAATAAAAACATTCACAGCAGAGAACAAAAGAAAACTTACAAGTAAGCAAAGAAAAGATGCACAGTTCCCAACACAATGTATATTATTTATCAAACAGGCTTTCTTGAAAGGAAAACTTCAACATACTTTGAATCCTGTCTTATGTTCTGCTATGTACACTATATGCTTTTTTTCTTTCTTTGTATTTGAGTTCCGATAGTTAAGTTTATGATATATTTTTGTTTCTGTTCTCTAGTCTGTATTTGTGTTCTGGTGTTTGAGTCAAAAATACAATTAAAAAAAGGAACATAAGAAAATTGATTCTTATTTATCACATAACTGGCATTGTGCTAGCTGCCATGGATACGAAGATGACAAGAAAGCATAACTTTCCCTCAAGGAGCTTGTTGTGTATTTGGAGGAAACAATGTGTATTGACACAAATTTATATGTTATATACATATATACCGTATGTGCTACATATATATGTATGAGACATATATGTGCATATATGGATATATCTATGCATATATGCACATACTTACACAGATACATATATATTTATATATGTACCATATACACACACACTATATATATGCATGTATATGTGTGTGTATGTGTATAATTTGACTGGGGAGACATAGTAGAACAAAACAATGCCTTATAAAGCAGATGGTGCTTTAGCTGAGCTTTGAAGGAAGCTACAGATTCGAAGGAGAGAAAGTATTCCAGGAATAAGGAGCTTTCTCTTTATACAGAGGTACAGAGATAGTATGTGTGATGTTGTGCCAACACCCCATGCTGTCATCTCACTCAGTCCCTGTCCTCCTCCCCTTAATCTAAGAGGTTTTATTTTGTCTATGGAACTTCAGTTCACACCACAGACTTCTCTGTTCCTAAAGCACTCAGGTTACATTCCTCCCTTTCAAGGGTTGTATTTCCTTTTAAAATCAGATATAGTACAGTTGACACCTGGAACTACACACAGCGCTTTAAATAAAAGTATGATTAATCCATCATCCAGAGTACCTGAGGGTTTCATTCAAAGCAAATATATACTAACATACATGCAGTAGACATAGTACATTGTAGTACACTCTCTCTCTCTTTTTCTTTCTTTCTCTCTCTCTCTCTCTCTCATTCTCTCTCTCTTTCTCTTTCTCATGCAAAGTAGCTTTTAACAAACTAATTTAGCAACTACAGGTATAAAGTTCAGGAAGGACATAATGCATGGACATGTCACTGGATTACCACATATGCATATCCACATAGTGTAAGCAAATAAACATAACAGGAAAAATTAAAACAAAAGTAATATTCATGCATATGTAAAAAACTAAAAGTAAACTATACATAGATAACAGACTCATGTAGCTATAGTAGAAACAAGATTCTAGCATAGAAAAAAAAGCATTTTGTGACATTTCCAGGTTTAATGGGTCTGCCACTTGGTCCACTTGTTACCAGACTTCCTGTGAATTTCTTTCATTTTTTATCTTCTTAGTTTCTCTGGGTCATGCACCAGCAGCTATCTCTAAGGTAGATGGGGTTGCCTCTCTGTCAGCAGGGACCTTCTCTTGGGCTTTTCCCAATTTGCTTATTATACTTTTTTTTTTTTTGCATTGTTTACCACTTTGCTGTTAACATTCCTTATGGATGGTCTCAAATTTCTCCAACCTAATGGCCACTTGATGCAATCTGTTTATCCCTTCCTTTTTTCAGAAGAAACTATTCCTCTCCATAGTAGTTTCACTTAGGTATCTATCTACTTACGTTGGGAATTTAGATGTTAACTCCCTTTTGTGCAGAATAATGCTATAAAATTCTGGAAGTACCACATATGTCACACTCCAGAGCCATTTCTTTCTGCTATTTAGAATCTTAAGTGAAAAGTATTAAAAACTCCAAACTTAAGATTTTCTCTCATTCTCCTTGGATGCTAAAACAAGATGAAAGATTGACTGCAGGAGTATAATCCCTTTATTCTGTGCAAATCAGCATCCTTCTTTACCCTTCTTCTGCACACAAGTAATATCTCTATCTCTATCTGTCTCTGTCTCTGTCTCTATCTCTATCTCTCTATCTCTGTCTCTGTCTCTGTCTCTATCTCTTCTATCTCTATCTCTTCTATCTCTATTTCTTTTATCTCTATCTCTTCTATCTCTGTCTCTTCTATCTCTGTTTCTTCTATCTCTCTCTTCTCTCTCTCTCTCTCATCCTTATCTCCATCTCTTTCTATATCTGTCTATAGATAGATATATAGATATCTGCCACAAAGCAATTATGATCAATTATAATTTGATGTAAAGGATAAGACTCATTCAAAGGCACACATTAAACCAGAAGGTATCAACAGACTTAAAGAACAGAGAAACTTTAAAGATGTGTAGGAGGAAGTAGAAACAAATGGGATGGGAAGGTGGACTTTTGAAGCACTTCACCAGTTTTGCTAATCTTTACCTACCCATCTCTCAGCTAGGGATCTGACTAGGTGGATTCAACCTCAGTTGTTCAGTGAGTCATGTAGACTCTTTATTTTGCCTCTGTCATCAGAATCCCCTTCCATCAATCTCTTTTTCAACCAAAAGTTGAAACCAAACAGCTGCTTCTACCTCTTATTGTATTGCTCATCAGCAACCTGGCCCTCCCTTCAGATTTCCATTGATCATTCTTGTGTTTGCAAAAGGTTTTATTCTACCCATCAAATTTCAACTCCTGTCTTATGTTTCTCTGTATCTCTGATGAACTTGGGTTATAATACTAAACCTGAAAATCCTGGAACCACACTGAGAAATCCCCAAAGCACAGAAATCACAGGCCTTGATCCTAACCATCCTCCTTCTTAGAACCCCTCACCAAAAAAAGAAAGGCCTATCTATAGTTACTTTTTTAGAGTACCTGCAAGTTGTTTATAACAGATTCTTGAACACCTGGTTCGACAAGGTGTTAGGCTCTGCTTCATTTATTTAACAGTTTTACTGTGTTTCCTTGACAACATTGTTGCTAAGTGTGTCTCTAAGGACAATCTATCAAAATGAGATTCCTATTTTCTCAGATTATGTAAAAATGCATAATTTACAAACATCGCAAGTTTAGTAAGTCATTTATAAGCCATTCACAGTAATGACATATATATAGCTCTACAAAAATTTTCTTGTTGGAGAAATGTACCTTTGGAATACATGGTTTAGTTGATGAATATCATCATTAAGATTAATTAGAAGAGGCTAAAAGGTATAGATGAAATTTGAATCTGATTCTGGTCAAACACGATTAACATAAACCAGTTCATTAGGAATTGCTTGACATAGATAAAATGGGCTTTTTGACTCAGTGCACATTTTTATTTCATTGTCCTAATATAATACTCAGTATATGTAATGCTATATATACATCATCTCATTTAATCTTCACATTGGTTGGTTGCTTGTTGTCCTTCATGAGGACCAAAATAACACCACTATGTCAGAGTCAAAGTAGAGTGTGTTCAGCTGTGGCTGATCAACCTAATATGAGCTCAAAAGGCTGTCACTGGTTAGGCACAAATAGAACACGTGGACTTTTGGAGTATAGATGTCTCTAAATTTTCACATTTCACATTTCTTTTGAACTACTGCTTTGCTCATAGAGCACAGCACCTTCTTTGATATAAGTACACCTTGTTGGACAGTCCTTTTGCCAGTGTCTCCCATATCATGTAATCAACTCCAAAATTCTTCAGAGAGACCTTAAAAGTGTCCTTGTATCACTTCTTATGATGTCCATGTAAGCTTTTGTCTTGTGTGAAACTTTCTGTAAAAGTCTCGGACATATGTTTGACATTGGAAAAATTTGGCTAACCCATTGGAATTGCACTGTGTAATGGCAAGCAAAGAAGTACTTAGTGCCTTGTTTCAGCTATTCAACTATTTAGGACCTTGTTTCAGTTCAAGTTTCTTTTGAGACTTGCCCATGATTATATTAAGTCTCTGTTAAAAAACAGAACTTGTAAAACCCACAGTGGGAGGAACTTGCTGATGTAACAGGAAGGGGTGGAACAGGGAGGAGCTAATGACCATATATAAGGAGAAGCCCAAGCTAGAAGAGAGCAGAATCGAGAAGGGAACACTTGTGGTGGTGGCACTGTCTGTCTCTTCTGTCTGTGTTGATTTTTGTTTGTAATACTTTGTAGAGAAGCCCTGACACCTTACTGGAAGCCCTGAAAGAGGATTTTCTTGTTGTCTGTTTACAGAAGTCCTAGAGGAGGATTTCAGAGGTCCTGGGACTATACTGACAATTTGTGTTGAGTTCTCAGACTTTGTGGCTCTATGTTGATTTCGCAGGCAGAAAGTGAATTGATGGTGATGCCAGTAACATGTATGAGTGTTGTTTTAGCTCTATTCAGCTTCATCTTCCCAGAAACAGAAGCTGTGAAGGACTTTAGGTGGACTAGATACTGTGAGCTTCAATATAGAATGGGAACTGGACAAGGAACTAGACAAGGAACTGGATGAAGATCTGGATGAGGATCTGGACGAGGAGCTGAAAGCTGTCTACCTTTGAATTCAGGTGACAGTTGGGTAAATTCAGGCAAAAGTTGGGACCATGGAAGAGGAACCATGGAATCTGAGAGTCAGCCTTGAGTCAAGATGAAAAGACCTCTCCTTGGGTACTTAATGCTGACTGAGAAGATCATGATTCTCTATGGCCTAGGGGTGGGAGAACTTTGTACTCTGTACCTTGTACCTCTTATGGATGATTGAAAACTAATCTCAAATCAAGAAGAAAGAAGACTTTTTAACAATGTGACCTAGGGGTGGAGAACTTTAACCTTTGTACTTTGTGTCCCTTAAGGAGGATTGCTCCTCAAGGATGGTTGAATTAAGGACTTATTGAATGATTGTACTTTGTGTCACTTAAAGAGAGTTGCTCTTTAAGGATGATTGAGTTAAAGATTTATTGCATGATATCTTTTGTTTAAAACTATGTAGTCACTTTAGTTATAAGTTGTTATGTTATAACATTGTGAATGCTGTACTTTGGTTTCTGTGAATGTTTTGTCTTAGTTTATTACTGAACAAATAGAGATTTCACTATACGATGTGATCAGAACCTTAAAGCTCTTCACAGCAGCAGTCCTCTGGAAAGCTACTCGTGCTTAGCTTTACATGCTGTCTGCAGTAGAGTTTGTACATTGGCAGTTCAATTTCAGAAGGGACTTCAGTGTTCTGTACTTTATCTTGCCAGTTCATCTTCAGAATCTTCCTAAGACAATTCAAATGGAAGTGATTCAGTTTCTTGGCATGGTGCTGGTATGCCATCCAGGTTTCACAGGTGTACAATAATGAACTTAGCACAATAGCTCTGTAGGTCTTTAGTTTGGTAGGTAGCCTAATACCTCTTCTCTCCCATACTTTCCTTCAGTGTCTCCCAAACACTGAGCTAGTTCTGTCAATGCATACATCAATTTCATATATAGTTCTGGCAATGCTTGCATCAACCTCATCATCTATCTGTATAACCCTGGAAGGAATCCTGCCAAGGTAAGTGAACTTATCCACAGCATTCAAAATTTCTGCATTTGCTGTAACCAATGGTTCCATCTATGGATGGTGTGGTGTTAACTAGTGGATAACCTCTATTTTCTTGGTGTTAATTGTTAGGCCAAAATTAGCACAAGCAGCAAGGAATCAATCCATGCTCTGTTACATCTCAGCCTCAGAGGCTGTATTGAGTGCACAATCATCTGTGAATAAAAAGTTAGGTACCAACTTTCTCTTCACTTTAGTCTTGGCTTGTAGTCTTTCCAAGTTAAATAATTTACTGTCAGTGTGATAGCTGACCTTGATGCCATTTTCATCCTCATTGAAATCATCTGATAACATCATGCTAAAACATCATGCTAAAAAGTATGGGAGCAAACACACAGCCCTGCTTCACTCCGTTGGTGACTGGGAAAGTCTGAGAACATTGTCCGTTATCCAGAACCCATGCAAGCAAGCCCTCATGAAACTGATGTACAATATTGATGAACTCTGGGTAATCAAATTTTGCACTCACAGTGACACTGTAAAGTAAGTACTGTTATGTCTGTTTTAGAGATGAAGAAACTGACAATCAGAAAGATTAAATAACTTGCCTAGAAATACATAGCTATTAAATATCCTAGGTTGGATCTGAACTTAAGTTTTCTTCTTTCAGAGTCCAATGGTGTAGCACCAATGCAATATTCAGAGCACCAATGGTCACTATAAGTGGGCTGGTATAGTATTTGATCACAAAATATAACAGACTCTTCATATAGAAGACAGAAGCAAAACATTTATTCAGATACCAGAAAAACAAATCCCAAAACCAGTAAGCTGATTCCATCATCGTAGCAGAGAAGTTAATAAACCATAATAGCACAGAGATCCACACCATCCATTAGCCTTCCCACAAACCAACATAAGCCTAGCTGTCACAGCAAGTGGCAAACACCAACATTTACTCACAAGCCTGTTTCCCTCAGATGAGTCCTTTCCTCCCACCGTGTCTAGCTGCTCTGAATCCTAGCTTCCTGTGTGCTCTGCTGCACCCTTCAGAAAACTCCTCCTACCACAGGCTCTCTGTGATTACATTCAGCCTTTTAGGAGGCAGGGTATTTCTTCAAAGCAGGGAAAGTCTTCAAATTCCCTTAGGCTTATTAAAGGGCAGAGAAGATTTTCAAATTCCCATTCCCAAATGATCTATACATCAGACCATGATTTGGTTGGCAAACTATGATTCACAGGTTAAATCCAGTCTGCTGCCTGATTTTGTACAGCCCACTAGTTTTCTTTGAGAATGTAAAACACATTCTGAGTTCTGAGCTTTTCCTTTCTGAGCTTGTCTTTGTCCTTCCATGAGGTCCCAGGAATGTTCTTTGGACTGCATTGGAAGTCTTTCTTCAGTTTTCTAACAGTTTTAGGGATAACAGTACAGGACTTGAGGTCTTGTAATTTATATATTCCTCAAGGATGAATGGGAAACTAATCACATCTATGAAAAGGAAAGAAAAGAATTCCATCAAAGCATGTTCCTGCAACATGATTGTAGCCCAGAAAGGTAGATAGGGTTTTCACAATGAGTTTTCCCTGAGAGGAATGGAAACCACTTTCTCTTAAGGTGCTTCTAAGGACAGTATCCCATTTTAGGAGAAGTCCATGTGTCTCCCAGGATAGTGATTATTATTCAGTGTGATAGGGGTGAGCAGAGATGCAGAAACAGTATATGCTGCTCTTAGGATGAGTGACTGGTTGTGGCAAGGGCAAAGGGTGTTACTAGGTCTCATGAGTTAGGATAAAGAGTGACTTCCACTATACTTGATTGCCTTTTTAAGCAACTGATATTTCTAGGAATGAGGCAGAGTCCACTAAAGCCCCTGCAATACTCCCTTCCATTTAAATGGAAGTAAAGCAGAAAATGGAGCTAGATTTACAAATGCACTAACATAGGAATGGGATAAAGGAAAGAACTTTTGTAATGCAGAAGTACCACGTTTCAGGAAGGAGAGAGACAGAATAAAGAAACATTATTAAAGCCGTATGTATATATGGATCAAGACAGCATACACTGGGGTAATAAAAAGGAAGAATGCCAACAAATATTTATTGGAAAAGGTACTGCAAAAGAATATTGAATTTAAAGGTAGAATGAGAAAGGAGGCGAGATACTATTATGAGTGGAGGAAAGAAAAGGGTCAAAACATGTGTGTGTGTGTGTGTGTGTGTGTGTGTGCGTGTGTGCATAAGGTGGTGTAAGTTTTTCAAAAATAAAGAGAAATTAACATTTTGAGTAAATTCAAGAATCAAGATAGGACAGGCAGATGGTGGTATGTGCATGGAAGAAGTAGCATGGGGAGCAAAACTTCTGGAAGTAAGATGACTTTCTGTAAGCAAAATTAATTATACAGACAAAGGTACTGATCACAGATTTAGAACTGAAAGGTATCATAAAGATCATGAAGCAAAATCTCCCTAATTTTATAGATGAGGAAATCTAGGCCTTGGGAAGATGAAGTGATTTGCCCAATATCACACATATAGCAAGTGTCAGACAGGTGATATGAATGTAGGAGTGATAGTATCTGAACTCTATTCAATTAAGAATAATGAAATGATAATTGTTCTTGTCTTCATCATCTATTTTCCAGGGAGATACCTTCCTTTACAAGTTTTTCATTGAGGTGTGTACTCTTCCTAACTCATGGCAAAATCTGATTTAAAGACACAGTAAAAAGGAAAATATTAAACTTAAAAAAAAACCCAGCAGCAGATTACCTTAAAAAATACAGCTCCAATGTTTTGTTATGGTTTGGAAGTGATATAGATTACTAAGGACTCCTCCAGTGGTATACAAACTCAGGAATGTTGCAGGGAATTTGAAAACATGGCATGGCCATGGCAAAAGACTACATCTATTGGCTGAGAGCTGGCTTAGCCAACTAAGTGTAGAGAAACTTATCATGAGAAGACTGGACAAGAATTCATGAATTCTTTGGCCATAGCAACTAAGGAAACAATTACTGTGAAGTTAAATGAGATCATGTATTTTAGTTATTATCATTGAAGGTCATAAGAGGAATGTTGTTCTATGGCACATATGGTAACTGGGATCTCCTATAACAACTTGTAATGACTTTAGGTATACTTCACATAACCACAAAATTTCAGAGTTGATGTGAACTCCAGAAGCCAACTAATACCTCTCATACTTGAAAAAGAATTCCTTCTACCACATAACCTGACAAGTAATCAACCAGTTTTTGTTTAAAATTTTTAAGTAAGGGGTGCAGTGAATAGAGCACTGGCCCTGGAGTCAGGAGGACCTGAGTTCAAATCTGGCCTCAGACACTTAACACTTACTAGCCATTTGACCTTGGGCAAGTCACTTAACCCCAATTGCCTTGCTTTTCCCCCTCCAAAAAGAAAAAAAAAATTAAGTAAAGAGAAATATTGCAGAAGATTATCAAAATGCTGGGAGGGTGGAGGAGAGGGAGGAGAGGGAAAAGAGGAGAATACAGAATCCCTTAAATAATACTCTAATACTCTGTCCAAAAAAGTCCACAATCAATAGGGAAAAGTAATGTCCTTTGGTCACTTGATAAAGACAGATGATGACACCAAGGAACTATCCTGAAGCTAAATGAAAGAATTAGACACACTCCTCTAGGCCAATATATAACAGCAAACCTCTTCAAAATTGTACATTCCAGGAGCAGTGATTTGAGTGGTAGTCCAATCTATTAGTGAAGGATTTCCGAGGAGAAAAATCTATCCCTTAGAAGGGCAGCTCCTTCTTGGGAGTTTCTCACCACTGCACTGGACCACTACTCCACCATCTACCTTTGGAAATTCACATCACTTGATTAGTCAGAATGGAAGGAGTTTAGGGGGTAAAGATGTTGGGAACTCCCAAAGGTCTAAAGATCAAGAATTGCTATCAATGTTGGCAGCAATGCCATCAGAATAGAAGTGGCTTAAGGAGCATCTCCATTAGAAGCTGTAAGATACACCAAATACAAAATAGAAATGCAAGGGAAGGGCAGTTTCAGGACTTAGCAAGAGCAGAGCCTATCAGAGAGCTAGACATAAGAGGGACTTCATGAGGACTCCATGAAAAGATAAAAGGACTTTCAGTAGCCAGGAACCATGAGTTAACTTTAGCCACACCTATTCCAGTTTTGAGTCCACCCACTCAAAGGACCTTGTGTATAAAAGAGGCTTAGTTTCTATAACAAATGCCCTAGCTATACCTCCTTAGTAAAAGTACCATTTCTAAAAGATAGGTCTGACTTACAATCAAGAGGGACCACACTGGATGGGGTCTTGTGAGTGACAAAAATACAAACCCAAGGCCCTTAGAATTATCTGCTCTACTCTCTGGGGACCTGGTTCAACAATGTCAGTGACAGATGGAAATTGGCTCTGGAGAGGATGCTATATAAGTATACACAGAATAAATATAAGAAGGGTAAATACAGACAAATAAAAAAAAGTTTGATACAAAGTTGTTCAGAGGAAAGGCATTAGAAGTTGAGGGAGATCAGGAAGACATTCTCGTAGAAGGTAGTACTTGAAACATGCCTTTTAAAAACAATTTAAAGTAGTTTTCTCAAATTTATTTATTTATTTTTAAAAATCGCATGAGGAAGGTGTTAAAATTGGTGCAATAGCTCCATAGAATAAGTATTCCAGCTTTTGGGAGAGATGAAGAGGGAGATATTCAGAACCCTTCACCAGAAACCCCCTTACTTGATCATATCTGATTAAATTATGTGCTTTGTAGATGGGGTTAGTCAATGACACCAGCTTGATGGATCTTTCTTTCTGCACCAAATCCCATTGAGTTATCTGGTCCCCTTGGCTGACAAAGAACCACTAGGCAAGGAACACTTGCATAGTCTAGTAGATCTGGAGTGATGCTCTTCAAGTGATTGACCACTCTTTCAGGATGCGGAACTGCAACAGCCTTGGGGTCTCTACAGACATGCCAGACATTGCAGGCACTACATTCACTGGTATGCTGATTGAGAATTACTGAGAATTCTACCTCATCTCCAGTCTGTAGCTCAATGTCATCCTGAACTCCTTCACATGGTTTAAATAATTTATTGCTGTCTCCTACTTCATAGTTCATGAAACTAAACTGATCCTTCACACAGTCCATCTTGAAAGAAAAAGCAGGGTTCTTTCAGGTGGATGTGAGAAGAAATTGTAATCTGGGTATGAGGGATTGCCAGTACAAAGACATGGAGTTAGGAGATAGAGAATCACATGTGTGAAATAAAGAGAACACCAGTTTGATTGGATTGAAGAATATGGGGAAAAGGAGTAATAAGGTCAGATCTACACTTAAGGAAATGTGCTTTGGTAGCAGAGTAGAAGATTGTCTGAAATGAGAAGAGACTTGAGATCAAGACACCAATTAAGAGACAACTGCAATAATATAGGGGGTGTGATATGGTTAATGAGCCAGCAAAGGAGGCTGAGAAGTCAGAAAAAAAGGGGAGAGTAAAGGCAAGAAAACCCAGAGAAGAGAGTGGTCTCTCCAGGAGGAGAGACTGGTCAACTGTCAAGGGCGGCAGATATATTGAGAAAGAATTGAACTGAGAAAACAGCATCAGATTTGGCAGTTGTGGGCTCTTCATTAAGAAGGTTCTGAGAAATTCCTAGAGGCCCAGAATATCTACAATAAGCAGGCCCCAGGATTAAACAGGGCCAGGAGCTAACAAACTCTTCTTAGGATAAAAGCTCAACACTGACATTTCTCACTTGATAGAATCAGTCTTTCATGGTTCTGGACTTTGCTTGTATAAACTCAAAATAGCGTCTCCTCCTCCAACCATTGCAATAATTCAATTTCATGTAGACTTTTAAAGTTTACAAAGCACTTTCCTCACAACAGATTTATGGAGTAACACAAATATTATTATCCTAACTTTACTGATAAAGAAATGAAGACACAGAGGGTAATTATTTAGTCTCTTACAGGAAATGGCAAAGTCGGTTGTAGAATCAGGTAGAATCTGGGTCTTCTGACTCCAAGACAAAATGACTCCATCTTCTTTTGTGGTCATTCATTATGAAAGGATAAATGATGCAAAAATATATTTGATAATAGAAAAAAGTCATAACATTACATATGAAATTCCTGTTCTCGAAAGGGCTGTGGGAAGAAATATTCAGTATTGGTTTTAATACAGATTATTATTTCCCTCAAATCTAACTCATGTGAGTGCAGCTTATAACTATAATAAAGGAACAACATGAACGATTAAAATAAGACAGCAGCAATAATATGAACAAAACACAATTGATAACTCGGAAGAAGTGCCCAAGATAACATTCTCATGTTTAAGATAGCTTTAAAATAATTTTGTAGTATTATTTCTTCTTCTCCACACAGACTGAAATTTATAGAACTGCGGTTTGTGACAGATAGGGTATATGGACCAAGTGCTGATTGGAGCTCAGTCACCTGGGTTCATTCACTTGCTGTCTCTGTCTCTTACTAGCTTTGTCACCTACATAATGATACCTACCTCACGGAGTTGTTGTGAAGATCAAATGAGTAAAAGCTCTTAGTGTAAAGCTCTTAGTGAGATATATGTTCTAGCTAGTGTTATCATTACTGTTCTTACCTTTGGACAATTTACTGGACTTTGGTTTCCTCTTAGGTAAAATGGGGATCATGATACTTGTGCTACATGCATCATAGAGTTAATAATGGGAAGATCATTTTGTAGACCTTCAAATACTATGAATGTGAACTATTATATAACGTTTTCTTTTCAAAGGGAACTTATCATAGGAGGTGGCCTATTATGGGGAAGATGCACATATTTGGAAAAATATGGTAACTCATTTTTCCTGCTTTTAGAAAGGCCAAACTTAAGATGTTGGATGTATCAGAATATTTTATAGTTTTTCTAAGACCAAAGGAAAAGAGATTGGCATCTTCCTTCTCTAAAAACAAAATAAAACCTCTTTTCATTACTTAACAGATTGTTAAGAAATTGTTCTGTTTATCTCACCTGCTAAATGTTGCTTCCTTTTGAAGACTGTGAATAAGTAAAGGTCAGGGTTTTTAAATCCCTTTCCAAAGCTTATGCTTTTTTCCTCAGCTGACATCACTAGTTATGTGTTTTTCAGTTGTGAAAAGGTTGTGAGCTGGAAGTGAAGTCACATGAGATCTACTTTTACTAGTTGCCTTATGTTAGCTTTTCCTTATATAATTGTGTACATCTATATTTTGCATTCTGCAGGGAAGGAAGAAAATGAGCCATGCTAGAAGAAACCCATTTCAAATCCCAACTGAGAAAATCAACTCTATCACCACAGCCAGACTCTCCCAAGGGACTTGTTGCTTAATATAAAGTCAGAGGCTCCAGCTATTTTTTTTCTCTCAAACAGATTCACATCTGAGATTCTTCAACTAGGAGATTACTATTGTCACTTTTTGTTTAGATTTGCCAGTTTAGCAATCAAGGCTATAACTTCTTTGAAAATGATATCTCTTATGTACTTTCATAAACTCGTAGTCTCAAACTTGCCAATGATACACATTCATTTACAACAGCCTATAACACGTGGGGATAGTGGTCAACACCCTTGTTGATATTTATCCTTTGCATGGTGGATTATTAGTTCAGTGGCTTAAACACTCTTACCTAGATTCAAACTGAGATCAAATGAAAATTAAAATCCTAAGAGATTCCATCTCACACAGCAGGTTCTACCTCTTGCAACTTAGAGCAGTGTAAATTTGTTTTTCAGCAAGTTCACAATTGTAGCAGAATATGTAGCAGTCACTAAAAGCCGTCATTTTTATACCCATTGCATTTAAGTAAGATCTTTTAAGAAAATTTCTGCTCGTTTCCTCTCTTTCTAGTTTAAAATATTGTGATACAAACATCAGTTGTGTAAATTAGTAATCATAAAAAGAAAACAGTCATATTCTTGGATTTGACAGTATATATATGACAGTTTACTCAAACCAGAAAGACTTTTTTTTTTTAACGTTAGTCAGCTTAAGGTGGGTGACGGGATCACAGGAACTACTTCTCCACATCTAAACCGGACAAAAGTCTTTCAATATGTGCTTGGTGGAGCCAAAGTTCAAAGTCCTGTTGTTTGGCAGCTGGTGGTCCTAAATCCACATTCAAAAATTATTCTTCATTCAATTCGAGTTATAAATTTAGCCTCTTTTTAGTTTCTAATGCCAAAGATCTTAACCTCATGCCTTCAGGGGTAAGGGGCACTAATTCTTCTTTATCCTGGACCTACTTGGATTTAGTAGGGGCAGTCAAATTTAT
Organism: Pseudochirops corinnae; assembly: GCA_028646515.1. NCBI lineage: Eukaryota > Metazoa > Chordata > Mammalia > Diprotodontia > Pseudocheiridae > Pseudochirops > Pseudochirops corinnae. The sequence goes on along the minus strand of CM053590.1, from coordinate 200,009,737 downwards.
TACACTGTTGTGATTAAAAAAAAAAAAACTGCCCACAATTCTGGTGTCCCTAGGTTTTATGGATCAGTGTTCAACTGCCCTAGAAGGCAGATGATTTAGTCTTTGTTTTCTTCTTCACCTTGCTTGAACCAGAGAATCATTTTTATCATCCTCCCCTCTCTGCCAATTATTTTAGGAAGTTAGGTAAATTGTTCTACATCTGGGTGAGTGGTGAGAATAACTGACCAGACATAAGTAAGGGACAAAAGGAATATTTACTTAACTTCTCAGGATGCAGTGGTCAAATACAGGGCAAGGATACATGTTGATGATCCTGATTTTGCTGAATGCTGACCCTTCCTTTGATGAGTGCAAGACAGAGCCTTGGCATATACTCACTGTCAATGGGCATGTGAGATGGTGGCTGTGCTGGCTAGGTGATAGTTATGGGTCTGACTCACATAAGAAACAAAATATTCCTAAGGCTATCATTTAGACTTAGAAAGTGGAGGTGGCATAACACCTGCAATTCTACTGAAAAGCAACATATGATAGTACTAGTTCACCGGAGAATTAGCAGATGGCATTTGTATCTTGGCAGAAGACTAGCATATGGCAATCATAGCCAAGAAAACAGCCCAACAGTAACATCGACAGACTAGGAGATAATAAAATATTCAGGAAAGCAATAGGAAGCAGTTTTATGGACTGAGATATTCCAGTTGGAGCATCTGTCTAGGCAGATGTTAAAGTATGCGACCTTAAAGCATGAGTCCTCTGGGAAATGCAGTTTCCCTTTTACATGTGTTCTATTCCCACTGGTGGCATGGGATCTGTGGGAGAGTATGCCTCTGTGTATATGTGACTAGGCAAGAGGTTTGGAAATTGAAAAAAAAATTACTAAATGGAGCCCCATGAGCTATGGGGTTTAAACAGAAAGACCCAGAACACATCTTGAACCTGGGCATAGTTTTCCAGGGTCCATGTTGGGCAGATTTGGGCTTCAACCATATTGTGTCAAATTTTATGTCTTTGCATCATAGCAGTATTGTGAAAAATAAAGTAAAAATGTTAATAGAGTTTGCTGGGCTTCTGGAATCAAAGTGCTTTAGGAAGAAGCACATATAATTTATTTAGTTCATTCAATTAAAGGTATCTTCCTCTCTTCTCCATCCCAATACATTTTTCTTGCTTGATTACTCCCCAGTCCCAGAGTTAGATGATTAATTTTTAAGCATTTTAAAAAATTAACTCTTTCTTATGAGTGTGTAAAGGAATTAACTAAATCTACAAAGTCCAGGAATTCATGGGTTTGGAACTACAAAGCAAACAGCCAAGAAAGAATCCAGATTTCAACCTCACAGGGAATAACAAAGAGAAGTTTCTTCCCTTTCCCCAAATTGTCTATGATTGCCTGGCATTGGAGCTACTTGCCCAGAAGGAATGTAAGGCGTACTATAAGGAGCAGAGTCACACTCTTAAGACAGATATGAAGAGAGAGAGAGAGAGAGAGAGAGAGGGAGAGAGAGAGAGAGAGAGAGAAAGAGAGAAGGAGAGAGACAGAGAGAGGCTTTAAAGATCAAGGCTGCTGGCAGAAAAGAAGGGAACTGGCTATGGGCTCAAGAGAAAGCCTTGGAAAGCAAGATTTAAGCATAGTGAGGACTAAACAGGAAAGAAAGCACTTTGGCTTCTGATAACACTAAAGCATTGGGAAGCCTCACCATCATTCCACTTTAGGTCTCTGTGTATTCTTCTTATGGACACTGTGTGAATTAGTGGGACTCTGTTTTTGGGGAATGGGATGATTGTTTTGTAGCTATTGTTCTTACTATATCATTTAGTAAATTTCTTGGCTTTTAATTAATCATGCCCACTCATTGACTAATAATGGGAAGCATAATAGCGGGGGGCCATGAACTATAATTTTATAAGGGGATACCTACAGTGAACTCTGGAAACAGTAGCTTCTCTTTGGAGCCTCACCACACAAGTGTGAGTTAAAATTGAATGGAGGAGCCCAAAGAGGATGCTACAAAAATCAGTGCTGCTGGTTCCTTTTAATGGTTTGATCCCAGTTGTGTTTTATATTCAAGGCAAAATATAACCTATGCCTGACTGCTTATATCTTTGCCTGAGCAATGTCTTGGAGTTGGAATGGGCTTGAGCCCTGAGAGATGACAATAGAACTCAATATGCATGACTGAAATATCTATGCTGCTGTTTCTGTGATGAGCTTGTTATGCAAATTTAAGTAATAAATAATTAAACCTAAAATTGGCCACTTGGTTCTCATTGCTGGGCCACATGTGACCTGTTGTGTGTGTAATGAGATAATTGAGGGCACAAAGGAAGGCTAGATTCAGAGCTTGGCATTTACTACTGAGATTCACTGTGGTTGGCAGGGATTTTATTAGCAACAAAATTAACACGCAAAAGACTATGGAAGTTTACTGATGTTCCCACAATATGTAACCTTTTTTTTTTTCTTTAACTGGAGGGCCTTTCAGAAAACTTATATGTTTTTAAATTATGTAATATTTTGAAATTATTCCTATAGTTAATAGCCTGATTCTTGCAGTAAATCCTAGGTACATTCAAATTGCTTGAGCAAACCAGGGCTCAGGAGATCTACCTCTAAGTAACCTACTATTTTGGACAAAAGAATCACCTCCTGGAACTATATTGTCACATTCTGAAATCACTTCTTTAAAAAGTGATTACTTGTAGTCTAGATACATAGATACGCCTTACTTGTATGAGGTTTCATGTGATATATTAACAAAATTTTGGAAGAGGAAAGGACATTAGAAATCATCCAGTGTAGCCCATTTATTTTAGAGATGAAGAGAGATACACAGAGGTAAATCATTTGCCAAAGGTCCCTAAACCAGTTAATGGCACAATCAGGGCCAGAAACAAAGTCCTCTGGCTTTCAGTAAAACATTCATTTCACTATATTGATTGGTCCTCTGCACCCCAATATTAAGGTTTTTGTTTGTTTGTTATGTTTCAGGAACTTTTTTCCACTTGTGAATTCCAACTTATGTTTCCTTGAATAAAATTTATTTAATAATAATTATTTATATTTATATTCATACTTATACTAATTAATTATATTTGTGTAGTTATGTATACAATGCTATAGGGAGACAGAAGTATGCTATAGTCCTAGCTCTTCAGGTCATTACAATCTCATTGGGTCCTAAATTAAATCTATTCAATACGAAGATTTGAATGTTGGCTATTTGGGTGAGTTTTAGGAATTTTAAAATGAGGAGACTTGATCAATTTCTCTTATCCATATCAGTGACTATATTTGGTGGCAAATGCCTGGTCAAATGAGTGATTATGCAGTAGATTCCTATCCTCATGGGATTCATTGTGAAAAGTATGCATAAGGCCTAAGTACCTACCTCAAAAAATAATGAAAGGATATCTGTGTAGCCTATGGAAGCCTCAATAAGACTGGAGAAGGCAGAGAGTCTGTAGGCTACTAAATCTTAGCAGTTGGGATTATGACAAAATGACTTCAAACATGGATTTCCAATTTTTCATTTTTTTGTCTAGGAAAAGTCCCATTTCTTATGAGTGCTGCAATGATACTTCACTTTTAGGGGGTTCCATGGCAATGAATAGTGGGCCAGCAATGTCCTTTTTGTTCCTAGAACATAGGTACTATTTAATAAACATTTTTTTGCCTTGTTTTGACCTGTACTCCCATACCTACATTAAAAAAATTTTTTTTTCTATCATTTTCGGTGTATCAGCAAGCAGCCCAGCATAGCCAGGGCGGCTGCTAGCACAGATTCTTAGATCTGCTTTTCTAAAGGAAAGTAACTCAAAATGGGTTAACAATCTTACTTTAATCAATCAAACATATATCATTTACCTAGTTCAGAGGGGGAAAAATCAGCACTCTGAACTTCAGAGAATGCAAACGGAATAAAAAACACAAGTTACAAACACAAGTTACAAGCAGACAAAGAAACAGACCAGCAGACAGGCTTCCAGCCGTCTGACCATGACATCAGTTACCTAGTCACTTACCAGAGAGGGAAGCACCAACATCTGGGTTTTTCAAAGCCGGGGGGCTCAGTGGCTTCCCAGAGTCTGTCTGGCCAAATCACACAACTCTTTCCAAAATGAGCCCCAAAGCAAAACCTCACATCAGCTCATATAGCCTTCTTCTGGATCAGAGAATGTCACACCCCTCTTGACCCACTGCCCAATCACAAAGTAATAAGGCGCGGGCATTCCTGAAGAACAAACCTCCCGCCACAGACTCCATGTGACCACATTCAGCCTATTAGGGGGCAGAGTATACTTTCGAAGGTTCTCAGTCACTTAAGCCTATCAAAGGGCCTAGAGCCAGGGAAGATCTTCAGATTCTCAGAACAGTCAGTCAGTCAATAAATGTTTATTATGGGCCTGATATGCTCCAGGCAAGGTGCTAAGCACCTTGCTAAACATTACAGTTCGTCAAGGGAAGAAAAAAGGGAAAGGGGAAGGAGGGAGGAACATTTTACTCATTCCAAAGTTGACTAAACCTGTTCTTTTTGAGAAAGAACCGTTTTGATCTTGGATGAATTTCTGAGAAACTCTCCCCTGTATAGGTGGTCGTGAGCCCACACAAAGAATGAATGTATCGACACATGTGACTTACATTTCTGATTTGACTTAATATTCTGAGTCAGTTTCTAGTCTCTAAAGGATGTGGGAGCAACCACACTGGCATATCCAGGCTGGCGGCTAGCACAGATTTTTAGATCTTCTTTACTAGGAACAATAGCTATTTAAGGGCTCAACAATTTTTAAAAATTACATTCACTAGTTCAGGGGAAAAGTCAGCACCCTGAACTTCAAACAGATAAAATACAAGCAGAGGAATAAAGACCAACAGACAGAGCTCTGACTGCCGAATCAATTACACACTTTACATACATCCTTGGATGGAAAGTCTTCACATCTGAGTGGTCTGGAGTTCTGAACATATGACCACTCACAATCTCGACCAGGGAATCACAAGATCCTTCTCATAAGTGAGCCCCCAAAGCAAAATACCATCTCAGAGTATATATACACTTCTCAGAGCCAGAAGGCATCACAACCTGACTCAATGCCTAGTTAGAAATAAGCAAAATGTATGAAAGCCTTCCTACACGCAAGCCTCCCCTAAGTGCTCTTCCCTTAATGGGCTCTGTATGAGGCCTATTAATTGTTGAGGAAAAGCTTATATCCTATTAATATTACAGCATGCAATAGGTACGTTCGTTCTGGGCCTTTTGTTAAACTCTTCATATGCTGAATGGTGAGATAATTGCTGAGGACAAGAAGAGACCGTAATGATAACAGTAGTTAGCATTACATAGGGCTTTCAGGTTTGCAAAGCACTTTACAAATATTATTTCAATTTATCCCCACAGCAACCCTGGGAGGTATTTTATAGATGAAGAATTTTAATACAGGAGAGGTTAAGGGACTTGCCCAGAGTAAGCATCAGAGGTTAGATTTGAACTCAGGTCTTCCTGACTCCAGGTCTAGAACTAGCAGCCAACAATTCACCTTAACAAAAAGACATATATAAAAATCATTTTGAGAACATAATTCCTCATTTGTAAATGAAAAAGGTTTGTATATTTCCCACTATTAGCACAAGTGCAGAGGATCAGTGAAGGCACCAAGAAGTGGGGGTAGTGGGGAAAGGGGCAATGACATTTTCACACAAGAATAGCCAACAAACCATGGAAAAAATGGGTATATATTTTGAACCACTGGTTGTACTAGAGTTAGTCTCCAGATTTATGATGTGATTGATTCCTCAGCTCTTTTTCTTATTCTTACTTCTGATCATCTCTGTCAAACACAATGAATTTACTCCCTGTCTTCCTTTTGTAGTTATATCAAGATATGTTAAGGCCTCCAGAAAGGCAAAATAAAATCTATTTTTTCTTTGATTGACTGGTATTGCTAAGTTACCATATATCTATATATGTATATGTATATATATATATATATATATATACATATGTGTATATATACATATATTTATATATATATATATATATATATATATATATATATATATATCTCCACATGATGTTTTCTAAATTGGGAGGTATGAATAGATATCTCTGGAATTTTGCCCATCCTTCTCCAAAGGAGACTGATTTCAGCCTAGAAAGGAATAGGATATTAGGGCCACAATGCTGGTCCATTCTGTTTTCCTCAGAAAAGGGATGAGAAATAAGATTTCTATTTCTTTCTCTAAATAGTGTTAAGTCAAGAGAAAATTATGTTTAGGTTTATGCTGCTTTTCCTGATTGTTATTCCCTTAATGATGAGGATAGTGTACCAAACTATATCTGAAGGCTTGAGTCCTTTCCCACTAAATATCAATTGCACAAATACTGCCACAAAGTAGGACATGTACAGTTGTGGTCTCTCTTCAGTGAGAGGTCAAGAGAGAGAGAGAATTCAGGAAGAAGCTGGAATATATATTAACTGGTGGGCCAAACACAAGCCTTAGAGAATTTAGCAAATTTCCCCTTGAGCGAAATTAAAGAATCTCTCTCTTTGTTTAATTGATATATCTCATAGTAGGAGAGTTCATTCATTCTGTGTATTTTCTGTCATATTATAATCAATATAACTTCTCTGATTTGTGTTTCCTCTCTGCTTGGATAAGTGGAGTTATTCATTATTCACTGTTGAGTTGATGCCAGAAAAAGAATCCCTTTTCTCTTAAGCTCTTGACAACTCAGCTCCTCACAAAGGCATGGAGTATTGAACAATTGTACTCCATTGATGAGATTGTGAGTATTTTACAAATGTCTACACTTGAGTATTGGATTACATATACCTCCTACCTAGGTAGAATTAGCTCATGAAATTGGAAACAAAAACCACAAGAAAAGCACTGGACCCCCAACTGCCAACAAGTTGGGAAACGATCATAAAGAAGGGACTGATAATACCCTCCTGGAATCAAGGTTTTGCAAAGTAGGGTCAAAACAGGGTCACTATCCTGACCACCAACTCCTGTCAGATCCTAGTGAAGATATATCAGGACCTTTTGCTCAAGAGCCTTAGAAATAGTACAGTCTTCTTCCAATCCCTTTCTTCCAACTCCATCCCCATGGCCATAGTCTTGTAGGGATGTGACCTAGCAATACTGCCTTTGCAGGTGCTGTATTCTTATTTCTCTTTGGTTCCTTCAGTATCTAAAGGTTCAGAAGAGAATTCCTCATGATTAAAACACTTGGCATTGTCAGATGGCTCAAAGTCAGAAATGAGTATAGTTTTATCAATGGAAATGACACTAAAAAAGATGTTCTATCATCTACATTACTACACTACCTAAATAAACACTTGATTTTTTTTTACCTGACTTGTTCCTATTAAAATGCCAGTTTTTTGAGAGACTGCTCTGATTTTTTCGATTTGTGGACCTAGCATGATCAGCTCTCCAGAGGACTGCTGCTGTGAATAACTTTAAGGTTCTGATCATATAGTATAGTGAATTCTCTATTTATTCAGCAATAAACTAAAGCAAAACATTCACAGAAACCAAAGTTCAGCATTCACAGAGATATAACAACTTATTACTAAAGTGGCCACATAGTTTTAAACAAAAGGTATCATTCAGTAAGTCACAATCTGAATCAATCAGTATAAAGTACCAATCTAAATTCTTCTTTCCTCTTAATTGGAGACTGACTTCCAATCATTCTTAATTCAATCATCCTTAAGGAGTACAAGTACAAAGTACAAAGATCTCCCACCCCTAGGTCACATTCTTAATCTTGTCAGTCAGCATTAAGTATCCAAGTAGAGGTCCTTTCATCTTGGTTTGAGGCTGACTTCCATACTCCATGGCTCTTCTTCCATGCTCCCAGCTCTTGCCTAAATTCACTCAACTGTCACCTAGTTTCACAGGTAGGCAACTCCCAACTCCTGTTTCAGCTTCTGGTCCAGCTCCTGGTCCAGCTTCTGGTCCAGCTCCAAGTCCAGCTCCACACATTAGACTTAGGAGAGTTATGACAATACTCACAGACATTGCCAGCACTATCATCAATTCCTTTTCTGCCTGTGAAATCAGCACAGAACAATGGACAGGGACTCTGTCTGAGAAATTAACACAAATCATCAGTAAAGTCCTGGAACCTCTGAAAACATCAGTAAAATCCTCCTTCAGGACTTCTGTGAACAGACATCAGGAAGTCCTCTTTCAGGGTTTCGGAACCAGCAGCAAGGTCCCAGGGCTTCTGTAACAACAGCAACATCCTCTGTTAGCAGACAGGTCTGACAAAGTAACATCAACATAAAGCAGACAGAGTGCCAGCACCACAGCCTCCCAGTTCTGCTTGGTCCCAGCTTGTGCTCCTGCTTTTATATAGTCTTTTGGCAAGTTCCTCCAACTATGGGCTTCACAGGTTCTGTTTCTAACAAAAACTTGTTATAATCACAGACAAGGCTCAAAGACACTTGAATAACTGAAACAAGGACCTAAGTACTCCTTTGCTTCCCATTACAGATTCATATATACCCAGGGGCAAGAATTTAATTTTCATTAGGTAACTTCCTAGTTCTCCCAATAGATTGAAAAATATCTTTTAGGGCAGGACCTGGCTTTGGCCTCCTTTTGAATCCCCAGTGCTTAGCACAGTGGCTGGAACACATTGCCCAATTATTCAATTCTGTCTGTGTTCTACTCTTTGGGACCCTGTATGAGGTTTTTTTGGAGAAGATCCTGGAGTGTCCTCATGTCCATCTTACAGATGAAGAAAGTGACTTCAAAAGAAGTTGTGACAGATGTCTTAGGTGCTTTTGAGCTCAATGCATCTAAGACAGTAAATCACATATAATAAAATGCCAACTTTGGGGATGGATTGTACCTTTAATAAGAATTCAAAAGAGGAGAAATCATTGTGGACTAAAATCAGGGAAGACTTCATGGAGGAGGGGGACTTGAGGGATAAGTAGGATTTAGATTGGCAGTGAGAAATACATATGATACTCTACAATAGCCTTTCCTAGTGGAACTGAGCTTCAGCTCATCTTCAGTGAGGAAGCTGGCACCCCTAGGTCCACTTATATCTGAATCCCTTCAATATGAAGTAGTTAACAGGCTTCCTTCTCATTATCCAAGGTCGATTCTTTCCTTATTCTTTCCTGTGGTTAAACCTCTGCTCTACTTTCTTTATTACCATAGTTGTCAGAATTTATTATGCACTTTCTTAGATAGATTGTAGTGAATATTTCATCACTGTACATAGGACTTCATTAGATCCAAGGTAACACATATGGTGAAATGTACCCTCTCAATGTTTTGTCAATTATATCAATGTACTTGTGCCAGGGAAAGTGATTTCTCCTTCCTAAAGACATATGAGCCAGAAAGAACTTCTTTGATTTCTTATTTTATGTGACATTCTGTCTGCAATTAGCAGGGTTCCAGATGTTCATGCATTTTAAATTCAACTTATATAGTCATTTATATTTCCCATCAGAAGGCTTGGTGGTTTATGTTCCAGAAACTCCATCTAAAAACACTTTTAAATTGAACTTGAAATGACTAAATATTCCATGGTTTTAATTCTAATTATAAATGTTCTCTTAGATTAAAGAACTTTTGTTTTTGTCAGGGCAAATCTATGTCCTATCCTGAACTGGAAATAAAAATTCAAAAAGATTTATTTGTATTGTGTTTGGAGCTGGTGTCTTTAGTATTGCTTGACCCCTCCTTAAACCTTCCTGGAATTCAAGACATGATGCTAACAAGTGAATTAGTTAACAAGATGTATGATCACAATCATTGTTATCTGAGAACTGACTGAATGATAAAACTAGCACGTCATTGACCCAGCTTGTTTTAGGGCAGGAATTTATTTAGCCAGTTTGGCCTCAAAGAGATATGGAACCAAGATTAATTTTAATTCTTTGTTCACTAGAACCATAGAATATGCCCTACCTTATAGCAATAGATGCGAAAACCAAACCTTTGAGGGAAAATCCTCCATAGTTTGTGCTAAAAGCCCTACAAAATGTAGGCACAGGAAGAGCTTTTAAAATATGATGATAAGCATACATTGAAATCTCAAAGCTCTCATGTATGCAATAAAAATGCTAAAAGCTTCCCCCCCCACTCTCAAAATACAGGTAAAGTAGCAATACCTCCTTTCACTGCCATTAATTGGCCTGGTTCTAGAAAAGCTACTAATAGCAGCAAAATGTGAAAAAAAGTAAAAAAACACAAACATAGGTAAAGAGAGGGCAAAATCATCCCTATTTCCTGATGATATAATAGTTTCTTGAAAAACATTGGAAAATCAAAAAACAAACTGAGACAATTAATAGCTATATAATAGCTCAGACAACAGTAGTAAAGTAGCAGGATACAAAATAAATCTACAAAAATAAATAATACAAACATATATATATATATATATATGTATGTATACACATATAATCCAGTACTTATGCCTATACCTATGCAGCTGTTAGGTGGTTCGGTGAATAAAATGTCAGGCCTGGGATCAGGAAGGGTCATCTTCCTGAATGCAAATTCATACCAATTTGGCCCTAGACACTTACTAGCTGTGTGGTCCTGGGCAAGTCACTTAACCCTGTTTGCTTCAGCTCCTCCTCTGGAAAATGAGCTCGAGAAGGAAATGGCAAACCACTCCAGTGTCTTTGCCAAGAAAATCCCAAATGGGGTCATGCAGGGCCAAACACTATTGAAATGACTGAACAAGAGCATATATGTAATACATATATATCTAGAGGTATAGGTATACATACACACATGTATATATGCATATGTATATACATATATGTATGCATGTATATACATACACACATGTATGTATATCTTAACAATCCAGGTGGAAAAGTGTCCTTTTCTTACCCATAGAACCTACTCCTAAGCTCATATAGACCAAATTCAGTTTTGGCAGAGCCTGGACCTAAAAAGAGGGATAATTGGCTTTTTTCAACCCTCTGGTTCATTATGTCTTTTAATCCCCATTCCAGAGCCCCAGGGATAATCTCTTAAATACATTTTGAATATGGTTTATGTTCTGAGTGTCCTCTAAAAGGGATAATAGTGGCTAGAAGAGCATTTATTATATAGAGTAGTGGGGAGCAGCTATTAATTTCCTCTGCTTAGAAAAACTGCCTAAAACACAAATGAAGGATGCATTGACAACAGTAAAACATGAAACAGTAAATGTTCACTATATGTAAAACATCAAAATAGGATCTCAGACTTGACACATGCAGCTGACTGGGGCTTGTCATCACGGCAAAGGAAGAGGCAGTGAGGAGCACTCAAGTGAGTCGTTGCTAGGTCCTTGCTGAATATCCTTTCAATGCTTTTAAAAAGTAAGCCTGCTTTTGTGAGCATCTTCTTTCATTTCAATCCTACACCTGAACTACCAGATCATCCTGATCCAAACCTGGCCCAGAATGGGGAGATTCAGGGAGAAAACATTTTGTCTGAAAAATGTTTGTGGATTTTAGTGAACTGCAAATTCAGTATGTCAACATTGTGATGTGTCAGCCAAAGAAGATAATGCATTTGAGAAGCATAGCTTCCAGCAATAAAGAGATGATAGTCCCTCTGCTCTTTGCCTTGCTCAAATCACATCTTAAGCATCGTGTTCAGTTCTGACTGCAACATTTTAGACAGCACACTGATAAGCTGAGGAGTGGTTCAGATTCAGATGATATAAATTCACATAAATATTAGTGGAAGGACTTAGAGATATTTAACCTGGAGAAAAAGGCTTAGTGGGGAAATGATGGTGTTTTCATATATTGGAAGGGTTGTCAAAAAGATTAGACTTCTTTTACTTGATCCAAAAAGGTACTGGGAGTAATGGAAGTAGATTTAAACTTCAGGTAAGGAATAAAATAAGACAAAATTTTCTTAAAATTAGCATTATCCAAAAATGGAATGAATTGCCTTGGATTTTTAAGCAAAGCCTGGATGAAAATTTTCAGGTATGTTGTAAAGATTCTTCTTTGGTACATGTTGGACTGTATGACTTCTGAGCTTCCTGCTATCTTAGAGACACTGGGATTCAAAAAGGCAAGAGAATGAGTAACTAGGAGGTTCAGGAATAGAGTTCCTATTGGGTTTTGGAATTAGACAGTTAAGGATCAAAGGCCCCTCCCCACCTCAGTAATAATCTTCAGGACTCAAACCAGTCATAGCTGGGTTCAGGACTCATCCAGTAGATGCCAAATTTGATCATGAACTCGATGGGACCAAAGATCTGTAAAAATTCTGTATGTTTGTGCCCATTCTCCTGAAAGACTGAGATGCTGTAGGAAAAAATGCACCCTCAAGGTGTTTTGAGGGAAATATTTGTTCCATCTTGCTTAATCTTCAAGGTAAATATCCTTAAAAAGATAATTGTTTAATCAAAATTATCCATTTTACGTATTCTAATGCTTGCTGTATCTTGTTTGGTCCTAAATTCTTCCCTTAGCCATAAATCTGATAGGTAAACTATTCCACATTCTTCTAATATGCTTATTATCACACTGTATGTGTAAATCATGTACCCATTTTGACCTTATCTAGGTATAGTGAGATGTTGGTCTATACCTAATTTCTGGAAATGCAGATGGAAGCAACTTAGAGGTACCACATCATACCTATCAGGCTGGCTAATATGACAAAAAGTAAGGGAATGTGGGAAAGCTAGGACACTAATGCACTGTTGGAGTTGTGAACTGATCCGATCATTTTGGAGAGCAATTTGGAACTATGCTCGAAGGACTATGAAATCCTTTTATCCAGCAAAACCATTATTAGGTCTATATCCCAAAGTAATCAAAAAAGGAGAAAAGGACCCATTTGTACAAAAATATTTATAGCAACTCTTTTTGTGGTGGCCAAGAATTAGAAATCAAAGGGATGTTCATCAATTGGGGAATGGCTGAACAAATTGTAACATATATATATATATATATATATATATATATATATATATATATATATATATATATATATATTTATGATGGAACATTACTATGTTATAAGAATGATTTCAGAAAAACCTGGAAAGACTTACATGAACTGATGCAAAGTGAAGTGAGCAGGATCAAGAGAACATTATGTACACAGCAACAGCAACATTGTATGATGAAAAACTGTGATTGACTTAGCTGCTTTCAACAATGTATTGATCCAATGATTCAAGACAATCTCAAAAGATGAAGAATGCTATTGGCCTCCAGAAAGAGAATCGATATTGTCTGAATACAGACAGAAGCATACTATTTTCACTTTCTTTCTTTTTTTTATTCATCTTCTCATACAAAACAAATAATATAGAAATGTTTTACATGATTGCATATATGTATAATTTGCCTTGGATTACATGCCATCTCAGGGTTAGAATTTAGAATTCAAAATTTAAAAACAAATAAATGTAAAAAATGTTTTTAATTTGTAATTGGGGAAAATAAAATACTATTACAAGGATCATTGAAATTAATTGGTTAAATGGGACTGAGGCATTAATCACTGGCAGCTAATGAAGGCATGAAGGACACATCAGATGAGGGCTATATCTGTTAGCATGAATAAAAGACACTTCCATGCTTTGGAGAAATGATTCTAGTGCTAATTGCTACATCACTTTATGCTTTTCCTCCATCTTTTGACTTCAGGCATTTTCACTGACTGTCTTCTATACCTTGAATACTCTCTCACCTCACTTCAATCTCCTGATTTACATGGCTTCCTTCAAATTACTGTTAAAATTTTACCAATAGGAGACTTTTCAGGATCTCTCTTAATGTTGGTCCCTTCCTTCTACTGATTATTTTCCCTTTATCTCAAATGTAACTTGTTTATACAACACTGTTAGCATGTTGTCTCCCTCATTAGATAGCAAGCTCCTTGGGAACATTTTCTTTTTATATTTATTTGTATCCCCATTATTTTAGCATCTAACTGCCATAAAGCAAGGGCTTGATTAATGTTTGTTGACTGACTGACTGGGAAATTTTACCCTCTATGCTCGAAGTTTTTTTTTTTTTGAGGCTATCTTGATCAGGTTGGCAAGTCTCCTGAAAAATACATCCTTTCAGAATCTGAAGAGATGAAATCTGTTATTGCTAAGTGTCTATCATTCTGGTATCATAAGACATGGTCCAGGAAGCTAAGTTCTGTTCTTTATCACTGTCTCTATAACTATCAGGCCACTTCTATTACTTTTCTTTGCTATCCAAAATCATAACTTCTAGCTGAAATGGTGAAAATAAATCTAACTCTAAAACTTTCAGTTTCCTATTCCACATTTTAAAGTCTGTTAAGATATATTCTAGGTTTTCCCTGTGTAGTGCCAACATGGTATTCACAGCATCAATGGTGACTAGGAATATACCAGCATAATTCTGAATCATAAAATACAACAGATTCCTCATATAGAAGACAGAAGCAAACCATTTATTCAGACACCAGAAAGACAAATACCAACATCAGAAAACCAAATCCCAGCACTAGAAAGCCAAATCCATCATAGCAATAAAGAAGTTAATACACCTCATCACAACATTTTACTCCACCCTCTGATTTCAAAGCATTTTCACTTACTGTCTTCTATACATTGAATACTCTCTCACCTCACTTCCATCTCCTGACCTACGTGGCTTCCTTCAAATTACACCATACCTAGCTGTCTCCTTGCCTGTGTCCTCTCCTCCTTCCTTTCTAACTGCTTGGACTCCTAGCTTCCTCTGGACTCTGCTCTACTTGTTCAGCAAACTCCTTCCACCATAGGCTCCATATGATTACATTCAGCCTATTAAGGGGCAGGGGAGATCTTCAAATTCCAATTACCATTACACCTTGCCAGAATTATTCATTCAACGTTAAATAACCAAAAGTGGGTAATAATTAGTAGAATTAATCCATTTTGATAGGATATTATGTTGTGGATATGCTTCCAGGAAGATCCGAGGTGGGTTTGTAGATAGAAAAAGAAGTCCAAGATCTTTAACTAGGATATTAGAGATGTAATCTAGGGCACAAAGGAGGTAGAAATGATCATATAGAGAGCTTACAAGGGCCAGTATATGATCATTATTCACTCAATGTTTTACTACATTTTGTCCATAAACACCACCTATGCCAGTCTATATTCCTTCAAATGTTCCATAGCCCATGGCAGTAGCTGGACTTTCACAGGAAGAAATAGTTCCTACAGATTTTCCTGAGTATAGAAGGGCAGTGGTTGGACATGTGGCGTGGCTCGCCCAATTACTGTTTAAATTAGACCATGATTCTTCAGTCCAAGAAGCTATATCCATATCTGGACTTGGTTTTGTCAAAAAAAGAAAAAAAATGTTCAATTGAACATTGACTAAAACCATTTAAAAAGAATTTTTCTTTTAATTTTGAGTTAAAAATACATTCCTTGCCTCCTGCCCCTCCCTGACCCATTGAGAAAGCAGGCAATAGGATACCCATTATATATATCTTCATAATTTTGGATTTGAATGTTAACCTATAGTTTAAGAGAAATTTCATCCTTCTCTCTTGGACTTTAAAATGTCCCAGAAGACTTTCTTATTAGAAATGTTTACAGCGTAATGAAAGAGTGAATGCATGAATGAGAGCATTTAGTAAGCACGTACTATGAAAAGTCCTATGCTAAGTACTGGGGATAGAAATAGAAAAAGAGAGACAGTTCCTGCTCCCAAGCAGTTCACATTTCTGCTGGGGGTGACAGTATAAAGGAGGTCTCACCTGCAAGTCAGATGGTCCATAGAGTCCAGCAGTCAAGCAAATGGTAATATATTTTCTTAAATTTTGTTTCCTTTCCTAGGATAAAACCATATCTGCTTCTGACAGTGCAAAGGGCTTTAGTGTAGAAAATTTCTCTTCTTGGAAAAAGAAAAAAATATTCAAAATATGCAATAGAAGGAAAGTTAGTTAAAATAATTATTTTTTGCCAATTAATAAAGAACTCTTCTTTTTCTTTTTTTTTCTTTTTGGAGGGAAGAGGGCAGGGCAATTAGGGTTAAGTGACTTGCCCAAGGTCACACGGATACTAAGTGTTAAGTGTCTGAGGTCAGATTTGAACTCAGGTCCTCCTGACTCCAGGGCTGGTGCTCTATTCACTGCACCATCTAGCCGTCCCAGAACTCTTATTTTTCAAGAATAAAAAAAGGAGCTTCCATGACAGATAATCAGTTTTCAACTGAAAATCTTTCTCCCTACAGTTCAAGTATAGTTCAGGTTCTAGTTGATTTAGGAAAGACTTATTGATACAATTATTATCATGTATATTCACAAAAATGAAAAAATAAAATAATATTTTACCTGTGAGAAGTTGCACAGATACAAAATCTTTACCATAGACTTTTCATCAATCTCCCACATACAACAAATTCATGTGATCGTCATCTGAAGTTATATGCAACTACATATCCTATTTCATAAGCCAGCCAGTTGCAAGCATTCCATTTTGCAGGGGCAGAGCATAATTTTGCAGTGATATTTCTTTAGCAAATAAAAAAGTCTGCCTTGCTAGAGCTGCCTTCATTGTAACTGCCACACTTGCAAATGCTAGTGGTCTTTACCTATGGCTAACCAGACTTCCAAAGTGTAATTATTTTGATTATCATTCTGATGATATTGTCAGTGTATTACCTAATAGTTTGATGTATTAATATTATTCCAGCCATTAAGAAAAAAAAAAACTTTTAGACTTTTAAGCTCTCAGACATGCTCTAATGCCAGTCTAATGTGTGACTTCTGTTGTATGATTTGAATGGTGCCAAGAAAGTCATCACAAATTCCAAAAAAAAAAGCCAAAACCAATAATATTACTAGTTCACATTCCCATGGTACTTTAAGGTTTTAATAAACTTTGTTCATAACAAGTGGTAGTTGTTTTATTTTTATTTTTTTCACTTCATAGTATTTTTTTCCAATTACATGTAAAATAGTTTTCAACATTCATTTTTATAAGATTTTGAGTTCAAATTTTTCTTCCTCTCTCCTTCTCCCTCCTCAAGACAGCAAGCAATCTGACATAGGTTATACTTGTACAATCATATTGATCATATTTCCACGTTAGTCATGTTGTGAAAGAAGAATCAGAACAAAAGAGGGAATCCACAAGAAAGAAAAAAGTAAAAAAAATAGTATGCTTTGATCTGCAATCAGACCCCATAGTTCTTTCTCTGAATGTGGATAGTCTTTTCCATCATAAGTCTTTTGGAATTGTCTTGGATTGTTGTGTTGCCAAGAAAATCTAAGTCTATTATAGTTGATCATTGCACAATTTAGCCGTTATTGTGTATAATGTTCTCCTGGTTCTGCTTACTTCATTCAACATCAGTTCATGTAAATCATTCCAGGTTTTTCTGAAATTCACCCGCTCATCTTTTCTTATAGCGCAGTAGTGTTCCATTACCTTTATATACCACAACTTGTTCAGCCACTCCCCATTTGATTTTCCAATATCAATTTCCAATTGCCGACTACCACAAAAAGAGCTGCTATGAATATTTTTGTGCATGTAGGTTATTTTCCCTTTTAAATGGTCTCTTTGGGATATAGACCTGGTAGTGGTATTGCTGGATCAAAGCTCTATAATTCATTTTATCGATGGGGGAAATATTCAGTGGGGTTAAGTAGCTTGTCAGACGAGCATAGTAATTATCGAAATTAGGGCTTGAACCCACATGTTCTGATGTCTCACCAATGTTTTCTGTATCAGAAGGCAGAAATTCCAGTATTAGAGATTTATTTCTTTATACTAAGCATTACATTCAACCCTCTGTTACCTTTTACAATATAAATATTCCTGAGAGAAAGAAGGTATTAATTTTGTAAGACTGAATTCTAAATTAGCTTAGGTGATAACTCTCTTCCCTAATTTGTCTTTTTTTTCTTTATTTGCAAAATGCAAATAATGATACTTGCCAACCACAAGGTTGAATCAAATAAAACAAAGAGTAGATTTTCCAAATAAAGTCACATAGCAACCATAGACGATGAGGACTGCAAAAAGGCCACTGGACTTGGCCATCAGGAGGTCATTGGTGATATTTGATAGTCAAGCAAGCATTTATTCAGCTCCTACTAAGTGCCAGGCACTGTCCAAAATGCTAGGGATACAAAGAAATGCAAAACAACAGTTCTTGCCCTCAAGGAGTTCATAATCTGACACGGGATGGAGAAGACCACATCTAAAACAAAATCAGAAAGAGAGGCGTGAGAAGGAAGGTATTCAGCCCATAGGGGACATGATGAAGTCCTATAGCTGGGTGAGAAATGATAAGATGTCTGTCCTAGAGGTCTCCCTTAAAATGGAAGATCTGGAAAAAACTCTCCAGTGTGACCTTCTATGTCCTCCAATCAGTGGACAGTACTTGGGTGTAGAACACTGCACAAAACCTCAGTGTTTTCCAATGTATTATATACTTTCCTGTATTTTTTTTTCTTTTTTCCTCTTTTAAAAATAAAATAATTATACAGAACGGGGGTGGGTGGGAAATGGGAAGGATACAAGAACAATCTAGGTAATATAAAAAAAGACATCAAGAAAAATCTATTTAAATTTTTTCTCTTTAAATCCAGCTGTTCAACCAGTTTAGAAGCTATTTAATTGTATTATCATTGTACATGCATCTCTCCATTCTCCCTACAAGAATGGTATAGTGGTTTATCAAATATTTCGCTAAAATTTAGGTAAAGTATATTTACAAGATCCTTTTCACTTAAGAATTATATATGATGAGTAGGCATAAATGTATTGCAAGCCACACTGATGCATTGGAGATACATTGCATTGACCCATTTTGCAGTATATACTTTTACATTCATACACACACATATGTATATGTATATACACACACACACACACACACATATATAAATTTCATAGTTTGAAGTTATCTGAATCTCTTCTATCTTGTGAACATTGGATGGTTGAAATTTGAGAAACTTTTTCTTTAGGATAGAGAAGTGCTATTTCACATCATTTTATGATTTAATAAAGTCTGTGAGAATGAATAGAATCAAGTCTATAAGGCAGTTGATCTCTTAAATGTTCACAACATTAATATATCACTGAAAAAGAAATAGGTAAGTCTGACTCAATGTAATGTAACCATTAAAGAACAGCTATCATGCAGTCTGATTCACCTATTAAAATCTCTGAATAATTTGTTTCTCCCATAGAGCTTCACTTTCCAAGGAAGGGCTTTTAAAAAACTTCCTCCAAATGAATTAGTCACTCATCTCACATACTCGTTAATGGAATTTTATCTAATCTACAGCATTGCCATATTTTAGTTCATATTCAAAAAATGATCTGTCCTTCAAGTTTTAAAATAAAATAGACTCATACCAAAAACAATGTCACAAAAATATCACTTTGGAATAAATCCATATTACCTCGAGTAGATAGATTTGCCTAAGTTTTATAGCCATTCAATATTATCCTGCTCAGTATGTGTGTTCTCAAGCCACTAATCTCTATTTTAATTTTACATCAGTAAGTACTCCCCATTAATGACAATACTTTCCAAGTGCAAAGATGACATTGTACTAATTGCACTGAGGAAATACAGCCTCTTTAGTGAAATTCATAATGAAATAGGAGAGTAGTCTAACCATCTGAAATGGATAAAGGAAGCAAATGAAAATATATTTTGCCCACATAAATATGCATTGCATACATGCATATGTATGCCCATGTATTATGTAATATCAATATTTTCATTTATATCTTGTAATCATGAATACAGTCATTCACAGATAACAAATATCTATTGTCATTAAACTTAGCAGGATAAATCAACAATAATTCATTGATATGGTGCTTTAGAATTCATAAAACCTTCTCACATACATTTAATATTCTAATACTTCAAATATTTCAAAAGACTGTGATTAAATCAAAACAAATTTTCCCTCCATCCATGTAGATCCTAACCTATCTATACTGTGGTAGATGGTCAGATGCCACTGCCCTGCCCCGCCCCAAATGTTTGTGCTTAGGTGCCACAAAATACTTGACTGAGCCCTTACTTGAAGCCTTTCCAGCTTGTTAGAACCTGCAGAAGCTTGTGGTTTCCTAGCTTAACTTTCAAGAACCCCAGGTTACTCATATACCATGATAAGGTGATAGAAAAAGATCTTAGTGAAGGAGTTTGTTTTCTATATCCAACATGTGTTTGAGAATGTAGTTACCTTTTGGTCTTTTTGAAAGATAGATAGTAAACTTCTGCCTTGTATTGTTGATATTTTTATATGGGTTCTTTCCAAAGGTTGACTCCAAAATCTCCTGTTGTGTAGGGATTACCTTTGTAACCATACCAGTAGAACACATGCTATGGCAAGTTCTACTATACTAACAAGTATAAACCTGGAAACAGAGAGAGTCTGCTTTCTGAAATCAACACTACCTCAGTACAGAGATGCTAATCACCAGGAGGCTACACATGTGGTGATGAATTAATAACATACAAATGGATGTACTACTGAGAGAATTGAGTGGTATCAATTTTTAACATTCTTACTATAAATAAAACCAGGAAGCAAATTGCATAGAAATAAAAGGATAGCTCACAATTCTTTTTGGAAATGTAAATAATGGAATTAATAGAGGTGATTTTTTATTGTACTTCCAAAGGTAATAAGAAATGCCTTTTTAAGAAACACTTGCTCATTTCGTAGTTCGGTACTGATGACAAAGCATGACGTTAGCTGTGAACTGTATTATAAACAGGTTGTTTTGGTATGTGAATAACTAAATACCTATCTATGGAATAAAAAAATATCAATATAAGATTACCTTCGTTATTTTTTAATCTATTGAGTTATAGCAATATTCTGATATACACTTACATGTGATAATATACATTCACTTTGACAAAAAAACCCCAAAACCAAAAAAACAGCTTCCCAGACATTATGACATCTTCCCAATATTACTAATTTAGTGTGTTGCTACTAAATTTTTTTCATTGTATGATTTATGTGTTTGATTTTCCTTTTAATAATGTATTGAACAATTTACCTGAAAAATCTCTCTTTTTCTTTGCATTACTTCATTTTATCAGGCTATCTTGGGGTAAAGCATGTTCCCTTGAAGAAAGCATAGTTAAGATGAAATGGCTTACTTGAAGTTCACTGGTCCTAAGGACTTTTCATACTTGTTCATTTATCTCAGCTCGAAGCAATTGAAATATTTATACAACTCATCATCATTTTATTTCCCTGCCCTTTTTTCCTCCTCTTCTGTCTGCTACCAGAATCCACCAGATTTCCCTGTAGTACTCCTAAAACTATCTTCTCTGTTAAACCTAGTCTAACAATGTTCTGTGTAACACTTTGAGGCCCCATCCATGGAGGAATAGAGGACTAAAGCAATGATGTCAGTAGAGATGTTTGGGTGGTGGCGTTGACCTTAGCTTCTAGTGAAGCAGTACCAGGCATAAAGTTCAGATCTTAGTACTGTTTGGGATGAAAATATCCTTCATCCTTAATTTATTGAAAAGAAATAAACACAGAGATCTCTTAGGATAAGAACAGGACTTTATTCTCTTCCACAGGAGAAGAAGGCAGTCTTCCCTATGACTCATGGAGTAGAGGCAAGTTACAAAAGATAGCGCTGGAATTTATAACCTAACTCAGTCAAGACCCCTCCCCAACTATTTCCCCTCTCATTG
>CM053590.1:199956754-199987550 GCA_028646515.1 Pseudochirops corinnae | reverse complement strand
ATACTAGCTTTTAGAAAGGTGATTACATGTTGCCAAGGTAATCAAGAAAACTTACACACGAACCATACCAATTAACAGATTCATTGTTACCAATGTCTATTAACATCCAATTCCTTGCCAGTCTAGGGGTTACCAGATAATTCTGACTTGATATAGGTTGGTACAGTTATTTAAAATTAGTTCCACATTTGCAAAGATCTTAAAAAAAAAAAAGGATTTCATCTGCCCTTTAAAAGTTTTGTTTTTTTTTTTTTCAGAATGGGGAAACTTCACTGTAAATTACCCCTCACAACATGAACTGTTAGGTTTTTTGATTCTTTTCCATCCCCAAGAACAGGTATCAAGATTGTTATGATTCTTTTCTATCCCCAAGAACAGGTATCAAGATTATTAGGACCCGAGTATTAAAGTACCAAAGAGGAGAGGCAATTGTAAGCAGAGATACAACTTGGGCATGAACGCAGAATTTTGTTCCCAGGTAGAAAATTGAGAAGGTTGCTAGAGCACTGTTTAGGAAGCATGAATCTCCTCCCTCCACTCTCCCTCCAACTACTCTCTCCTCCCAGAAGTAGTGGTAACTCCAGGACCGTGCAGCTAGGGAGTTTAGAAGGCACTGGACAGCGCCATCTCGAACTTTCCCTTCGACTCTCTTCCCCTCCCCCCACCCACCTCAGCAGCCAGTCTTCTAACCCTTTAAAAAACCTTGTAGCATTTAGGAATGTTCCTCGCTCCTCCCCACCCCACACTTCTCACCTGGCCCTCCCCTCTTTGTCCCAAATGAAAGAATTTCTCCTTATGGTTTTTCCCCTGGGTAGCAAGCTTCATGCACATTATTCTTGTAGTCTGGGGCTTCTGGGAACCCTGAAATCAAAGGGCAGAAAGATGGGGGTCCTGCCTTGAAAGAATTTGACTCAAATCTTCTTTCGGGCAGAGACAGAGTTTCTTTTTATCTAGGTATTTTTTTTTTTTTTTAGAGGGTGGAACTCAAGGCAATTGGGGTTAAGTGACTTGCTGAAGGTCACACAGCTAGTAAGTGTGTCAAGTGTCTGAGGCTGGATATGAGAGACAGAATTTATTAAAACACACACTGAGGTGGGTGACATTTTAAAAATCCACACATTTGTGACACTTCTACTGACCAGTGGACCAGACTCTTAAGGAATCTGGGCCTTTGTGATTCCAATACAACTGGGTGGGACTCCTTAGAGGTCTGAACAATTTGGTAGGCAAGAATGACCTTTTTTATAGTGTGGCCAATAACTTGGGGTAACTTGGAGGTAACTGAAGAGGTCTAGATGGAATTAAAGAGTGGCAGTGGTTTGGAGGTAACAAAGAGTGAAGAACTGAGCTGGGTTAGAGATAACAGAGAATTGAAGGTCAGAGTCACGGTGAAAGGACAGTTGAAAGGATTCTTCCCAGATGCCTCAGGGGAGTGCTGGGCATCTGAGCTCTGGACCCTGGTTCCAGAAATTCATGGAAAAATTCAAAGGAGGAGGGATCCAAAGCCCATTGTTGTCAGCTGACATCATGATCATGTGGGAAAAAGCCAACTCTATTTGGAAAATCTCTTCTGAGGAGGGGACCTGGGAAAGGCAGCAGGAAGTTTGGGGTGATAGAATCATGGATTTTAGAGTTGGCAGGCATCTCAAGTTTAGCCAGTTCAAACATGTCATTTTATAGAAGAAAAGGCCTAAAGAGGTAAATTGACTTCCCCAAGGCTGGACCATAAAACTAATTGGTAGCACAGCATGGATGAGACTCCAGATCTCTTGAATTCTAATACAGTATTTTTTTTCTTTATGTAACTTCTGGTTTAGTTGATGAAGCATTTTTGTTTAACTTTTGGGAGCAGGATTTAGAAAGCTTAAGTGATCATGAGGAGAGAGCCAACCTTTCAGTTAATGGTGGTTGGTAGCATTGGAAGGGGTTGGTGCTTGATAACATGTGATGGATTTGCAGGTAAGCCCTTCTCTACTTGTTCACAAGAAAGGTTTTCTGGATTTAAAAAGAAGCCAGCAGCATACATTCAGGAGAGGATAAGGGACCTGTTGTCCTGCATGTGGCTACTGGGAAAAGCTGTATGCATGTTCATCTAACCTCTACAGAGACTCAGTTTGCCAATCTGAGCAGAAACTGGGGAATGCAGTTATTTCTTCTTCTTCCTTTTCCTTTATTACTATTATTATTTTTTTAAGAGCTGGGACAATTTACTTTTGTCCTGTGCAGTTTTCATTTTGCTTTCTTGAAATATAGTTCTGAAAAAACAGGCTTAAAAAAAGCCCATTGAGTTGTAAATAGAGACATATGACTACACCTTTAAACCCAAACCACTCTGACTTTCATTTAATGGCCAAAAATAGCCCCAAGCCGAGTATCTGGGGCTCATTGTTCAGTGTTTGATGGATTAGGATGAGAATAAACTGCAGTTCTTTTCTGAAACTCTTGAAGGTCTTCCCCTCCCAGATTGATAGCTTTTTTTGGTGATAAATTAGGCTATCTTTTGTCACAATTCTTACCTAGCTGGTCTTTGAATTGGGATGGCCTCAGGCAAACTGAGACCTGGGGCAGACCTTAATTTAGAAAGGTGAAGGTCACCCCTACATTTTGGGCCATAATCAGTCATCTTGATCTTTGTCTTGCCGCTGGATTTTGGTGACTCAGGAGGAGAGAGTGAGACTGATGACTTTGCCCAGTTCTGACTCATTTAAGTTCAATTCATACTCAAGTCAAAACTTCACCCTAATGATGTGAAGGACAAACAATGAAAGAGATTCAGGTACCCTGACAAACTTGTGTCTGATGGAGAAATGAAAATAGAGATAGAGCTTCAAGGAAGTTCCGTATGCTCCAAGTAAAAGGGATGAAACCAAGTAAAAGGGAATAAGAGACAATGGTTTTGCAGCCTTCATGAGATAAGGTAGGGACAGAGACATAGAACTCTTTTCTCACTTAGACCTAGAGAGAGTCTTTTAGATTACACCATGTGTGTTGTTCTGAAGGGAAAGAATTAGATACACACTGAATAGCACCATAGAGCTCTAGACATTGCTAGGAGCTTTCTATTCCTCCACTAGTATTATCTCACCTTGAAGGACCACTGCTGGGCCCAAAGGAAATTACATACTGTATCACTCCATGTTCTGCAACCATGCATGCAGTTTGACATCATTCAATGTGGAGGGAGTCTACCATTAATGAGTAGAGGTTAAGGTCCCTGTTCGCATACACTCTGGTTCATTAAGTCCCCTACCCTGGTGCTGCTGGAACAATTTATTTACAGCTGAGGTTATAAGATCACAATTCTAGAATTTCCCCAAAAAGAGGGGAAGAAAAAAAGGTGTTCAATATATAATATGGGACAAGTAGTTTATTTTTATCCATACAAGTAGTGCTAAACACAGGGCATTCTTAAGCTTACATTAACAATACAGAACTCATTAACAGCTTATATAATCTACAGGGAGACCAACATTCAAAGCTTGAACATAAAAGCAATCTAAAAGACTGAGTATTCAACATTTCATCTTTTACCTCTATAACCCATCCTGTTAAATGTTTTTGTAAAATGGTCATGATGGGGTATAGACTCTGGGAGCTCCCTTGAACTCTCTTTGAATCTTGCCACTGTATCTGGCATTCTCCTGAGGCCATCAGCCTTCCATTTTCACAATGACTGAATCTCTGTTACCCTTGACCTAGCCTAGGCCTCCATTGTCTGTTATCTTCCAGCTGTTTCTCACCCTTGATCCCATCAAATTCCCATTCTCTTGGCTCCTAGTCTGACCTAAGTCCCATCAAGATCTTCCTTAGACTCCTCAAGCTTCTCCCTGGACCCCTCTTCCCATCACCCCAGACCACTAGACCACCCCTGGATCCTTCTACAGTCTTTCTGTATATAAAATCCATTTTGCCTCCATGAAGGTGCTCAGATTCTATCTAGCCTGACAAAGGCTCAAGGTTCAATCTGGCCTGTTCACATTAGCACTACAAATATTCAGGATCCTTAAAAGTCTGCCCAATATGGCAGATCTTCAATAAACTTTGCTTTTCTTTGGCTGAGAGAAGGCTGGAGTCAAATTCATTTGGTAGAACCTGGCATATCCTATTTTGGGGTCTCAAACACCCCTAAACCTAAACCTCAATAGTCAGGCTTGGGTCATTCTCTTGTTAGTGATTGTCCTCCCCAAAGCAGAAGTGTCCCTGCAGCTCCACCTGCATAGGAACTGAATTTTGAACCCACAGGGTTGTTTCTAATCCTGGAAACATCCATTTTGGGATAAATACTCTCCCTTAAGATGAGGATAAAGAAAATAATACAAAAGGAGCAAAGCGTATGAGGGGCTTGGGAAGACTCATCAAAAAGGGGATTGCTTAAAAGTCGAGAGACTTGGGTACTGTTGTGTTCTTTAGTTAATTAAAATAGGTGTTATGATTAATATCTTGTTTAGCTGAATGCTTTCAGGGTCCTTTTTTGGAGGGGGGGAATAGGCCTGAAAATGATGTTCCTAGCCTTTTCCTAGGTGATGGTGATGGAATCTGAACCCTCTAAAAGGAAAATACCACGTTTTTGGGACCTGAACCCCAAAAAGGAAAAGCCCCTAGACTTTCCCACTTGGCCCAGGTCCCTGGTCTTTCCAATTAGTCCTTTCATTGTGGCCCTGATTGTCTGCATGTGGCCCCACCCTAGACTACCACTCCTCCACTCCATCTAGACCCCTTCTCTGTTCCTAGACTACTTGGCCACTCCCTAGGTGACACCCAGGTCTTCCTATAGTCTTCTGTATAAAACATCCATCTTGCGCCTAATAAAGCACTCAGAATCCCTCTGCGCTGCTTGTCAGTACAAGTATCACAAATGCACAGACTCTTCAAATCTGGCCAATAGAGTGGACTCTTACATAAATCTCACTCACGTCACCCAGCGTTTTTAATAAACTTTGTCTCTGACTGAAATTGGGTCAAATTCATTCAAGGTAGGACTTATGTCGTTTGCCCTTGAATTTCAAGGTTCCCAGCACCCTTAGATCTCAACACAGGTACAAATCAGATAGATTAGGTGAAATGATGATATCATAGGATTTAATCTGTGTGGTGAGGTGTTAAAGTTAACAATGTGTTAACACACTATGAAGTATGAACATCTTTGGCTGATTGACTCAAAAAGACCAATGACACCCTTAGCTGAACAATGATAATCTCTGATTGAGGGGTTAGAGGGGTGCTCAAAGGTCAGTCCAGGACAGAAGAGGGTGTCACATTTTTGTAATCTTTGCTATAAGGGAGATTGGGGCTGATAGATCTCTTAGGTTTGGGGGTTCTGAGTGACAGTGGGCTCAGCTGATTAGGTCCACACTAAGTTGGGCATCAATATGGTGAGCCCCAAGTAGTGTGTGTGTGTGTGTGTGTGTGTGTGTGTGTGTGTGTGTGTTCCATGTTGCCTAAGGAAAGGTGAACCAGCCTAGGTTGGAAATGGAGCAGGTCAAAGCTATCATGCCAGTCAGTAGTGGGATGAGCTTTGTGAGTGGTCACTGCACTTTCAGCCTGGGCAAGATAGGGATTTGTCAACCTTAAACAAAAGTCCAGTCAGTTTGAGTCTGTTAAAGGCAGAATCCAGTAGTCAGAAAAACCCATCTTCTTTTTTTTTCTTTTTTGGGGAGGAGAGGGGAGAAGATCTTTTCACCTCACTCCCAAATTGGTCATTGTTTCTACTAGCAGAGCTACTCCCATAGAAATATCCCGTCTTGACGACTCAGATTTATCTCTTCTGTCTCCAGCTATCTATCTCTTTGCTTTCTGTCTGTGGTCAAACACCTTAGAACTGCTTCCCACCTGTGTTGGCTGTCTTTCCAAAGCCTGTTGTTTGGGAAATGTGTGTCTCTGTTCCACCAAACTCTTTCAAAATGATTCTCCAACTGCTTGATGGGGAGTACCCCCCCAAATGGTCCCATTACTGGATACCATGGCCAACGGGCGGGAAGAGGCCCAGGTTATTCCTTGAGTGCTGGCTAAGGTCTTCAAGGAATTTGAACTGAACAGACTGTGTCTTTCAAGGGTCGCCTGGGGAGCATGGGTGATCGTTCTTCATCTAATGACATTGCTTCTAATTCAATCAGAGAAAGATTGCTAATATTTCCTAAAGGGATAACCATGTCTGACTGTGATCACATCCTGTTATTATAACAACTGGGGCGGGGAGGGGGATGGAACTAAATTCTCTATCCCTTGCAAGGAGAAATAAACTATCACAAACTAGCTAAGGACAAATAAAGTAGATGGTCTCATAAACTGTTTGGAAAACCATGTGTTGCTTTTGGATAAGAGATGCCGGCAGCTTTATCTAAATGTTTGCCTCAACTCTGCTGTCACATCAAATGAACTGTTTTTTAAAAACTATTATAAAAGTGTTGGGTCAGTTCCTCTTCTTTCAAGCCCTTGGATTGAGAATGTTTTCTCATTCTAATAACAAACCCTTCCATCTGCCCTCCTTGCTCCCCCCACCCTTTCCCCTTGGCCCATTTCACCTACCCTTACCTTTCCTGTGAAAGGTTTTACTCACCTACTCTAATTTGGCTTATAACGCTCCTGATTGCCTGTGTGTTCTAAGAGGATCTGAAGGAAGCTCGAGCTGTGTCCAGCCTGAGCAATCTTCTTTAACAGGTTAATGATCTGTATTTTTTTTCTTTTCAGTTTGGTTACTTAAATTATTTCACCCTCATTCATTGGAGTTGTGAAATTTTCCCTGGACACTCCAGAAATACAGACTGAGAAATTCCCTAACACCTTATATATGTTTAAGAAAAGCCCAGACAGGTGAGGTGGCATTTTTCTGCTTTGTGATAGATGGATAATGGCAGTTTTGGAGTTTTAAGTTAGCTCTTCAGTCAAGGTCAATGGGTCCTTGATTGACTCCAGTTGTTGACATCTGGAGAACTGAGGTAGCCACTTTCCAAAGCTTCCATCCTCATTTGACCTAGATCTAGAATGACAATATTTTACTTTCTGTCCATTTCTTGGGAAAAAAAACAACTTTCAAAAATGCTAATGTAGCTGCTGCCTGTTTTGTGCTTGTTTCCAGTATGTGAAAAAGATCTAATTTAGTGCCAGTCATTAATCATCCTTTAAGTCATTTATACCTAAACATGAAAGGTGTATATCTTAAGAATATTTATCATGATTACAGTGAAACCCAGACAAAAGCATTGACATCCATATGATCAAAGGCTTTTTTTTTGCCATAATATTAGGGATCAAAGTTGTAATTTATATGCCTTCAGAAAGTCCCAGGCCCTCTGTAAGCACTCAAACTAATGAACAGTTCTCTTTCAGCATTATACTATGGGTGTTTAAAAACAGTAGTTTGACCTGTTACTTTGGTGTGTAATCAAAGAGGAAACATGCAAAGAATAAACTCCATCGCAAAATCCTTTGGCTTCCATACTGTTACTGAGAAAACAATGGAAAGGATCAAAATATAGACGTCCTATGGTTGTTGCAAAAGAGATAAAGGTGTCAATCAACTACAATTCGACTTGCTCGATAAAATAATTTATTAATTTATATATTGACTCTCTCACATGATGAGGAAATCAAACCGGAGAAATAATTTACTACCGTAACAATGGTGCAATCACCAAGTGAAGATTAAGGTTGTTTTTTTTTAACGTTGGAGAAGGGAAAACTGAAGGTCAAGTCAGGGCTTATAGAATAGTGATATTTTGGAAGATGTTTGTGGCTTTTGTGAACTGCCTAGGATCCCCTGAGGCATGAGGTTCAGACACCAGTCCTGGATTTGGGAAATTTGATAACTTAAGCAAAATCCTAATTTCTCCACCACTGGGACCTCAGATACCAGGCCAAGTCCCCAAAACAGCAGTGTCTCAGATACCAGGCCTGATGCATATCCAAGTGTGTGTTGTAACATGGGGGTTTTCTTTTGTATCTGCCTTATTCTCTATCATCTTGGGAGTAGCCATTAGGTCTGGTGCTATTGTGTACTGCTCAGTTCCTGCGTACTCACACACAAAGTTCCTGCCAGTACCCCAAAACCACATGGAAAGGGAATGAGTGCACCAAACTATATCTGTATTGTTACAGGAAAGTCACTTTTTTAATGGAAGGCACAACCCACTGGTACTTTCCTAGCCCTGTGGCTAGAAATATATTCCTTTCTCCTTATTATTCCTTGTGATTCAGTCATTGCCTCCTGAAATGAAAATCCTTTCTCTTGCCATATTCTATTTGCTCTTTCCTGGATTATTCAACCCTATAGCTCTCTAGCTCATTCTCTTGCTTTCCACTGTGCCTGGTGGAACCCTTGTTCTATCATTAATAAACTTCTTATATTTTAAATTTCTCCTTTTCGCTACCTTTCTTCTTGAA
This sequence comes from Pseudochirops corinnae, assembly GCA_028646515.1. Lineage (NCBI taxonomy): Eukaryota > Metazoa > Chordata > Mammalia > Diprotodontia > Pseudocheiridae > Pseudochirops > Pseudochirops corinnae. The sequence goes on along the minus strand of CM053590.1, from coordinate 199,979,171 downwards.
TTCACAGAAACCTATTTTCCTCTAGAACATGTTGTGTCCCTGACAACTCTCTTTAGTGCTGGTTGCTTCTTCCTAAATATGCCCCAAACACACTGCTTCCAGAATCTCTAGTCTGTAATCCATCTATAAAATTGCTAAAATAATCGAACCAAAGTATAGATTTGACTATGTTGCTAACTCAAAAACTTTCAACAGCTCCTCATTGTCTCCAGAATAAAATATTAAATTCTTACTGCCTTCTAGCATGACTCCTTTCCAGCCTTATCACCTGTCACTCCCCTTTACAAACTGTTCTGGTCAAACTGAAATGTGATTTTTCCTAAATTCAACATTTCATCTTAAACCTCTGTATATTCACACAGGTTATCTGCCCTTCTGATCCCTTCCCTTCCCTCCAATATATCCCATCCTCTTTGTCTAAAAGAACCCTTATCAGGGCTGCTAGGTGGCTCAGTGAATAGAGCAATAGCCCTGGAGTCAGGAGGACCTGAGTTCAAATCCAGCCTCAGACACTCAACACGAAAAAACTAGCCATGTGACCTTGGGCAAGTCACTTAACCCCAATTGCCCTACCTTCCCCTGCCAAAAAAAGAAATAAAAGAATCCTTATCTTCCACTAATATATAGTCATATATATCCCCATATATCAGGGGATATATTTTTGGTGTGAAGCCTTCCTAAATTTCCTCAGTTATACTGCTTTCTCTCTCTTCTATTTTTCCCATCTTATATTTAGGACCATGTTGTATCTCTTCAGCATAACATGTCTCTTTGTCACTAGTGTCTAATATATTACTATGCAACACAGAAGTGCTTAATATATGTTTATCATTGTTGGACAGGAGTCTAGGCAGCAAGAATGAATTATATTGGACTAAAGGAAGAACTACTAAAAAGTGTATAGTATAGATTTAGAGTTGAAGGGGGCTTTAGAGGCCATCTAGCCCATTTTCATTTAATTTTCCAGTTATAGAACTGAGGCCAAAAGAGGTTAAGAGACTTAACTCAGAATCACACAGCCTATGGCAGAATTTGAATACAGATCTTCTTGACTTGAGGTCCAACACTCTTAAGATGATTCCCTTTGAAGTGTTTGAAATTCTTATTGCTGAGTTAAAAAAAAAAATTCTCCTTCTCTGGGATGGATTAAATGCAAACTCTACCTAGGTGAATGGAATGAATGAATGAATTTCTTAACTCTTATCCATCATATAAAAACATTTCTTTTTTGTTTGTTTCATGTTTTTGACAATTTCTGTAAGAGATATGACCCCAATGCAGGCTATGTCAATAACACAATAAAGAAGATGAGATCTTTGTAGCAAGTGTTCTTTTATGGTTGAAAATGCTCACATTTTATGCGGGAGGGGGGAAAGATATCTTTCTAATTTGGTTCTTTGTTTTTTCTCAGTTGTGTGTGTATGTGTATGTAAATATTTAAATACCTATATATACGCACACACAGCATGAGGCATCATGGTGTGTTATTTTTAGAGAGTTTTTAGATTTGGGAAAACTTGGATTCTGGACCAATTTTTGATAGATATTTACTGTGTGATGCTGGCCAAGTCTCAGTGCTCCAGGTGACTCTAAGAGTATAAGTCAAAGAGGTTTTGATCAATATTACACAAATTGCTTCTGGCTCCCTACACTGATAAAATCACAGATTTGGCAAAAAAAAATTATAATACATACGTAACTACATATATATATATATATATATATATATATATATATATATATATATATATATATACACACACACACACACATATATATGAAAAGATTTACACTCATCATACTTGATATGGTTACTGGTGACAAACTAATAGAATCCAGTCATCCTTTCATGTGATTTTATCACCTTTCTCTGATGAAATTGAAAAGGTGCCTGGTTGTTAAATGAGTAAAAATTTGACCATGTCTCTGGGGGTTTAAAATAGCCAAGTCACATAGACAGTAAGAAGGTTGGGAGACAGAGAGACAAAGAAGAAACCAGTAGTTGAGGAAAAGCTTAGTCCTTCAACTCTGGGGGAAAGAGGGGATTTTTCTCTTTTCAGCTGTAGTTTGTAGCAACAGAGTTGCTTGCTTGGGAGACCTCTCATCCAGTAATTGTAGACAACTCATGGGAGTTTAAGGTATTACTGTGGGAGTGATGGATGCCCATTTCAGATAGACAGGAATACAAAGAGGGAGCTGTTCAAGGTCAGACCTAGCTTCAGGGAGCAAGAGCTCAGACAGCTGTGAGGGAAAATAGAAACCACAGTCACTTCACTGAATCTTAATGGACAAACCCTAGAAATCTCCCAACCACTTGAGGTCCCTTATATAAACAATAAAGTGGGCACTCTGATCCCATGTTCTAAAAACTACTTTCTGTCCTTGGCATAAGAGACTCTGTAGTTGTGTTTAAATGGGCTTTATTCACAATTGTAAAAGTACTTGGTCTCTTCCTCTTGTTTCCTGCCCTTGAATAAGGAATGTTTTTTTATTCTGATAATAAATCCTGTCACTTACATTCCAAATGCTCCCCTTTTCTCTCTTGACTGATTCCCTTCTTTCTCTACCCCTCCCACTCCTGTGAATACTTTATTTATCTATCCTAAGTTGCTACAGAATGCTACTGATTGATGGTGTATTCAAAGTGGGCCTGAAAGGATATAAAAACCAAATCTGTACCCAAGGAATCTGAATCTGTTATCAGTAAAAGCAAATTGTGCTACATTCTAATAATTCTTTTGGCTTTCGCTTTGAACTTCTATTATAGACATTTCCACCTCTTACAAGAGAGTGAGAGAATTCTCCAATATAGAAAAAATTACATACATATAATTAGCTATGAACTCAAGAGACAGCTAAGTCTGGAAAATCCAGAGATGAGCATCACAGAGGTGCAACCCCTGGGAGCCCAGCTGACCAACCTCACCAGCACAAATGGTAAATCCAGGGGGACATTTTGTGACTGCTTCACCAAAGAGAAAGACTCTTGAGGCTTAGAAGTACTAGAGGAGTGGGTAGCCTAGGTCCTTTATACATGTGCCTCTCTACAGTGCTACTCTGTGCCTACTTGCCCCAAGGATGCTGGTTAAGTAAGAAGAAGAATATGTCCAGGTTTCTGGGGGATGGTAACCAGGGTAGTGGTTTTTTGTAGCTACTGTTCTTTCTACACCTTAAATCCTTCACTAAAAAGGGTATAATTGTTTTGAGGCTCTAGTTGGAAGAGTTGGTTCAGATGTGAAAGAATTCACTTAGACCTTCTCTTTCAGCCAATGGGAATTTTTTATTTTACGTGAAAAAGCATCATAGACCTCCTTAGCAAGAAAGCTAAATAAGACTCCGATATTTGGAGGAGTTATGCTTATAAAGAGCTGTTTCATCATGATAATGTAATTTTTAGGGTTTCTTATGGGGCTTGAAGATTTAGGGACAGGATAAATCCCAACAAGGTGAGGAAAAGGCCTGAAAGATAAGGCAAAGCTGTCATGACAGGATGAGGAAGATGAAAGAAAGGATAGTGAACACAGAATAAGGGGGACAAAAGCAATTCTTTTGGTATAAGTTGTATATTTCAAGATAGAGGGAAAAGGGCATTAAGACACCCTCAAGCTACAGTGTCTCAAGTTACAAGGTGGGCTATAGAATGAGCCTCAAATCCCCTCAGGGGGTCTGGACCCTTAGGGCACCATTTATATTCACTTGAGTTGGGTATCATTAATTTGAAATCCACTGACAGAGGCTTGTGAGGTAGTTCTGTGGGAGACCCACAGATAGCCTGGTACCTGAGGTAGCAGCTACCTTCTGACAAGCCACTAGTACAAATAAAAATTAGAGTACCACATACTTATGTTTATGAATATTTATGTATACATATTAAATGTATGTATGCATCTGTTCTGAAGGGGTATTACACACTTGTCTTTTGAGAATGTGTATATATGTATACATACATATAGACACACATATGCATGTATATATGCCTATAGTCTATATTTATGGTTGGAGTTTTCGTTATATTACCATTGCATTTTAAGCCTGAGGTGAATTGCATTGCAGTATTTAAACACTTTTTAAAAAATGACTGATATTATCTCATGCTAGGGTGTGTCCATTTTTATTTAAACAATTTCCAGGCATTACTTGTTTGACATGAATGTCATCATTGTGTGTGCCATTGTTGCTCAGTAAATTTAATTTAAAGGAACTGAACTTGCCATTTGAAATGTTATGTTCCTGGAAGACAACTATGTGATAATTTTGTGTCATATACTAGATGCCTGGATATAGATAAAAGGATAGGCAGTGGAGGAGACTACCTAGGACATTGGGATAATAGAGTAAATATTTAAGCTTCTCCTCTGTGCCAAGTGCAGTGCTAAGCACTTTACAAAGAGGATCTCATTTGATCTTCACCACAGCCCTGAGAGGTAGGTGCTAACAAGATCCACATTGCATAGTTGAAGAAACTGAGGCAGACAGAGGTAAATCATCTTGCCATATGGTCACACGGTCATCAGTCTAGGGTCATGTTGTATCAGTTAGTCAGTCAATAAACTTTTATGAAATGCTTCATATGTGCCAGGTTAAGCACTGGGAACCCAAAGAAAGACAAGCACTTGGTCCTTAACTTCAAGGAGCTTATGTTCTAATGGGAAAGAAAATTCATAAATAATTACGTAACCCTTACACAGACAGACAGTAAAAACTGAAGTTGAATAATGAGGAAAGCTGTATTTAAAAAATATTGTTTGTTGCTAAGGTTCATATTTTTAATTCCAGAAAACTCTTTCCATGTCATGTAGGTGTTTATTTTGTGATTTCTAGAGTTGCAAAATAATTGTCAAGGCAGGCTGAGTTAACAGTGACACACAAGAGGAACAATGTTCAAAGGTAGGAGAATGTACCTTTTGGACATTGCTTAGGGCACACAGAAGACAGGTCTTGGATCTGAAGGAATAGAAGATCTCAACTCATTCTTTATTCAATCTGTAATAAAACTGTTAAGAGGAAGTGTGGTAGAGAGGAAGGAATACTGGCTCTGGAACTTGCTTGTTGTGTGACCTTGGCCAAGTCACTTCTCAGTTTCTTCATCCCCAAAATGAGGGGGTTGGACTTGATGGGCTAATTTGTACTGCTCCCTTCTAGGTGTCAATCTGTGATCTGGAGCAAAATGGATTTGTCAAAATATATATTATGTTAGTACAATATAGCTATGGAAAAGATGACAGATTTAAGTCTCATCGGTTAATGTGTTAAGATTATAAAGCTAAATTCAAATGAAAACAGTGAAAAGGTTATTGATTACAATCTTTGTAATGGCAAAAGTTCATTAGCTTGACAAATGCCAAATGTGCCAGACACTGTACTAAGTGTCAGTGATACAGCCCCTGCCCTCAGGGCACACGCATTCTACTTATTTAATTGCTGTATTTTTCCCTAGAGCACTACAGGTATCAGAGAAACATTACGTCTCAGAGCTGTAAGGCAGCTGAGAAGCAGCCATGTATAGCTCATCTCATGACTGAACAAGAAACCCTTCTATAACCTGTCTATTAAATGATTATTTAGCCTTTACTTAAAGAACTTAAGTGAAGGGGATAGAGGGGGTGTGCTGGAGTTAGCTTGGACTGGTTATTGAGAGCTGATTGTTAAATTATCAGTGACAGCATTTACACCTTAGAAATGATCGAACTACAGATCAGACCCCATTGTTGTTTTGTTGATTGTCTAGACTTAAGAATGTGATGGGAAAAAAAAAAGGTCAAAGATGAAGATTCAACTTGAAGAGTATGACAGGCGTTTTTTGAGAGCCAATTGTTAAACAGTTACCAGCATACCATTGGAGGGAAACCCTCTCACTACCTCTTGAGGCAGCCCATTCCACTTTGGAATAATGTGATTTCCCCTTTACATTAAGGCTACAATTGACTATGTGCAAATTTCACCCTCTGAGGCTAAGCAGAACAAGTCTAAATCCACTTTCATTTGCTAGTAGACCCTTAATAAATATTTTATGAATGAATAAATGAAGATTAAGGAAAAGGGCATTTAATATTGCAGGATGGTGTCTCCCCTCTGTCCCCCTGCAGTGACCCTTCCAAGTTTCTGAGGAACTGATTATCACAGTACCTTTGTGGAATTGAAGAAATCTTGTTAGGGGAGCATACCTTGCTCTACTAGTCTTGCAACTCTGATCCCTAAAATGCTTATGAAGATGAAAGCAATTGTTCATGGTAGATTTCTTTGTCATTTATAATTTAATCCTTTGATATGGATGACCAAGTAGTAGCCTTTAAAGATTTTTGAATAGCAATAGCTTAGCTAGTAGATGAGAGTTCTGGACTTGGAGTCAGAAATACTTGAGAAGGAATCCTTCAGATGTGAGCTGGGTGATCGCAGGCAAATCATTAGACCACTTTCCACTTCGGTTTCCCTTTCTGTAAGATGGGAAGAAAAATAGCACTTATCTCACAGGGTTATTGTGAGTTCATCAGCTAACATATGTAACATATATACACACACACACATATGTAATGTAAAATACTTTGTATTTTAACTATTATTTGTATTATTAATCTCTTTTCTATACATTTTAATTTTACTTTCATCTTGATTTATATGGCAGACCAGAAAAAAATGTGATGAGGCAGCAGATAAAATTGAGAGAAACTGCAGTTTTTCATCCCCCAGAATATGATGCCATTAGGATGAACATGATTAGAGCAGGATGTGATAGGAATGGCGGTTTGTGACCATCTTTGCTATAAGATTAATAACAGCTAGAATTTATATAGCTCTCTAAGATTTATAATGTCTTTTCCAAAATCTATCTTATTGGTTCCTCACCTAGGAGGTAGGTGCTATTATGATCCTTATTTTACAGAAGACACTGAGGCAAACAGAGATTTCAATGACTACCTCATCATGACACATCTAGTAAGTGTCTGAGGCAGGATTTGAATTTGGGTTTTCTTGACTTCAAATTCAGTGCTTTTTCCACTGTATCATCTAATTTCTTCCATTACTTTTCTTAATAAAGTATTCTGAAAAATAATGGAGTCTATATAATTACCATGAGTTCTATGGTGTCATATACACTTATGTGTACACATATGTATGTATATCTATGTACACACATACACATGTACATTTATGTATATATGTATATGTATGTACACAGACACATAAACATACCTGGAAGATTCTCCTTCTTCCTGCCTCTGACCTCTCTGGCTGCCTTTAAGTTCCCATCTTAAATCCTACATTCTACAGAAAGCCTCCTCAATCACTCTGAAGTCCAAGGCTTTCCTTCTCTCTTCTAATTATTTCCTGTTTATCCTGTGTATATTTGCATGTTATCTTCTCCATTAGATAGTAATCACCTTGAGGGCAGGGGCTGTCTTTTAAGTTTTTTTTTTCCCAGCATTTAGCACAGGGTTTGAAACACAGTAGATATTTCATAAATGTTTATTGGATGAACACACACACAGAAAGTCGCATATATACATATATATTTATCTCATTCTGGACTTTAAATGTATCATTTCTCAGTAATGGAAGCATGTTTCATCATTGGTCAAGGTTTCATCATTGGTTATTGATTATAATTCTTATAGCTTTCAAAGTTTGTTTTTACAGGGTCATCATTGTTCTAGTTCTGTTCATTTAACTTTTCATGAGTTCATAAAACTTCTCAAACTTGTTTATGTTTATAATATTGATGATTTAGTAAAAATTGTTTTGATTCTGCTCATTTTACTTTGCATCAGTTTGTATATGTTTTCCAAGTCTTTTTGAAGTTATGCCTTTGTTAATTTCTTATCATATAATACTACATCAAATTCACGTACCGCAACTTATTTAGCTATTTTTCTATTTTTGAATATTCTCTTCATTTACATTTTTTCTTACTCTCCCAAACAAAAACCAAAAGCTGCTACAATTATTTTTGTACATAAAGGAACTTTCCCTTTTTCTTTGTGCTCTCTTGTGTACAGGGTTGTGTAGCTGGATCAAAGGGTATGTACTGTTCAGTAAAATATTGTGTGTAATTCCAAGTTGCTTTCGAGATTGGCTTTATCCATTTACAGCTCCACCAACAAAAAGAGATAGGAAGAGTAGTCCTGTTTAAAATTACAGAATGTGTAAAATATTTTGGAATCTACCTTTCAAGATGTACATAAGAACTTTACAAATAGAACTACAAGTAATTTTTAATAGAAATAAAACAGACCTAAATAATTGGAATATATTTATTGCTCATGGCTTGGAGGAGCAATATAATAAAAGTGACAGTACTATAAGTAATTTACTTATTCAATGTCACACCAATCAAACTAGAAATAGGAAAAAACAATAATCAAATTCATATAAATAGTAGAAAAGGTCAGGAATCTCAAGAGAAATAATGAAAACAAATGGAAATGAAGGGGATTTAGCAGTTCCAGAACTCAAACTATACTGCAAAACAGCTATTATTAAAACTGCTTAGTCCTGCTTAAGAAATAGAGAAATTGATTGTGGTTAGATACATAGCATAGAAAAGGAAATATATCTAATAATCTAGCTTTTAGTAATCAGAAAGACCTCATCTACTTGAGAAAAAGGACTCCGTATTTGACAAAAATTGCTGGGAAAACTGAATAGCAGTAGGAAAGAAATTAGATTTAGACCAACACCTCACACCTTAAATAAAGATAAAGTCTAAAAGGACAAATAACCTAGATATAAAAGGTTACATCATAAACAAATTAGCCAAGCATGAAATAAATTACCCAGCAGGTCTCTAACTCAGAGAAAAGCTCATAAACAAACAAGAAATTGAAAGAAGGATCATAGAACATAAAAAGGATAATGCTGATCACATAAAATCAAAAAGTTTTGTACAAACAAACCTAATAAAGCTAAGATTAGAAAGGAAACAACTAGGAAAAATATTTCCAATATTTTTCTTTGATAGTTTCATTGGCTGAATGATACTCAGGAGGCAAAATGATCTCAGTAGACTGTCATTATGGGCTAAATACATTAAATTGAAATCTAATAGGGTTCAATCAAATTAAGAAAATTTTTTTAAAGCCCCTACTATGTGCTAGGCACTCTGATAAGCTGGGAATTAAATAAAGAGGCAAAAGAGAGTCCCTGCTCTCAAGGGGCTTACAATCTAAAGGGGGAGATAACATGCAAACAAATATATACAAAGCAAACTACATAATAAATAAATAGGAATAAATGTAAAGTCTTACCTACAGAGTTGAAAAAATTAGCTTTAATGGTACATCATGGAAGAGAGGTATGCCAAGGCAACTGTTAGAGTGAAAATGATATGGATGTGCCATACCCAATTGATTATTGACTTAAAGCAATGAACAGAAAATTCTCAAGGAAAGAAACCCAAGCTATCTGTAGTCATATGAAAAAATTCTCCCAATCACTATTAAAGACATGTAAATTAAAGCAATTCTGAGATCCTACCTCCTGTTTATCAGAGCAGCAAAGAGGACCAAAAAGAAAAATGACAAATATTTGAGAGGCTGTGGGAAAACAGCCCTCTCCCCTCCTTTTTATCACCTTTTATTTTTCAGGTTATACAAAGTTAGAAAAGACAGTTTATACATATTGAGTGACAGAGTCAGAATCCAAAAAGATTTCAGTAGGCTAGAATGAATGGCCGCATGTAATAAGATTAAATCTGTAGCAACAAATATAATGTCTTATCTACAGCTTCAAAAAATCTTTAATGGTATAGCATGGGGAAGGTATACCAAGGCAATAGTTGGAGAGAAAAGGAAATGGGTGTTTCTGTAGACCATATGCCCAATACATACAACACCCTGAAAAGCTAATGTTTTCTGAGGCTATCCTGAGAGGCTATTGTCCAAAATCACCACTCTGCTCTGCCAAGATGACATTTGGAATATTGCATTCAGTTCTAAGAGTCATATTTTAGGGAGGAAACTGATAAGCACATTTTAAAAAGATTGATCAGAATTGAGAGGATACTGGAGACCACACTATGAGAAGACTGAATACAAGTTGTTTTACCTGAAGAAGGAAAGACTTAGATGGACTACCTTTCATTGATTACAGAAGTGATTTTTGCTCACTATGGCTTTTGAAGATTCCTTCTGAGATTTTGTGATTATGTGAGTATGTTTCCCTTGTTTGAATAAAGACCTTACTCATAATGGTAGAAATGAATCACATCAGGATAATATCAGCTTGCCCACTTATGGATCAACTTCATATAGATGTAGTACATGAACATGAAGAACCCATTTTTTTTCATCTCAATGCAGTTAGACTCTCCAGGCAGCAGGGTTGAATGATGAAGGCAGTAGCAGGTGTTGGTTTCATGTTTAATTGGTCAGGTCACCATTCCGTATCTCTCTCTCTCTTATCCTTGATTTCAAGGATGCACATTCAATTTCCTCTGTTGCTTTGATATTGAACTAGTCCCCAGGTATATGTACTAGTAAATGTTTTGCAATGGGCTCTCTGAAGGAAAAAAAAGTACACATGACATTTTAAAATTGTCTCCATCACTTACTTAAGTCTTGACAATCATCAAAATACTAAATCAAGCCATGATTTGTAGCATTTGTTGATTTCCAAAATGTAAATGCTTACATTGAAAATCTAACTATTAATTCTTGAGAGCTGGTTCAGGCTGATTCCAGCACCGCCCTTTATCATATCCATATTTGAGCTGCTGAGATAGCACAGACCCACCATGACAGAAGGAAATGGCACCCAGGCCATTATGAGCTTAAGCACCATTACTTCAACTTCTGCCTCCTTATCAATCCCCTATTCTGTCTTTTTCCATCACTCCCCCAACTGTGGTCATCATGCTTTCAGCTCTGTCCCTGAGGATATATAGAAGTGGTATTAACGCTCCATCATCAGGCCACATACTTTGTCACTTTTTTGTGTCTCTTAGTTCATGGAGCATTTTTATCATTTTTATCATTTAATTTTTTTTATTGATATAAAAGAACCACTGGTATCCCTTTTAAGGATTTTTTTAGTAGTACCTTTATCAGCTGTTTCTGACATTTTTATAGAAACGTATCTTTCACTAAAAGTTTAAAAGGAGAAAATGCAAAGTAAGCAACTTTAAGAGGACTATTTAATTTCTCCAGAACAAATACAATACTAGTTAATACAATACTAGTTAAGTCATTTAAATAACCGGTGGACATTATTAAATTCTAGCTCAAGAATTCAAGAGAGGTACTATATGAATCTGCTTTGTTAAATTATTTCTCGTGCACTAGATTATCAAAACTATCAAGCCTGCTTGTGTGTTTAGCAGTTTGGGAACATTAAAAGGTGAATAAGTATTTGACAAATTAATTTTTTGCCTGCTCAACCATCCTGAAACTGTTAGTTCAGGTGCTAAGCTACCAGCATGACCGAGTATTTTTTTTTAAATGGATTTTCTGAGCTGCTTTATGCTATCCAATATCTCTTCTTTTAATCATTAGTTTCATGGCAACAATTCCTTTTCAGTGGGAGTGCATGTTTCTTGGATATATTATTTTCTTCCTGTTTATAACCCTGCTACTAGCAGAACAGCTTATATTTATTAGATGCCTGAAGAAATGTGTTGGTGTGATGGCATGATAATATTCCTATCAGATGTATGCAATCTCTTTAAAAAATTTCAGCATGTATCGTTTGATTCTTACTTCTATACTTGCATTCCCTTTTATCTCATATTCATCTCTCCCTCATTTTCTCTCCAACTGAAATCACACTTATCCTATCCCAATCTTGACATGTCCAATTCAAAATGAAGTCAACCTCAGTCTGCATCTTTGTATTTGTTTTACAGCAAAGGCAAGGGAAAAGGAATAAAGGAATGCAAGTGTGGCATTGAACAATAGGAATGCCAGCCGTACCAAGGAACAGATGCTGTTTGATGGCCTGCTGTCATATGGTTGGCAGTTACGATGTACTGGAGTGAGTGTTGTTTGTAAAATGAATATAAAACATTGTGAATAAAAAAGTTCCAGACGTGAAAGCTTACATTTATATAATAGGGCATTAGATTCTCTTCCCTCAGGATAAGATACCACCCTCTCTAATTTACAGATTAGGAAACAGCGTCTCAGAAAAGTTAAATATTAAAACTAAATTCACTCTATGAGCTTAACAACTACTATCTTAAACCCTACTAGCTTAAACAGAATTCAACCGTTTGAGATCACATTATTTGAATTCACAACTACATATTTCCATTGGGCCTGAACCAATGACCATATTTTACATAGTTATAACTTTGAATACTGTGAATTCAGCTTCTTCGTGGGACCACTTCATGGGCTTCATCATTTGAATGATTCTGAACCCAACCATACCATACTGTCTGAAGGATCATGTAGATTGTATATAGTTGGCCTAGGGAGCAGTGTACAATGTAACCACAATTTATCCAAAATGATTGGGGAATGGGTCCTTATTGATTAAATTTCTTGTTAAATTCAAGTTAGCTAGGAATCATTGAATCAAAAAATAGTTCAACAGGCACAAATTAAGTACCAAACACTGTGTTGTGAGGATACAAAAATAAAAGGTCCCTGCCCTCAAGGAGCTTGCGAATGTGCAAATAAACAGAATGAGCACAGGTAATTTGTGGTTAGTCGCAGTTGTGGGAGTAACCCGCTGTAAAGGGGGGGATGGGAACAAAAGGACATGTGCAGGGGTTATGACCTGATTAAGTGACGAAAATTATAACAGTTATCTCTTAGGCGATGTAAGACAAATTATCAGGTAAACTGCTTATTTAAAGGCTTCAGGAGTTTTAGTTACCTGGGTAACTCCCTATAATGCCAAAAATCATTACCTCTTCATCTAGTTTTCATGAGTTGCCATGGCCAAAAAACAAAACAAAATAGGTAGGCCCTTGGGCAATAGGAATTAGTCCTGCCAGAGCTTGTGACCTGTTGAAATTAACCTTCAAGAAACAAGACATGCATTATTTTACCCTGAAAAAACATCAGAAAAAGACTTTAGTCTATATAAATTATACTATGGTCTATACACAAGTGAAGTCTAACGGGGTATAAGTTTCAAAGAGGATAAGATCACTTATAGTTAGAGGAAATTAGGGAAGGTTTCATGATGGAAATAGCCCTTGAGCCAGACCTAAGAAAAAGAATTCCAAGAGGTCAAGAAATGTATGGAGTGTGTGTGTGTATGTGTGTGTGTGTATGTGTGTGTGTGTGTGTGTGTGTGTGTGTGTGTGCGTGTGTAGGTAAAGGTAGCAGGGAAAGGTAGGTACAGTATATCTTCATAGGAGATGTTATCAAAGGATGTACTGACACATGAAAAAAAAACTATTTCTTAACAAGATGTTAACATCCAGTCTCCTTTTATGAAGTGTGAATACCCTTTCTGATAGAGTCAGAAAGAAGTAATGATATTGAAGGAACAAAAAATAGTTCTGACTTTCCTTGTAGTACTTAAACTGGGAATAGTCATCTCAATGTTGGAAACATCCAAAGAAAACCATCAACAAAGGAAGAACTGAGCTTTTTGCCTTGGTGGAGGTGGTGAGAAGATTTCTTTCTCCTCCTTCTCCATGGTTCAACAGAGCTTCTTGTCTACAAGGGAGACACAGGTTAAGATAATAGAAACACATGCTCCAGACAGATGTAAAAGAAGGTTAGAAGAGTTCCATGGAGCATGACCTCAACTATGTCAGTAGAATCACACACGTGAGATCATTTTGTCACACAATCAAACCATATTAAATTATTGCTTGTCCTAAGCAATTTTCACTCCAGTACACACTATATCCATGCATGTGTATATATGTATGTATATGCATACACATATGTACATACACCCGTATGCTCACACACATATATTTCATAGTAGAAACCGGGTAGTAATAATTGTTTGTTTGGGTCTTAATGTCACAATTCTTGAACATTCTTGTTTATTTAGGCCTGAATGTCATTATGCTTAAAATATCTTATGACCCCCAACTTTGGAGGTGACCAGAATGGGACTATTCTCCAACAACTCATGGGGCTTGTTCCTATTCATCAAATCACAAATATTTTTCAGTTTCAAGAAAAATACAGAACAACAAAAAGGCTTGCAGTCTTGTTGTAGAACTCACTTCCTTTGCTAATTTTAGTGTCCTCAGTCTAAAAAAGAATGCTCCAGAATGATCTGAGTCAGCGAAACAGGTAAGGGAGTCGGGGACAACAATGGGGCTAGCCACCTCATTTGCTGCCGACAAAATTGTTTATCTTTTCCCCTTAAGGCAGTGGTTCTCAACTTTTCTAATGCCGTGACCTTTTAATACTCGTATGTGGGCGTATCTGCATGTGGGCGGACCCGCCTGGAGACGGATAGAGGAGCATCGTCTCGGTTCCTAAGACCATCGGAAGTATGTGTTTTCTGATGGTCTTAGGTGACCCCTGTCACCCCTGTGAAAGGGTCATTCGACCCCCAAAGGGATCGCAACCCAAAGGTTGAGAACTGCTGCTCTATTGTCTTTTTGGAAGGAAGAAGATGCACCCAAAATATATATGAAGTCCCAAATGTAAAGATGAAACTTCTGACCATCGTGGCAGAGTGCAGTGTGACTCAGAAGTCAGTGTTTAAAATGTTATCATATCAGTTCTGCATAGTCACTAAAAAGACTTCTTTTTATAGTTTTAAAATAACCATCTAATTTGAACATATAATCAATTTCTCTACAAAACAAGGTTTCATCTAAAGTACCCTTGCCTCAGGCATCCTCTTTGGGTTGACTGTGAAATATTTTAAATGTGTACTATTATATTATCATCGCTTATAATTCTTAAAAATGTATTTTTAAAGATGAATTTTAAATTCTTCAGGTTTCAAGACAACATAATTTGAATAGATGAAGAACAAGTTCCATTTCAATTAAAACAAATACAGGAGAAAAAATGGATAAGGAGGCTTTTTTCATTCCATAACATCACAAAGTAACCAATTCTTATGTGCCATGTTCCTTACCGGCAAACTGGTTAGTATCTCTTGATGCTGACAAAAATATACTAATGAACTCATGCTTTTTATGGCTACTTCCCCTCAAAATAAAAGACGTGCACTTTGAAATGTGCAGAAAAAAACAAGTGTTCTGAACAGATTCTTTCTTTGTCTTTACATTATAAAATATGCAACAGCCATCATGTGTATTTGTTTTAAAGAAACAGACACACTGTTTCTAAAGGAAGATTCTATATAGTACAGACAGGTTTTTTTCCCCTTAATATTACTAAAGGGATGGATGATAAGGAACATTTTCTCACAATCTTTTTTTGAGAAGTGATGGAAGGAAATGCAGAAATTAGGGGATCTAAAATATACATATATAATATATATATAATATATTATACATATATATGTATGTGTGCATGTATATACATATATTCCATTATTTTGAGAAGACTCAAGCATTCAATTTTTACTGTAGTATAAAAATATTTGGAGACCCATTTTAGACCAGTATTCTATGAGCATTTTAATAAAGAATTTTTATACATTCACCCCCCACATGTATATATATAATATTTATAAATTATGTATATGTATAATTATTATTATGTATGTGTATAATTATTAGTTTGGAAGGAAGAAGATGCACCCAAAATATATATGAAGTCCCAAATGTTAAGATGGAATGTCTGACCATTTTGGCAGAGTGCAGTGGGACTCAGAAGTCAGTGTTTAAAATGTTATCATATCAGTTCTGCATAGTCACTAAAAGACTTCTTTTTATAGTTTTAAAATAACCGTCTAATTTGAACATATAATCGATTTCTCTACAAAACAAGGTTTCATCTAAAGTACCCTGGCCTCAGGCATCCTCTTTGGGTTGACTGTGAAATATTTTATATCATAGAATGTCATAGAACATATATAAAACTAGATATTTGAAAATAATTTAATATGGATGAAATAAAAATATTTTAATATTTATTTATAAACATAGAGGTGAACATATTATGGTAGGCATGATGACATAGTGATTTGGTGTATGCTTATCGATAATTCTTGCTGCAATATTGCTTTGTTCTGTGTCTCCCCTTTTAGGCCACCATTAAGTATTAAGGCAGCCACGATTCTCTAGGCACTTGTTTCTTCTTTAGGAAAGCATGCTTCTTAGCTAATCTTCAAGTTACTTCCCCTATAACATTTTTGAGCGTCCTTGCAGTTTGCTCAGATTTCAAACTCCTCAGTTTCAGAAATTTCTGCAGAAACATTTCTCTTGTAGACTGCCTTCTTGTCTTTCCTGGGTAATGATAAGAACCAGTGCTGGGCCCAAAGTTATAGAGAACTACACTCTCTCTTCCACTAAGGAGCATCTCCTGCACACAAGTGCAGTGGTGAACCAGGCTCAGTCCTATGAGTGAATGATGTTAGAAGTGAGGAATTGGTCTTCAGTCCCATTGGCTCTTTAGACTCTCCACCATCTGGGGAAAAAATTACTTAAAGCTCAGGTTTTGGCTCACAACTAGGGTGTTCTCAAAGAGGGAGAGGGAGTAGGAAGTTACTCAATTATACAATGTGAATCAGGAATATGACATCTATAGGAAAGCATAAGGCTCTTCAGCATTGAGTTACACATTTTACTGGAAATTTCCAGGGGAGCTCCAGCACACACTCCTTGGATTGGCCCCTTAAAAGCCTATTCCCACACTCTAACCCCTGCTATAGTTGGAATGAATCCTCAAATACATAAACTGCTGGAATGTTCTTTTTCTCTTTTATGGGAGCAACAGATCTAGCTCTTCATCCAAATGGTGCACAGCTGGCTACAATTAGGGAGCAATTTTTCTGACAAGTTGCAGAAGTACGTGGCCTGAGTCCATCTTTCCATGTAGGCCCTGAGTGGCTGGTAGCATTAGAGGTAACAACAGAGACTGGCCCTAGAGATCATCTCATCTGTACCCATAGCCTCTTGCCATTTTCCATTGCCTTTGGTTTTATCTGTGGGACCTCAAGATAAGATGTAACTTAGACTAACCCAAACACCACATTAACCAGAATGATAGAAGCAGTCTTGAGAAATTGACCAGCGACTCAAAGTCCACGTAGAGGGCTGAAATAATATTGGGAGATAAAGCTTTAGCATCCCACTCTTTTTCTTCTGCAAAAACAAAACTGTAAAAAGAGGCCAGCTTCAGAACCAAGCAGATAGATCACTGAGCTCTGCCCGACTCTCTGCCTTCATTTTTGCCTTTCTTTCAATGATGTGATGTGATATTGATCTCAGTGAGATCATTTTAGTTTTGGAAATAATTTCACTGTTCATTGTTTCAGTCTTCTTAAATGACTACATTACTGTACTCTGCCATTTGAAGCTCCTCACGACCTGCTTCTTGTCCGTTCATTTATTCTCATGCTACTTTTCTTCAGACTCATACGATCCAGTCTGATTGACATTCTTATTGCTCTTCATGCATAGCCTGTAATCTCCCTTCTCTGTTTTTTTCTTTTTTTGGTTGTTTTTTCATTTTTTTTTGCACTGGTTGTCCTCCATGTCTGAAATGTGTTCCATCCTCAGCTCTCCCTCTTAGAATTCTGAGTTTCCTCCAAGACCCGGTTTAATTTTCTTCTACTTGAAGTCTTTCTTAATTTCCCCATGTACTAGTGCTTTTCCTCCCAAATTATCTTGTATACATTTTACATATTCTCATATAAGTACACATGCCTTCAACAGATAGATTGTAAGCTCCTCAAGGTCAGGGGAGTATTTAACTTTTTTTATCCATAAGGCCTTTCTGTAAAATAGTATAGGCTTAACAAATGCTTATTGGTGGCACCTAGGCCTTGCTTCTCCTAAGTGCTACCTCCTTGTCCCTACTGTTCTCCTTCCATTTCTCATCTCTGACACTGCTACCTCTTGCTGTAACCACAGCACTCAGCCTCAGGTACCATTTGGGTTAACACTGTCCAACTAATCCACAATGTCCTGATTCCTTTCCCATCTTGCATGTGCCTCCCTGGCCACTGTTATCTTTCCAGTCTTGACAGGGAAGTTGGCAGAGAGAGAGGAAGGAGTAGGCCCCCAATGGACCCTTTGCACCTGTTGCCTCTTAGCCCCTTAGAGAACAGGACCACTGTGACCTCAGCCCCAGATGACAATTGACCCTAGATGGCAGGGAACAGTAAGCTCTTTGTTGCTGTTAATGCCTTCATCTCTGTCACAGACATGTCTTTTAGCTTGATCTTTCCCCCAGATCTATGACTGGCAGGTCCATATCCCTTCCAGTAGGGCTCTTTTCCTCTCCTAGATCCCTTGCTAGCCAGCATTTGTCTTCAGAACCAGGACTCCCCAGATAAGTGGCCTCTGGTCGAAACTGGCTTTGCTGGAATGGAGAAGCCTTGGGTTCTTGTTTTCTTGATGAACCCCCACCAATTGTCTTACACAGTCCTTAGGGAATATACCGTCTACTTTAAAGACTACCAAGCTAGACACCTTTCACTAGCACCTCCCATATCTTTTCCTTCTAGTGAATGTACAGGTAGTTTTGGTAAAAGATAATTTTTCCAGGATATTTTAAAACAAGGATGCAGATGAATAGATGTGAATTCTTAGTTTTAAGTAAAATAAGTGTTAAAAATCTGAACAAACTGAAATAGGTCCTATTTATGCAGTACTGTATAGTTCATAATACTGTATTTCTTTTCCATCTCTTCCCTAACATATCCCCTCAGGCCATGAGCATTTTGCTCATGAGTAACACTGGAGATAAAAATAATGATGAATTTCTGATCTTCATAATAATATGACAGCCGCAATAATAATAGTTATTGCATTTGGACTTCTGTACAGTATAGAAACCTACTTTCCTACTAGATTTCATTGAGTATCTCTATGATAAATGAAACGATGTTTCTTATTTTGGTCTTGAAGCAACTTGGGGTAATCATTCTGGATGCCAATTCTCTCTCATCAATAACATCATCATTTCCATGAAGATACCACTGGTTCTCTTGCCTATTATCTTTTCCAGTGGGTCCTAGCACAATGTAATACATATATGATAGGTGTTTGTTTAATTGAACTACAATGGGCAGCAGGTGAAGGGTTTGGGGCTGAATTTCCATTCACACTAGGAGATTGCAGGTTAGTTTGATAAAAGTCCTTCTCTCATTAGAAGGAAGAAGGTCATGTAGGTAGACAATGAAGATTAATGAGTGCATCTGTCTCTCCCTATTTTCCCCATACTAAAGGGATTTTCCTATTCCCTAGGATTAGGGGGTGAATATGATTTTATCTTCTTGTCATAGATAAGATAGATAAGAAGCTGCAGATCCTTTTGTCTATTCCATTCGAAAACTCCACAGTCTGTAACAACTGCAGGTGTAGATAGTTAGGTTATATATGCATAGAACAGACTTCCTAAGGGCAGTTATAGGGGCAGATTAATTTTCTTCTGAATTAATGGATGACAGTGAAGCAGAAGAGATATCTGCTTGTTCATATGATTTGAATATTATTGAATAAACTTTAAAATGAGATTTCTTATATTTGAGGCTCAGTTTCTATGCTTTGCCCTTTGGAGTTACAAATCTGGCTAACATAGAAATCGATTATAATTTAAAAAAATAAATAAATCCTTGATAAGAGTTTTTCCTTGATTTTTTCTCTTTCTCCTAAAGGTAGGGTATTGATGGCAAAAAAATCCTAAATAAAGAATAATCTTGGTAAGTTTGCCTAACTAAGGCATTATTTTTAAATCAAATATCTATCTGAAAAATGCAAAAGTTCCTTTCAAATTACATTTGAAAACTAGTTTGAGGGTGAAAAAAAATCAAAATTAGGTGATATGCATGCATATTTTAGAAAAAAGGTTAAAGAAAATAGTCTCCTGGTATAAACTGTGAGATTTTCCATTCACAAATATGAAACCTACTGGCATTTATCAGGGGACTTTCAGGAATACAGTTGAGTTGAAAAAAGTGAAAGAAAGCCTTGGTGTTAGGTCTAGTTTGGAACTCTACCAAAGATATGATCTCTAGGTAAGAGATTATAATGGTATTTTCAGTGTTTTTGCTTTTACTGGTAAGTTTTCATAATAGAGCACTTTTCTGTCTTAATGAGGTGCTAAAATGTTAAAAGCACATGCCATTCTTATAAAATGATGGCTAAACAAATATACTTAAAGATAAAATGAAATTCCAATGACATTTTTTTCTCAAATCAGTTAGTTATCCTGAACTAAATTCCAAGGAATTGACTCAAGTGTGTCCAAAAACTTACACTAGTTTCAAAATTATGCCCAAATGAAAACTAACAGCCTATGCAATCTGTTGGCAGTTGAATTAAAATACCTATTTTAATAACTTTATGGAACCTGTGAAAAGAGAAAAGAGTAAAAAAAAAAAATTGAGTGCTATGGCATGAATCCCAAGTGCCTTAAAATACCTGTAGACCAATTTATTGTATACTTAAGAGTATTTCTTCTTGCAGTGCTGGACATTTCTGGAAAGTTCATGTATGTGAGAGTCACATCCACGAATGTGCTTTATAGTACAGCCTTTCTATGATTATTGTTTTTTTTCCAACTGTCAGACCTATTTATAGAAACATTCAAAATTTCCTTAAAAGAAATTAGAAGCTACTTCCCCCATCTATTTCCGCATTACTAGATCTGACTAAAGGTTGACTGATTGGCCTCCAGTCAAGGGTCAGGAATTGGGCTGCCCCTTAACACAAGTTTTAGGTCTTTGTTGTCTCCCTCTGCTTCATGCCTTCCCATCCCATCTTTCTGTTTCTATCTTCCCTTCCTAATGGCCATTTCCCTCTCTGTCTCTGTTTCTTTTTTCCCCCTCCTCCTGTCTCTTTCTGCCTATTTCTTCCTCTCTTTTTAAAATTCTTCTCTGGTTATACTATCAGCTTTGTGATCAAGGACAACTCAGGCATTCTAAGACCAAGTTTCTCTAACAGCAGTAATAAACATTGTTAACAAGGTGATCGTTATAAATCATGAATTGTTTTTGAAGAGACTGATGCTTCATGTGATCGTTATTATTCTTTTAATAGAAATTTTTCTTCCTATTTTTTGTTTTTATATAACCTTTATCCATTGTATCCCTCCCTCCATACTCTTCCTTCCAGAAAGATCAACCTTATAACAATGCATAAAGAAGATGAAGAATCTCCTTTTCCACTGCCTTTCCTTCTCCTTGTCCTTCTGCCTCCCCTATTTCTTTTCCCTGATCCTGCTTCCTCTCTGTGCCTCTCCCTTTCCTATGTGTTCCTCTCCTTCTCTCTCCCCTCTGACTGTCTGTGATAATAGGGGGCAGCCAAGAAATTAATCTATATTTACCCTGCCCTCCACGTTACCTGCATTTGTGGCTCCTCTTAGCCCGACATCCAACCATGTCCCACCTCCTGGAGGCCACAGTCGCTTCTCCAGACTTGGGCTTCCATGGCCAAGCTGATGGAGCAGGCGGCTCACTTGGTTTTGCTATGTTTGTTTTCATGAAAACATCATTTATTAAGCCTGTGTGCCTAGAGCTGTGAATCCAAAGAGGAGAACAATGATCCTTAAGGTTCTGTCCATCTTGAAATTGTCTAAACCCCTCTTCTTTATAACACTGTCAATGTTTCACACAGTTTTTTACTCATGTTCAAGAACTGAATAGCTCAGGCTGGTTTTTGCTAAGGGCTTTTCTTGATTCACTAGTGCCTGTTGGACCCATTCCAGACACCTGGAGGCATCTCTCTCAGGCATGGCTCCTGAAGTCCTGGACTTCAGGATATGTGCTTCAAGGCTAAGGCTTGTATTGTTGCTGGATATGCCCAGAGCCTCCTTTGGCTGTCTGGGTTTAGCACTCCACTTACCCCAGTGTTTTTTCCCAGGGTCTCTGGAACACAAAATCCTTAGGGGAATTTCTCCAGTTGACTAAGGGAGTCTACAGATTAATTTTTCTTATTTCTTTCACAAGGAACATGTTTCCAAGCTCTGCTAAGGTGTTGGGAGGTGGTGGAGGAAGAGGCAAGATTCTCTGTGTCTTAGTAGGGCTGTCATCATTCTACACAACCTTCCATGCCTTACTCAGTCTTGAACTGATCTGCCTCATCTCTTTGGCTGCTGCTTCAACCTGATCTCTTGTGATCCCAAGCTGTCCAGACAATGCCAGGGCTGGTGGTCTCAGCCTACAGGCTGGGTGGTCAGGCCCCTCTGGGGCCCAAGGTGCTGCCTATGACCCCTATGGTATCCAGGTACTTTAACTTCCACCCTAGACGTGGCTAAGCCTAGACTCCAGCTGTTATGGGAATCTGAAGATCTTCCCTGCCCCTAGGCCCTTTGCTTAAGTGGCTTAAGTGGCTCTGAGAACTTTCCCTGATTTGAAAGTATACTCTGTTCCCTAATAGGCTGAATGTGGTCACGTGGAGCCTGTGGCGCCAGGC
>CM053590.1:199939243-199956254 GCA_028646515.1 Pseudochirops corinnae | reverse complement strand
TTGTATTCTCTGAAGTTCAGGGGGCTGACTTTTCCCCCTGAACTAGGTACATGATACGTGTTTGATTGATTAAAGTGAAACCGTTAACCCATTTTGAGTTGCTTTCCTTTAGAAAAGCAGATCTAAGAACCTGTGCTAGCAGCCACCCTGGGTATGCTCAGGTGCTTGCTGATATACCAACTCAGCCTTACCCAGTATTAGCTTCAGGGCCCCTCAGAGGTCCAGGCCTCCCTGTCCAGTCTCATGGGAAGCATCAATAGGCCCAGCTGAGATGTCCACCTACCAAAGACTCCCTTCTTGCATTTCTGCCAGGTACTTAGTTACTAGAAGGTTTATAGTGAGAATTTCCACCTCAAGTCCCCTGTTAGATACACACAGACTATCCATCTCACACCCAGGCAGAGGAGGTGTCCTTCTATATTCCTATACCTACTTGGAGCACCAGGTAGACTTTGGCCTGCTCCAGTGAGGTAGCCTAGAACTAGAGGAGCACAGAGATTATCAGCCTTCTCAGTACACCAGGACCCTGGATGCTTCTCTCAGACCCACTTCCTCTCCCTGCATTTGAAACACTACCAGTAAAACTGACCTCTGGCACAGGGACTAGTGTCCACTTCCTTTTTTTCTCTTCCATCTCTGCTTCTCACTTTCTGGACTTTGCCAACATACCTTAGATACCATCTCACTCTGCTTCTCCTTTCCCCTCCAGCATGAGGAATGCCCAGGGCCTCATTACCTCACACCATCCTTATGGTCCTGTAGGTTTTTCACCGCAGAGCACCCCTTTCTGGTGTTGGCCTCCTTCACCCGTTGGTGAGTTCCTCCCAAGACCTACATTTTGTGCAAGAGCTCATGCCAGGTAACCTTCATTTCCCTCCTGGCTTTGCTTTTGACTTTCTGTGCTTTGATACCATGTCCTCATGTGAGTACCTCCCTCCCATCAGATTTTCAGTTCCTTTGTGTGTTGTCTAACTCCATTAAAATCCCAGCTCCTCTTGAAGACAGAGACTGACTTTCTTTTAGCTTTGTATCCTCAGCTTTGAGCACAGTGCTTGCCACCTAATGAGAGTTTAATAGGTACTTCTTGCTTTGTCTTACTTTTTGGGACCCTGTGGTGGGGGGGAGATGGGTATATCTAGCAATATTGTGACTCTAGGCTAGCAGCGACTGAACTCTGTGGCCCTCCCTCTCCCTCACCCCCAAGACTCTTCAGTGTCATTCCATGCTGCCATCCATACCATTCTACACCTCACCCACTGATCTTCCTGCCTCCATCTGACTTCTTGTCTTAATGAAGATTTAGAAAGTTTGCGTACAAGGACTCATGGATCACATAAGACAGAAAAGGAAGCCAACTTAATTGAGTGACTTACAATATACTTACAACATGAAGGTCAGTCAGAGAGTTTGGTGGAAACAGGTCAGGTCTCAATGAGACTTGGGTAGAATTGAATGCATCCCACTGGCGCTCCACAAGGAATGGGGCACCCTCAAATAAGCCAAGTCTGGTGGGTTCCTTGTAGAATTCTTAGCTGTGTCTATTAGGACTAAGCAATGGGGTAAGGGAATGAGGTGCTTGGACCTGGGAATTGGTGATAATTTATGTTATCCTGGGGATTTGGCAGCCAGAAGATAATCAAAAGTATAGGAAAGGGACTGAGAGCTGTAACAGCTAATCTTTCTTTGTTAAGGTGTCAGGAATTTCTGAGCTTCCCTTGGGACTTCTTTATTTAGCCCCAGGGAGGAGGTATTGGGATCTTTATCTTGACCTAGTAAACCCTCCAGGGAGAGTTTTTGGAAAAAAAACAAACAAACACACACTTTTATGGTGTTGGAGAAAACTGGCTTCCACTCTCCTTGATCATTCTTAATGCCTGAGTACAGGAAAGCAATTTAACTGCCTTGGGTTTCTGGCTCCTGTGGTATAATGAAAGGTGAGTAAATAAATCAGCATGTGTACACACACACACACACACACACACACACACACACACACACGTTTGCAACCAATAAAATGCTGCTTAAAGGTGAGGGAAAAAACACAAAAGAAATAGGAAGGCCTGTACTATGGATTTTATGCTTCTTTATTAATTGCCACAAGCAGAACTCTAAGTGACTCCATGAATGAAAGCGGGAACTTAAATGTTTCTTAGAGATACCACCCTTGCCTGCTTTCATTCCCTGCCGTCCATGATTTAGAAGGGTGGTTATGGTTCTCTGAGGCAGGCGCAGAGGAAAATTAATCTAGCTTGAGTTGTTTTGTTTTTGTTGGGCTTTTGCTTTTGAAAAATCCCAGCATTTGACAGCGGGGAGTGCTTCTTTATGTAATGTGCGGCAAAAGGGGATGGACCACTGCCAGATTAATGGATAAAATAATGAAAATGACACCAGTAAATTCCATCTATTCAGGGAGATAACTCCAATTAGGCCACATCGCCTTTGCATTATCACTGTTCTGCCAATTAAAGTGGGATGTCTTTTGTCATTTTTATACAGATGAAGCTTTTATTCTTTAATAGACTCGAGAATTTTCATTTTGGCAGGATTTTGAAAAGCACCGTCGCTTAACTATGCCTATAAAAGACTACTTAGAGCTCACTTCTACCTTTTGCTCCTATTTCTCTTTTCAGGGGGTTAAAATGAAGAAAACGAATTCCTCTTCCATGTATCAGTCCTTCAAATACTGTAAGATGGATTTAATTCCTGCCCCCTACCCTCACTATGTCTTCTCTTTTTCAAGCTGCTAAATTCCTTTAATGAAAAGAAGCTAAAGTACTGTGTAGGTATTAAGGAGACAGTATCACTGTTACATAAAAAAGTCATTCAATATTAGAATAATTTTATCTCCTTTGCAAGGGAGATGTGTGTGGAGTAATAACCAGGTTTTTTTCTCTTCCTATTTCCCCCCAGTCTTCTAGTCTGACTCAAGCCCTTGGTAGTTTAGGTCTGATAATGAAACAAAATAAGACATAAAATCAGCAATTGCAGGGGAAGGATTTTTAATAAGCATATATATTAAGTATACTATGAATTGATTCACGTTGCAAAGCTCTGCTACCCCTGAGCAGCCCATGGTTTTCTTGCAACTATATCTACCAACCTAGGCTAGAGATTCTTAGTTTAAGAGGAAGTAATGTGAACAGCTTCAGGCTTTAATCTCCTGAACCAATTAAATCTTGAGGATGGTTTCAATATCTTCAAGGAAAAACAATGACAATGAAATCTAGCCTCATTTTCATGGTGTGAAGGTGGGGTTAGCATGTTCCCTCACACGACCAGTATACATGGAAAGAAGGAAAACCCAAGGATTAGATGTTTACGATGTGCCCCGAACTGTTACTAAGTGCAGAAATGCAAACGCAAAAGTAAACGTAGTTCCTCAGCTCGTGAAGTTTATAATCTAACAGGCAGATATGACACAAATAGGGAGTTGTTGTTCAGATCTGTTCAGAAAGTTACAGGGAATGGAGACCGATGGGAGTCAACTGACACTTAACTTCCGGTATCACCAGTATTATTGATTTGATTGCAGTTCCAGAACTGGAAAGAGGTCGTGAGAGGAAATAGCGGTGGATGATGCATGAGAGTGGCAGCAAGGCATCTGGCCAGAAGATGTCCAGGAAATAAAGTGAAGCTGGGCTGGACACTGCTCAGATATAACCGTCCATGTAACAGACTCACCAACAAGGACAGTGGAGCTACAGGGCAGGAGTTAGGGAACTGAAAAGGTTAAAAGCTCCATGGCATAGAATCTGATCTCGTTAGCAAAGTTAATGGTCAATAGATAACATAGTACACATAGTGGGATCTGAATAATTTTTTCCTCATTTGATCATATTTATTTTTAATTCATTTAGATTTTATTTATTATAAACTTGATTAAAAAAACCAATAAACCGTGACCAGTTCCTTATAGAAAGAACAACAAAAAAGGATTGTATAGAACACTGTAGATGGCTACTATGTGGTTTAAAAGCATATATTAAAATTAAGACAGTAGTTCCAACACTGACCTGCTTGTTTGTGTCCCATCTTGAATTTCTCTTCACTTTTTGTATTTTTAAAAATGCTTAATTGATAGTCTTTTCTTTTTTTTTAAGCATCACTGTCACTCTCTCTCCTCTCTTCCCTGTTCCCATAACCTCTGTGCCCCCCCCCAAAAAAAACCCAGAACCTTCCCCTGTAACTAATAATTATAATTAAATGAAACAAATGTATACATTGATCATATATGAAAATATGTCTCATTCCAAGAAGTAGAAAGCATTCTTCATCACCAGTTTTGTGAAGTTGTGTTGGATTATTATATTTCTGATAGATTATGAAGTCTTTCACAGATGTTTTCCTTTACAATGTTACAGAAATTATGTAAATAGTTGTCCAGGTTCTACTCACTTCATTCAACACCAGTTTCATACCAGTTCCTGCAAGTTTCTCTGAACGCATCCATTTCACCATTTTGTATGGTTTAACATTTTTTTTTCATATATCATAATTTGGACAGCCAGTTAATGGACATTCAATTTCTTTTCTATAATAATAGGTACTGCTAAAATATTGTCTTATGTATGACTCTTTTCTCTCTTTTATGTTTCTGGATTTTAATATAGTAATGGTATTATTGCATTAAAGTTGAGTTCAAGTTGAGTTCAAGTCTAGTGATTTTAGGGTATATTTCCAACCTGCTTTCCATAATGGTTAGACTGAGTTACAGCTCAACCTATAATATATTAGTGTATCTCCTTTCCAA
This sequence comes from Pseudochirops corinnae, assembly GCA_028646515.1. Lineage (NCBI taxonomy): Eukaryota > Metazoa > Chordata > Mammalia > Diprotodontia > Pseudocheiridae > Pseudochirops > Pseudochirops corinnae. The sequence continues at coordinate 199,951,504 of CM053590.1, read as the reverse complement.
CAATTGCTATTCCCCTGCCTCCCTCTTTTTCTTTCAGTTACCTTTTGAGATGGAACGTCAGAGTGGTTTTTAATTTAAATTTTTCATTAGTGATTTGAAACATCTATTTATTTGGTTGTTGATAGTTTATTCTTTGAGAAGTGTTGGTTCATATTCTTTGACAACTTATCTGTTGAGTGTTGATTTATTGTTATATATTTAAAATTATTATTTAAATATCAATTTCCTAAACATCTTGAACATCAGACCTCAAAAAACTTGTTGCCATATATTTTCCCATTTTACTGTATCCTTTCTAGTTCTAGCTTCATTGATTTTATCTACACAAAATTTTTAAATTGGATGTAATCAAATTTGTCCGTTTTATCTCTTGTTAGATAAAATCTCCTACTGATTCATTGTTTGGCCCAGCACATGTCTTTTATCCATAGTTATTCAAGTAATTTTCTTCCATTATCCTCTAATGTGTTTATGGTATGATCTTTTATATCTGGGTCATGAATTGTGTGGAGCTTACTATGTGATGTGATGTGAAATGATTGTGTAAACCTAGTTTCTGTTGAACTGCTTTCTAGCTTTCCCAACAGATTTTGTCCAACTGAGAATGCTTATCCCAACATTTGGAGTACTTGTATTTTTCAAGCAGTAAACTAGTGTGTGATTGCATTTAGATCACATGCAATTAATCTATATCACTTAATAATTTTTCTTTTAACTAGCAAATTATTTTGATAATTACTAGTTTGTTGTATATTTCAAAATTTGGTACAACTAGGATCTTTTCCTTTCTCACTTTTTTCGTTTTTTTCTTTGATATGCTTGAATTTTTGGAACTCTAGATGAATTTCCTAATTATTTTTCTAGTTCTAAAAAGTGACCCTTTGGTAGTTTGATGATACAGCACTGAATCTATAAATATACTTAATGTTGCCATTTTTATTGCATTGACAAGCCTGGCCATTGAAGCAGTTATCTCTCCACCTGTTTGTCTGTATTTATTCCTTTGAATAATGCTTGTTAGCTGTATTTCCATAATTCCTGATAATTCAAGATAATTTATATACTTTGTAGTTATTTTGAAAGGGATTTTTTTGAGGGGGGGCAGTTTGTTCATCTTCTTTGTTTTTTTTCCCCCTTTCCTTTAAATTTGACCTCTTTTCCTGGGTTGGAAGGGGCACTGTCTCAGGCTTCTTGTGCCAGGAGCTGCAAGCCCTGGCTGTTTACTTAATGTTGCACTGATGTTGTCTCAAGACCTATGGGAGACCCTTGTGTCTGGTGCTGCACTGAGGGGCTGGAGTGGGGGTGACTTGAGCTGCTGGGGGCTGTAGGGGGTCTGGAAGTTTACTTGGCATGGAACCAGCATGTGCTGAGGCTGGTGAGGTATTTCTTTTCTTTCTTTCTTTTTTTTTTTTGGAGGGCAATTGGGATTAAGTGACTTGCCCAAGGTCACATGGCTAGTTTGTGTGTGTGTGTGTGTGTGTGTGTGTGTGTGTGTGTGTGTGTGTATGTGTGTTAAGTGTCTGAGGCCAGATTAGAACTCAGGTCCTCCTGACTCCAGTGCCAGTACTCTATTCACTGTGCCACCTAGCCTCCCCTGGTGAGGTATTTCTGCATTTAACTGGGAGCTACACTAAAACACATTGTGGTCTGCCTGTTTGCTTAAGCATCTGTAAAGTTGGCATCTAACTGTTTGCCAGGGGCTACATCAAAGCATGTGGATGTCTGGCTGCTTGAGGCTGCCTGTTTGCCTGGTGCTATGCTGAAGCCCGGTGGTGGTTCTCAGAACTGGAATCTACCCATTCTCCTCGCTATGCTGAAGCACTTGGGGGTCTTGATGTTGGTATTTTCCAGCTCCACTGCACTGGGGCTCGGTATCTCCCACTGATTTGTTGTGTTGGGATTTGCTTCTGGTCTGATGGGATACTTCCTGTCCTGGACTGCGCTCCCCTTTTACCTGAGTGAGACAGACCTTTTGTGCTAATCTTCCAAGTTTCTTGGGTTCAAAGATTGTTTCACTTCATCTTTTCACTGATTCTACTGTTCTGGGATTTGTTTTGGGGTGCCATTTTATGGTTGTTTGGAGGTGAATATGGGAGAGTTTACTGCTCACTTCACCATCCTAGCTCCAGGAACACACCAACAAGCATTTATTGCATTCCGAGTCTGGTATGTGCCAGACACTATGGATATTGCTATACAAGTACAAAGCATAAATTAGTTCTTCCTCTCAAGGAAGGGGAGACAACAAAGAATTTGTAAATACTCATGCACATATATAACATAGAGCATGAATATAAAGTGAATAAATAAAAAGACATAGAAAGTTACATGCAAGCTAGTTTGGAGGGAGCTAGTGGGTGAGGAGGGAGGATAAATAGTTTCCTGCAGAAGATTGTGGATTTATGAGGCAGAGATGAAGAGGAGCTCTATTTCACACATAGTGAATGGACAATGCAAGGGCATGAGAGTGGGAGATGGAATGCTGTGAATATAAACAGAGAGGCCAAGTTCACCTGGACTCCTCAGGATGAGGAGGAAGAATATCACAGTAAACTTAGCAGTTCCCTTTGGGCATTCCAAGTAATTTAGCTACTTTCTATTTCCCCAACTTCCTGAGTCCTCCCCTACATAGTCTAGAGTCAAAACATAATCATTGGATCCAGACTCTAACTCTGAACTTTTAAAAAACCCCTCTTGTTGAGTATAGCCCTTCTGATAACGTACTTTTCTTTTAAAGAAATAAGAAAATACAGATAAAAAACAAAACAAAATATCTGCACCAGATCATATTTTAATTGAATGGATTCATACTGGACATGGCACACAATTTTGGGAGTGGAAAGAGACTTAATCTTGAGACATTTAAAAGTCCTTAGGAAAAACTGACTTTATTACACAAATTAGTTGATCAGGACAATACAGTGGTACCTTGACTTAGGAGTTTAATTCGTTCTGTTACTGAGCTCGTAACTCAATTTGCCTGTATTTCAAATCAATTTTTCCCATTGAAATTAATTGAAATGCCATTAATCCATTCCAGCCCCCCAAATGCCACCCCAGTATTTTTTGTTCTGTGTTTTTAAATAAGAAAAAGTATTTATAAATAACAAATATTGTATAAAAGCATAATAAAAGGGAATGTAAAGAAATAAACTGGTTTTATAAAGTGTATATTTACCTTGAATATCAGATGACTTGAGCTAACAGAAGATACTGGCAGGGGTGGAGGGTGGAGGAGATAGATGGAGGAGGTTAGAGGAGTTTTGTTTCGTGCTCTTTCAATCACTTTTGTTCACACTCACTACACTCTTAATGCTACACTTTATCCCTGAACTTAATTGCTACAATATCTTTTTTATTTTTGCTTAACTTAATTTTCTTCGCTGGCGAGGTAAACACATGAACTGAATGAGTGAGGCGTGGGATGCTGGGTGGGTGTTGGGTTGTGGCTTTCACTGCGCCAACTAGTGGGGGCTCGTACCTCAAATTTTGCCTTGTAATTTAAAGTGAAAAATTGACCAAATGACAACTCATATCTCGGAAATCTCGTGAGTTGGTGTACTCATATGTCAAGATACCATTGTATTAATGAGTAATCCTTATACCTGTGAATCAGCGAAATCTCTGACCAATCTGAAGGCCCTATTCAATTTGTGAATCTTTTTCTTTTTTGGAAGGGTTGCTTTTGTGGAGGTAGACTGTCCCACTAATACCTCGATTCCTAGTAGAGTGCTTAGCACATAAGATGGCTTAATAAATGCTACCTGACTGACTTATTGACACTTAATTAGGTTTCAGAGATTAGGGATGCCTCCTCAAGATGGCAGAGATTCAAGAGGATGGATTTTTGTTGGAAGAGCCAAACCTGTTTATAAAAGCAAGTTATGAAATGGTCTGACAGTTTTTCCTTTTCCTTTTTGGAACTTTTTCAAACTTAGACTTGTAGGAAGGTTCAGGTGAGGGATTTCTCTCTCTTCCACACCATCTCTCAACAGGAGAAGAAAATGGAGACTCACAGGAGAACCATGGAGCCTCACAGGAGAACCACACAGTGAAGTGCTTGTGTTATTGAGGGTTAAGACCTAAGAGGGGAGAACTACAAGCTTTTCATTCCCTTACACTGTTTTTTTTTTCTTTTTCTGAGCATGTTAGAGACTAGCAATCCCGAGAATGGATAGTTCAAGCCTTTGGTGTCAGCTCCTGGGCAGTCCTACATTGAGCATTCCCAAGTTCCTGAATTTCTAAACTATTGATAGTTCTTGAGTTCACTAATTGGACTGCCCTAGTCAATAGTTTGCTTCAGAGATAAAAGAATAGATTTTTGTAAATGATATAGCAGATCATATCTTCGTAGTTATATGCTTGGTGGAAAGGTTTGAAGACTTCAATGATTTACCTCTTACTTCACCATCCTGGCTCCAGGAACACACCAACAAAGCATATATTGTATTTAGAGAGGGGGCACTACTTAAGACAGTTCATTCTATTTTGGGGTAGCTCTAATAATTAGGAAATCAATCCTAAAATTGTTTCTTTGTAAACCATAAACAATTGTTTCTAATTTTGCTTTCTAGGACCAAAGTCTAATCCCTCTGATAAGTGATACTGATACAAGTTTTCTACTAAAGTCACACAAGATCATGCCATGTTTGCTTATTATTTCTGAATATTATTGTTGTATATTGAAGTGCCTGATCTGGTAGAAGAAAGTCATTGTCTTAAAGTCTCTTCTCCTAAAAGAAAACTCCCATCCCTATGTAAAAACCATATAACATCACCTTAAAGATGAATCAATAGAGATTACTTTGATGAACCACTGATTATTAATTCTAATGGGGGGCACAAAGCAGGAAAATGAATGCTTATCTAAAGTGTTTCCCACTGCCTTAGAGGATTCTAGTAGAAAAGAAATTCCTTAGAGATGATGAGGTCCTCCAGATTAACTCTTGGTTATGATATTTTGCTGATTGCATCAAGTCCCAGAACGATGGAGAACCTCTTAAGTGAAATCCATAGGCACTCAAATAAGTTTGGCCTAATCATACACACAATGTTTTAGTTACCTCTCTAAGACTACAAGCTGCAGGAAGTAAATCAACTTGAATCAGTAACATGAATATCCTTATCTTAATGTTTCCTGCATAAACGAAATCTCAGGTCTAGTACATTTTCCCTCAGTGCATACAGGAGAAAATCAGTAGACAAAGAATGACTTTTGACCATAGGCGATAGTATGTAGTTAACTGTGTAGTTAGAGGAATAAACCACAGTATAAATATATTGGCCAGACCCTGCAGATGGATAATGAACTGGCACTATAATTGAATAGAGGAAGTGAGCAGGCTGGATTTTATGTGGAAAACTATGCCATGATTTTGATGATCTCAGTGTTTACTCTGAACCAATGACTCATCTTTTAAATACCAAATTCTTCTGGTGATGCTCTATGGCATCATTGTAGATGATGGTGGGAATAGTTTATAGAATATTGCCAACAAAGAGCTACATAAAAGAAATGTAGAAAAGATATCATCAAAGATGTTCATGACTGGAAAAAGAAATGAGCTGATTGTATAATGAAAGTGAAGGATCACAATTAACCCATAAATTCTATTGATGTTCATGTAATCTAAAGAGACCTAGAGTTAATGTCTGCCTTACTTGAATGACATCCCTGTGGAGGACTTATAGGAGGTTATGGAAAAGAATTACACAAGATAGTAAAGTGTGGATGGGTTGGAATTGCCACCATTGTAGGGCATACCCGCATTGAACAAATCTATTGAGATATCAAAGAATTGAAGTATCAATATAAAATCAGCAGTAGACACAGAGGTTGAGAATTATTGATATTTTCTGGGTTAGAAATACCAATTCCAATGCCTTCCATCACAGGCTCCATGTGACTACATTAAGCCTATTATGGGGCAGAGTTTACTTTTAAAGCAGGGGAAGTCTTCAAACTCCTCCACCCCTGCCCCCAGGTCTATTAACAGGCAAGGAAGATCTTCAAATTGCCATTCCCATTATACCTATGTGCATCATTTAGCATGGTGGTGATCTTTGGGTTACATAAAATTTTGACCCTTCAAAGGGTATGGTGCACCATGGTCTTTCAGTCATTTTACTGCAATGTCCTGGAAAACTATTGATCTTAAAAAGATAGATTTGTGTTAGGAAGCTCAGGATCACTGAAAATATTATTGTTTTCTAAATTCTCACCATCATAATCATTATCATTACTTCTATATAATACTTTAAAGTCTGCAAAATGTTTTATATATGATATCTTATTTGAACCTCACTACAACACTGTAGGTACTAATTTTTAAAATATAAATCTAAATACAATTAAGTTCACTACTCCTTCTATTCAATTCAACAAGCATTTCTTCAATGTCTACTAAGTGTCAGACATCATGCTAAGTATTGAGATATGCAAAGGCACAGATAAAACAGTCCTTGTATTTAAGGGATTTTTACCAAGTTCTGTTCAATTCAAATTCCAGTTTATTTTTCATCCATAATGGGCAATGTACAAAGTACATGCATGCAGGAGTATGCTGGTCAATGTTTAACAACTTTTGAGAGAGAGAAAAAGAGAAAGAGAGAGAGAGAGAGAGAGAGAGAGAGAGAGACCGACCGAGAGAGACAGAGAGAGAGAGACATACACACAACAGACTTTTAGATTTAATCTTAATAATTAAAATTTCCTTCCTTTTCTTAAGACTAGACAATCAACAAAATAATAAATCAAGACCTTATTTGTAGTGGTTTCCTTCTGAGGCAGGCTCATGCTGAAAATTTTATAATTGATTCTTTTGAAAGGAAAACTCCAGAATACCACTGCGTGTTCCTACTGATGGATTAACTCAATTGGTTGCTCATCAAACTGTGTATTGTGGTCTAAGCAATATGCATATTTCATTTACTGACTTTTTTCCCTATGTAGATTGTTAGGCAGTACGTTTTGAAGTTTTTGTTTATATTATTTAGGAAGCCTTCTGTTTGGATGCTTGATGCCATTACCATAATTTTAAATATTGCCAAATAATGTCTACGCATGCGAGAGATATCAGAATTGCCTTTTATGACAATTGTTCTGAGAAAAATATTTCCTTGGTGATATTGTCGTATAATTCACACTCTTTCCTCAATGTTCTTTTAGGCACATAGATAGGAATGGACCCAATATTTCTTTAACCTCTATGGGTGAAGTTTTATTGCCATGATTTTGAGCAGGAGCTGTTTTTTTCTGTCACTCTAAAAAAGTGTAAGAGGGAAATTCTTTTTATTACCCCTTAGAATGATGACAAGAGAGCCCCCTTTCCTTTTCTTTCATTTCATGTTCAAAAAGGCTACCTAGGAAAAGGACTAAAGTGGATTAGAAGTTGAAGTCTTTTTTAAATGGATGATTGAAATCTTCATTAGGTGATGAAATTATAGCTGTGGTAATATAAAATGGACACCAATAAAAGATAGAGATGATGTATTCTCATGTTATAACTGGTCTAAGAGATGGAAAAAATTCAATAACTTCAGCAACATTTGCTACCAAGTAAATAAAGCAAGACACGAGTGAAAATATATCAACATGACCTTTGCATGCTAAATGGATTTTGTTATATCTGAAGGCTTTTGTTGTCAGGCCCTGGAGGAAATATTGTAAAAATTATGTATGCTACAGTTTCCATTCATATCTTAGTCTTCATAATTACATCTTTTCCCATATCCAGACTTTGAAGGAAGTTCAAAGACAGGTCAGGTAGGGTGGAAATGGAGATAAGATCTTAATTTCCTTTACCAGTCATGTTCATTTCCACTGAAATGAGTTTCAGGGCTAGTACAATTGCATAGAGAACAGCTGACTTATGGCAGAGCTTTTAACAAGAACTTAAGTGATGTTTTATGCGGAGAATCTAGGGTCTATTTTTAACGTGGAACTTAAAAACTTTTTTGAACCACCACATTTATCTTTTATTACACTCACTTCAGTGTGTTGATTGATTGGTAAATTGTTACAACATGTAGTTCTACTTGCTCATTTTACAACTCAAAGCTTTTTTTCCTGAATGGTTTTGGAAGACTTTCTTTCCCTTTTAAATTTCAGTTTTGCAAAGCTAAACCAGTTGTGCATATTCCCAGGGGTTAGGGAAAATAATTCATCCTTTTTGAAAACTGAATTACTAATTTAAAAAAATGAAAAATAGATCTTATAAAGATGAAAAGCTATTTGATTTTATGTATAAATGCTAGTTCAACATTTGGAAGAGAGAAAATGGTCTTCTACAAGATGTTACCCAAAGTGGTTCTGGATTCATGAAGTTTAGAAGTATCACATTACTGAAATTCATGCCTCTAATTCAACTTGACTGTTGACTTCATGCTGATTCTGAGCACAAAGGAATGTTCATCTCCAGCTAGATTCATAGAAGTAGAGGGCTCAGACTGATGTAGGTGATAGCATGTTGTATTTTTGCATGGGCAGATCACATTTGGGATACTATGCTCCATTTTGGCCACCTCATTTTGTAAGAATGATTGCTTAGAATGGTGGTTCTCAACCTTCCTAATGCCGTGACCCTTTAATACTCATTATGTGGGTGTATCTGCATGTAGGCGGACCCACCTGGAGATGTATAGAAGAGCGGTGTCTCAGTTCCTAAGACCATCAGAAATGTGTTTTTTCTGATGGTCTTAGGCGACCCCTGTGACCCCTGTGAAAGGGTTGTTCAACCCCCAAAGGGGTCGCGACCCACAGGTTGAGAACCGCTGGCTTAGAAGAAGAAAATCAAAATCATAAGGAGTCTCAAAAATAACATCTAGTGCTTAGTAAAAGAGGAATCAATATTTGAGATAAGTAAGAAAAGGCTTAAGGTAGACATAATTATTATTTTTTACATAAATAAACATCTTTCATGTGTACAAAGAATCATGTGTATGATGCTTGGCTTTAGAGAGGAGAATTAGTACTTGTTCATGGAAGACAAAGGAAGGAAAATTTTGTCTTTATATAAGGAAGCACATCCTCCAAAACAGCTCTGTCTACAAATGGAAGAGATTACCTTATTGTGTATTAATGCCTCTTTGCTAGAGATATTCAAGCAAAGAGTAATAAGATTTATCTATAACTTGAGGAGTTCAACTTAATGACCTTAGAAGTCGCTATTATCTCTGGAGTGTCTGATTCTAGTATCCCTTCATAAAGCTCATCTAGGGAAAAGACAATATAAGTCAACCAAACTCTATCTTTCCTTTTGCAGAAGTTACTTTTTAGTTTTTAGTCACAAACTATGTTGATATATTTCCATTTTTCCAGCTCCCTCCCTCTATATAGCTACAAAATGTAACCGTGCAAGAAATCTTATATAGATTTCCTATTTTCTATGGGAAAGAAATAAAATGAATCTAATTGATCTGAATTTTCATTCTATAATTTATATGTATGTATATATATTCATGTGGATATATATATTGGTTATTTCTTTGACACAGAAATAATGGAAAACATTAGATAAGACAATCTTCTGCTCTACTCAACTACACATATCTGGAATGTGATAGAATGTATATATTGTTAACATCTCAATCACAGTCATATACTTGAGTCAGGTAAATTCTAAGATATGAATTGTATCCATAGCCAGGATGGAAATAAATACCATTTGAATCCTTTCAGTCATATCTGCAAAAAAAATAATTTTGTAGTGTATACATGATTTAATAGCAACATAGTTGGGATTACCAAGTTAAGCGCTGTAATTTCAATGTTCATATCTGAATATGGGCATGCTTTCCAGAACAAGCATTCCTTTGGAATTTAGACTAAAGCCAATAAACTGAAGATTTATTTGGTTGATAGGTTATCTACCTAGTTATTATTTTGATAAATTGAGTTTTTAAGTATTTTAACACTAAAAAATAGGACTGTAATTTATCCTAATAATTCAATTAGATAGATTAACTAATCAATAATAAGCAAGCATTTTTAACTGCCTACTGTGTGCCAACTACTGGACTAGGTGCCAGGGATAAAAATACAATGAATACACCAATCCCAATTCATAAAATGTTTTCATTTGGATGAGAGAGATAACAGTCACAAACATATCTATAAACAGAAGTCATGTAGATGTAACAAATACAAGCTAGTTAAATGCTACAGAGATTAATAGGGAGAACACGAGTAGTTTGGGGTAGGATCAGGAAAGGCTTCATGTAAGAGGTGGTGCTTGAGCTCCATTTTGAAGGGAGAGAGGGATTCAATGAGTCTGAGGAGAGGTGGGAGTGAATTCCATGCGCTGGACATGGCCAGTACAAAGATATGCGTACAGGAGACGGAGTACAAGGTGTGAGGAGAGGAGACAAGGTTAATTTGGCTGGGCTGTAGAATGTGCTAGGTGCAGAGCTCAGTGAAGTCAGAAAAATACAGCATGCTTGTGGTCAGGTGGGGAAGGGCTTAAAAAACCAGACAAAGAATCTTTTGTACCTGTGGTAATAGGGAACTCCTTGAGTTGATTGAGTAGAGGAGAGACAGGGTCAGATTTGCACTTAAGAAAAATCACTTTGACAAGTACACAGGATGGACTGGAATGGTGAGAATCTTGAGGCGGGGCAAAAGATCAGCAAGTGGGTGCAATAATTTAGAGGGGAGGTGATGAGGCCTGAGCTAAGTTAGAAGCTATGTGAGCACAGGGAAGAATTCGAATGTGAGAAGCATTATTATAAAAATGTTAAGATTCGAGAACTTATGACCCTCCCCCTGCCACGCACCTGCCCCCCCAACACTGTGGTGTGTCCCGAGAGGCCCCCTGATGAGGCCCGCTGATCCACCAACCACAGGGGCCACTCCTAGGCCTCTCATAGCAGGGTGGGGATCAGACACAGATGGGTAAGAGACAAAGGTAGGGCCCGCAGCAGGGACAGAGCAGCAGCGACAGGAGCTACTCCCTGGGGACTATCCCATCCACAGCCTAGAGATTTAAAAAAACCCCTATCTGAACTTCCAGGGACCAAGATGACAGACTGAACTCCAGCTGCTCCAATCCCTGCCTCTGACCCGAAAACACAGTAATTATTGCCCCAGAGGAAAATTTTAAGTGGTAAAGGGTTAGGAACCCTGGAGGAAGGGTGTGGGTAAGGTCCTGCCTCAAAATGGGAAGAAAGCAGTCTACAAAGACCAGGACAAAGACTCTGGAATCCTATTATGTTGAGAGGGAGGAATCCAACTCAGAAGGAGAGAGTATTGACTCCATGCCCACAGCTGAAGCCTTAACGGGGACTATGACCTGGTTTCAGGCACAGAAAGCATTCCTAGATGAGCTCAAAAAGAACTTTGAAATCCAAGTTAGAAAGGTAGAAGATAAAATGAACACCTCTTATAAAAACAAAATTGTGAAATTAGAAAAACATTATGAAGAGAATGAAGAGAACAATGAAGAGAACAGCTCCTTAAAAAAATAAAGTATGTGAACTAAAAATGAAATCTGAGCATATGGAAAAGGAGCTTCAAAAACTAAGTGAGGAGAATAATTCACTAAAAACTAGAATCAACCAAATTGAAGCCAATGACTCTATGAGGAATCAAGAAGCAGTCAAACAAAATATCAAGACTGAAAAATTAGAAAAAGAGCTAAAATATCTCAATGGAAAAATAACTGACCTGAAAAACAGATCCCGGAGAGACAATCTGAGAATCATTGGTTTACCAGAAAATCATGATGAAAAAATGAGTCTGGACAATATCTTCCAAGAGCTCATAAAAGAAAACTGCCCTGAGATCCTAGAACCAGAGGGTAAAATAGAAATTGGGGGAATCCACCAGACACCTCCTGAAAGAGATCCCAAATTGAAAAGTCCGCGAAACATTGTGGCCAAACTCCAGAACTATCAGGTAAAGGAGAAAATACTACAAGCGGCCAGAAAGAAACAATTCAAATATTGTGGAACCACAGTGAGGATCGCACAGGATCTGGCAGCCTCAACACTGAAAGATAGGAGGAACTGGAATATGATTTTTTGCAAGGCAAAAGAGCTCAGGCTACAACCAAGGATCACCTATCCAGCAAGACTGAGCATAATCTACCAGGCAAGGAGATGGACATTCAGTGACATAACACAATTCCAGACCTTCCTGATGGAAAAGCCAGAGCTCAATGGAAAATTCAACCTCCAATTACAAGACCCAGGAGAGACATAGAAAGGTAAATAAGGAAAAAAACCACACATATAACTTGTGGTTTAACAAGAGCAAACTGTTTA
>CM053590.1:199821532-199938743 GCA_028646515.1 Pseudochirops corinnae | reverse complement strand
TGATGACTGACCTTGATAAACTGGACTCTTCTCAGCAATGCACAGGTATAAGACAACTCTACAAGTCTCAGGATGGAAGGAGATATTTACATTCAGAGAAAGATCTAGAAAGACCAGAGTTCAAATGGAGACTGAAGCAATCTACATGCTATTGTTCTTTTTCATATTTGGTTTTGTTTCCTTTTTCCCATTGTTCACTCCATTGGTTACAATCCTTCTATACAGCCAGACTAATGTCTGATGTGAATCCAGATCCTATACTTGATTGCATTCTGCCATTGGGGAGAAGAGGGAGGGAAGAAAATTTGAAGCTCAAGGGATTCTGGAATTGACTCATGTAAACTAAACGTAAATAAAGAAACCACAGTCACTGTGGGTGATAGAGGCCAGAATTCATATCACAACTGATCACTCCAAAGCCAGTGTTCCTTCCATTTTGTTATGCCCCCTATTAATAACAACTTTGTGTAAGCAAAAAGATCTATTCTTAAAAAAATAAAAATACAAATAAATATAAATACAGCTTAAAAAAAAGGTTTGAGAACTTGTTGGATGTGTGGAGTGAAGGAGATGGAGGCACCAAAGATAACCCCAAGATTATAAACCCGGCGTACTGGAAGGATGGTGGTTGCCTTTGACAAAAATATTGGTTTGGAAGAGGAGAGTGTTTTTGGAGGAAGATAATGAGTTTAGCCTTAGAAATGTTGAGTTTGAGACATCTCCAGGGCATTCAATAATTAAAAGGTCCAATAGCTGATTTGTTGTGTTAGACTGAAATTCATGGGGGAGATAGGTATTAGAGACATGTCTTGCCTATAGATAACACTTAAACCAAGGGGATCTGATGAAGTTAGAGACAGAGAGATAGTGACAGAGACAGAGGGACACACAAAGACAGAGAAACAATGAGACAGAGATAGAGAGAGGAGCTTGTTGTCCTTCATTTTTGAAGAGGGCCAATGGCATCATGGGGTGATGTCTTGATGAGTATGAATTGGATTTTAGTGAGGTAGAGTTGCATAAGGTCTTCAGCCTCACTCTCTTTTCCAGAGTCATTAAAGTCCAGTGAGAAGACAAAAGTCAAGATGATCACTGATGGCCTGGGATATAGTGGATGCTTGATTGCTTGAACAAATTTTAAGTGCTTCTTAGTGCTTGTTTGAACAGCCTTCATGGCCATTGGAACAAATTACACTCATCTACCCATTCTACCGGGAAAGTCTTCACCTGTTTGGAGTAGACATTCCCAGAATTCACCAACAGGTTTGAGGCGTGTAGATTAACCTCAACCTGATTTATCCCATTTGATGTGATGGTTTAACTGGAGTGTGGCTGCTACTAAGGCTACAGCTTCTTGGAGCCACAGGTGAAAGCAGGTGGATACCTGCCCTGAAAAGGACTCAGCAAGGCCTCACACCTGGGGTTCTAGTTCTCCTTGAACACTTCATTCATCCCATAAATAAAACAGAAAGGGTAGACAGACTGGTAAAAAGGTAGAGACAGAGAGGTAAGAGAAAATGGCTTAAGGTAGAACTTTTGTGTACGCTCAGAGCTAGAGGGCATGATATGTGTGATAAGGTATAATTGCTTCTGCCTCTGACTGAAGGGCAAAGTAAAAAAAAAACAACACACAAAAAACTCCTCCCATTGCCTTCCCTTATAAAGGACTCAATATCCCAGGCATCCCTTCATTTGCCACCAGCTTCTCTGCTTGGTTTCAATTCCACCATCATCTTCATCATGCCTCTTTGGAAGGTACTTCTTGTATTCTTCCTCCCCTTTCAGTTTCCTTTGGTATGTTAATTTTCTCCACTAGATTGGAAGCTTCTTGAGGGGAAGGACTGTCTTCCTTTCTCTTATTTGTATCCCCAGAGCTTGGAACAATGTCCAGAAAAGAGTAAGTACTTAATAAATCTTTAGCATAATAACAAAGGAGACAAGGAAGGAATATTCAGACAAGTAGGAAGAGATCTAGGAGAAAGTAGCATCATAAAAGTCAAGAGAAGAAATATATTCAGATTAAACACCTACTCTGTACAAAGCACTGTCCTAAGTACTGATTTAAGGGAGGTTCACTTCTATCTGAATGAATAGGCGATACCTTCTCCAAACACAAGTGATTTCTAAAGTTTTTAATGGTTCTTATGTTTATTGTGGCTATTGAAATGTTATATCTAAGGCAGTTAATTGTCAATAAGTATTTATTTATTAAGCACCTACCAGGGGCCAGGTAGTATGCTAAGCATAGTTAACAGAACATAAAAGCCTATTTTTAAGTATTTACAATCCACAACAATACTTAATTTGGTCCATGAAAGCTTGCTTGTTATTTACTTACCCTGTTTGAGAAAAATTTTTAATAAATATAAGGAAAACCTAGACTTTATGTTTTAAATTTTTCTAAGTGGTAACTACTGTTCATTTCCTTTTGGTATTTATTGTCAAAATTGAAGTATTTTTTATGTAATGACTTCTCTATGTGTAAATGCACGTTTATGTATGCATTTTGAAATCTTGGTAGTCTTCTATTCATCCAAATAGAACAGGACTTGACAGTTCCATGATGAAGTATTTTGAAACCAGCAGAAAATGCATCATGCCTGACCCATTAGGCTTTCGCAGTAAACATACATACATACAGTTTATTATTATATTGAGGTGAAATAGGATTACAGGATCCCAAAGCAATTGCCAGCTAATTTCATTTTTGCCAGCATGTATACAAGAAGTTAGTATTGTAGTACAGATGAACAAAGAAAAATCATTGCAATATGTAGTTATAAAACTCCAATGGAATAATTTTGGAAATGATTCTATGAAGCAGGCCTTGTGTTAGAAGTATAGTATGGCACTATTATATATGACAGATGTAGTATCTGAGTGCAAACAGCTGGAAGGGCTGCCGTACCAACACGATCGAGGGGAAAATGAGTTTGTGTATTAGCTGAATTAGAAAATAGATTAAAAGGACAATGGGGGACTGGGTGAGAGAAAAAGGATAATTATCACATAAAGTTGCACTGTATTTGCTAATGCGTGTTCATACATATGACAGTATAATACTTCAAAGTGATTTTATTGGTGTCAGTGCTTCCTCCATCAAGGCAGATAAATCTTAGTCCTTCTTGGCCTTAGAAGATGGTCTTATTAGATGGAAAATTGTATGTGTAAAATTCAATGCCCTGCAGTTAACTTTGGGATGGATTTTTTTGTTTGAAGTTAGGAGGGACTTTGGATGACAGAAATTGTCCGTCACTGGACCAGTACCTTTGCAATTGATGTAGAACCTGACAGAGCTTGAACTCTGTTGGTGTTGCCTTTGAGAACCCAGGATCATCTTCACACCACGATGAGCTATCAGCATAGGTCATAAGTGGAGGATGAAATTATAGTAAAGTATTTATTTTATGAGTTTTGTTGCCTCTCATTTCTTTACTAAAATAATATTGTTATCTATTAGCACGAATGCTAAATGCTGTATTATCTGGTATTTTACCAATTAAAAAGTTCTAGGAATGGCATATCTTTTATCTCTCTATATGAATCTTCAAATTAGTAATTGGCAAACATTTTAGAAACCTATAGAACACCCAAGGGTGAGCATAAGATTATGTTTTTTTAATAGAAAGAAGGTAAAATCTCCATTTCATAGGCTTTTAAAAATGATAATTTTTGAATTTTTGTTTTTACTAAGTCTTAAAAATAATTATTTTAATTCAGATGGTACTTTAAAGTTTTGTAAGACTTTTGTGCGAATTTGATTTTATTCTCACAAAAGCGTAGTGAAGCAAATTCTACAAGTATTCTTTTTTCCATTTTACAGATGGGGAAAATGAAGCTCTGAGATGGTAAGGGACTTGGCCAGGTATACAAATTCCTGATGAACTCCATTGATCAGATCTTCAGTTTGAATTAAAGGGAAAAAGGAAATGGCTTAGTAGCTGCATAATGGAATGAGGAGTATTGGAAAGAAAAACAAGGACAGGTCTTAGTGGCCCTTTAAACTAGTGGATGAGGTGACAGCAATGCCCATATCAGCAGCAGTCATACTTCTCCTTTAGTCCCAGATTTCTGGTTACCAGGTACATTGCTGGCTTCGTCAATAAATAAGAACTAATGAACATCAGCAGGGACACCACAGCTCCAAGGGTTGGGTGAGTTCAAGTCCTTGGGAGCCAAAGGAAAGCTAGAAAGAAAAATGATAGCACTGCCTTCGGGACATCTCCTGGGATAGTTTCTCCCATAGTACCTCAAGAAAAGGAAGGAATTTAGGAGAAATTTGTGACATCAGCATTGTGACTTGCTTTATCTCTGGGATCCAGCTGTAGGAGACAAGATAAACTAACTTCTGGTAAACAGAAAAAAATTCAAGGCATGAGTACGTCATTATTTTATACAACTGTCATCTTCATACCATGGTCACACAAGTGTTTGTGGTAGGATTTGAACTCAGGTCTTTCCAGAATCTAAGTCCAACTTTATTTCCGATAAAAAATACCACACCGTGGAGAACATGGAACTGTCTAGAAACACAGGAGCTGAGAAGTAGAAGCCTATTGCCAGGTGTCCGAAATACCTCAGATATTTGATATAGTCTCATTTTTTATATAGTCTCATGTTCATTCCAGTCCAGTGCTTTTTCCTGCCATCACTTCCCCTGATTTCCCCATTTGCAAGATTCTTATCCACCTGGATATAGTTTCTTCTCCTTTTAGGCCCCCTGGACCTAATCATAGGGCATGAGCCACAAGTATTTCAAAAAGGGATTTAATGCTGCTGAGGAAACATGTAATTCGGAGTAAGGTGAAAAAAGATGAATTGAAGTATTTCAATTTCATAAATTGAAAAGGTTTTTCTAATTTTTTCTTTGCTCTCAGCACCAACAACAGGACACTGAACGTCTTCTGCTAAATTCCTTCTGCATAAACTATTATTTAGTTGTTACATTTGTATTATAGTAACTCGAGGGTTTTGGTTTTTGCTTTGTATTTGTCGTTGTCTTTTTCCATGCACTGAACTGTCAAATTATGCTTCTCCAGAATCTACTTTTTGAGCCTGAATTTACGGCTGGGCGAGGCATCATCTCATTTACGTGGCCCCTTAATGTTTGTAGGTCACTTTACATTTCATCTGGTCCTCACCTCGACCCTCTAAGGCAGGCCCTGTCACCCCTCATTTTACAGACGTGGAACCTGAGTTTGAGGAAGGTTAGAGTGTCACATAACTAGCAAAGATCTAAGGCATGATTTGAATTCAGGCCTCTCTAAGTCCCTGTCCTACAATCTATTCATTGAATCACCTAGGCTCGTGAACTGTCATCAAAGGCCTTCTGGGTAGGACCAGGATTGGTCTATCACAAGGTCACTGTAGAACCAGTTCCTGACTCTGATTGATACCACACTTTGGGGAGTGGGAGTTGGAGAGATGTTGGGAAGGAAGATATTCCTAGATACACTATTCTCATACAAATATAAGTACTGGGCAAAACTACCTTGTGAATATGCTAAAACCAGTCAGAGTGGGAAAATATGTTAGATGGATTATATGGCTAAAGGACACAAGATAATTAAGTAGCGAAGAAATGGAAGTTGAGTCAAAATAAATACAACAAAGTCTGAGTGGACTTTCTACAAGTGAGATGGATAGACTGCAGCAGATTGGCACTTAAGGGGTTAAGCTTAACAGAGAATTGTCTTAGCCTGTTGCTCTACATTACTGTGTGAGTATGTTTGTGGGATGAATGACTAAGTAAGCGATCAAATGGATGAATGAAAAAGCATTTATTAAGCACTTGATAAATTCTGGGGAGTGAGGGGGACAAAAATTAGAAAGGGAGTAGCTCCTGAAGGAAGAGTATTTCAAGGTTTCATCTATACTTGATTAAAAAAAAAATCAACTCTTCTGCCAATGCCATGCCAGTGGACCCTAAGCGGGACATGTTTTCATAGTCTGCATCTAGCAACAGCAACCTTATTCTCACTTTTCTTTTACTCCTCCTCTGCCTCTCCTTATTGGTATAAGGTCATATCAATACAACCTCCCTGCTTTTTTATAGCAAGAAAATGAAATGTCTGGCTCAAATGCTTTCCCCCCAGTGGCTGTGATTTATATGTCTAAATCACTGCTCTTTTATTTACTTATAGGAATTATTAAAAGGGAGAAAACTCAAAACAATATGAATTAACTGGAATGTGTTTTGCCTTAAACTCTCTCTCTCTCTTTTTCTCTCTCTCCCTCTTTCTTGCTCTTGCTCTCCCTCCGTTTCTTTCTCTATACACATTTACACACACACACAGATACATAAACATACATATATACATATGTAGTCTGTTATAAAATAAAACATGTTCTGATTAATTCAGAATTAATTCATGTTGTTTCAAGTCTCCCCTGCTGCCTTTAAAATTAATTCCTATAAGTAAATAAATGAATAGTGATTTAGACATGCAAATCAAAACCATACCAAAAACAAATCCACTTTGAACCATACATTTTTTTTCTTTAAAGACAGCAGGAATGTTGTGCTGATATGACTTTATACTAATTATAAGGAGAGTGAGAAGGAATACAAGAAAACTAAGAATAAGGCTGCTATTGCTGGATATATATTATGAAAACATGTCTCATTTAGGGTTTACTTTCATGGCATTGATGGAAGAGTTGATTTTTTAAAAATCAAGGATGTAGGAAGTCTTGAAAGACCTGACTAATATAATTTACTGCAGTCAAAATATCCGGAAAACAGGTTGGAACAAGACAAAAGAGAAATCCACCTCCAAGAGTCTAGAGTTTGGAGATCTCCAAATAAGGCACAAAGGAAGTACCAAGGGCTGAAACACTGGAAGAGATAGCTTTTGCCCTGAAATAAGGAAGGCCCCTTTGGAGGAAATACTTTATGTGGGAGGAGAATACGTATTTATAGAGAGCCTACGATGGGCCAGGCACTGTGCTAATTATTTTGTGAACAATATCTCATTTGATTCTCACAACAATCCTGCAAAATTATTACTCTATTTTGGAATTGAGGAAATTAAGGCAGAGATTAAGTGATTTTCCCTAATGTTACACAATTAGTAACTTCCTGAGGCCATATTTGAACTCAGGTCATCCTAACTCCAGATCCAGTGCTCTGTATACTGTCCCATCCGGCTGCCCATATGTATATATGTACAAATATATCCCGTATTTGAAGATGTGGTTCTGTTTCATCTAAGCCTATTTTTGTAATATATCAGAACATACTGATATATCATTCTAACAGACACTAAACATGTGATTGGTAGATCACATACTCAGCAAATGACTATAATGTCATTGGAAGTATGACATGTTCATTCGTCATACCTATGTCCCCAGTTAAACTCAATGGGTGTTTAATAAACCCTTGTTAATTGATATTATAGTTCACTAGATTAGAAGTCATGAAGTGTGAAATATGAAATATGTGCACATTCATTACATGTAAAATGCTGCTCACTTGTGATTTCGAACCCCAAATAGAGAATGAGGTTTAAGGTGATATCCTAACAAAACTACATTCTTTACAAGGAGTAAACAAAGGTGTCATTTCTTCTCTCTTATCTTATTTAAATTGGGTAAGGAAGGCTTTATCTGATTCTTTGTTTTACTCGCAAAGATGAATAAAATCATAAGCTATGCCTCTTAGCATTTTCATATTCAAATTTTCTTTTTTGTCAGGTTAAAGAAATATTTTACAAATTCAATTGTTTTGTTTAAGATGATTTTTCTTTCCAAAGCCCACCTTTTATCTTTTATTATTGGAAGATATTTTCCATTAGTATAATGACTAAGCTTTTACAAATATTCATTGGCAGAAGAAAAAAATTTTCACATGTTGCTGGTAATAGACCTATTCTTCAAAATGCCAGATATTATGCTAGATGATGAATATTGTACTAAGATGTTGAGTAAAAGGGAAATGGAACCAGGCTTTTCGCTTCATCCTGAATTCAATATGGTCTTAGTTTGCCAACTTAAAATCTTAGGGAAGTCCGGAACAAGCATCGTGTTGTTCTTGTTTCATTGGCTGTTGACGCTGCTTAATCGTTCATGTGTGGGGAAGCGTGATGAACTTGTAGGAGACAGGGAACAATCTGTAAACAGGTTGTGTCTAACACGGCCTTAGGGAGAGTTTTAATAGATTCCAACCAGAGAGTGATGACAGAGAATAATCAGCTACATACGGAAGCTGGCAACCTTTTGATCAAAGTAGGCTTGGGTTTTAATAAAATCTTTTGCAACTTGTTTATCTCTATAGTCATTTTTGTAGTACTCCTTTATCACGAAGGTTGAATACTGGAACAGTGTGCAATTCTATAGGTTAACAGAGTCCTCCCAGGCAGTGTGGTATGATAGATCACCACCCAGGAAGTCCTGGGTTCAAAATCTGTCTGGGACATATACTGATGAGGACCTTGGCCAAATCAGTGATTCTAAGAGGCGGAGTTAAGGTGGAAGTGCGTTCTAGGAATGACAAGTTCTGCAAAGTGTGGAGACTGAAAAAAATAATTTACACAGTAAATGTGGTGGGGCAGCTAGGTGGTTGCTGTATCTGTCCTTTTTTGAAGAGGATCGTGGCATCAGGGAAATGATGACATGACTTGCAGTAGACTTTAACTTGAGTGAGGGAGGGCTGCGCAAGGTCCTCTTTTTCCTCCAGAGCCATCTGGCTCCAGTGGCCAGATATTCATCAAGATGACTGGAGATGACCCAGGATGCAGTGGGAGACCCTCATCCTTTTAGCCTAAGGCCTTTTCACTTACTCACTTAGAATGTGGTAATGCCCATTCAGTGAATAGGCCTTTATAAATGTGAGTCAAGGGATGGCCCCTTTCATTGGAAAAAAAAGGGAAAAAAATCAAGCTATGCATGGAAGACCCTCAGGGTTGCTGTTCCAAAGAGAAACACTTACCATTGACATTTCACTCTAAGCCAGGAGGGCCCCAAATACAGCCACTGAGTGGAGCTATTGTGGTCCAATCTATGAGCTTCAGAGTGAACTAGGTTTAAGGTTTTGTAAAAAGAAGAAAGAAAGAAAGAAAGAAAGAAAGAAAGAAAGAAAGAAAGAAAGAAAGAAAGGAAGGAAGGAAAGAAAGATGGAAGGAAGGAAGGAAAGAAGGAAGGAAGGAAGGAAAGAAAGAAGGAAGGAAGGAAGGAAAGAAAGATGGAATCTATCCAGTTGTTTCACAGATTGTTATCCAGGAGGCACTGGAGTTTCTTATCTCTAGCCTCTAAAAGATTCACTCTTGACCTGGTCAGACAGGCAGACAGCTTTGGAGGGGTTAATAATCAGTTTTATTCTAGTCTAGTCCTTTCAAAGGGTTGTGGGAGAACCAGCTCCTACAGCATTCCCTAATCACCCTTCTTCACCCTTGTTGCCTTGACGGGGGGCAGGGGGCAACTACCCCTACTTCTCGATGGGGTCAATCAAGACCGGCACAGCTTTGTGCACTGCCCTAAATCCCCTCAAGTCTAAACGGGGCCAACTGAGGCACACACAGATTCCCCTATGTATTCTCCATGGTTTTTCCACCTGGCTTCTCCATGGTTTCTCCCCCCACACTAACCAGTGTCCGCCTCCTTTTATAGGGCAACAGACAAAGAAGGCATCTTGCCAACATTAAGCTCACAGGTTAACTTTAGCAATATTATCATTTTGTGCAAGTGTAGTAAATACCAAATGCATTGCTCCCATATCTCATGGCACAGCCTTAGCAGGACTGTCTGTCACTATGATACTAAAAATTACTATCTAGGATCCTTGAAACTGTTCTGGGAGTTATTATCAAACACCTAGAAGCTAGACATTCTCATGGCCATGGATTCTGAGAAACTAAGTCTAGGAAGGATAACAAAATCCTCCTTACATTACATTAGTAAACCCCAAGGTGGTACAGTACAGAGAGTGCTGGACCCAAAGTCAGGAAGACTCATCTTCTTGAGTTCAAATCTGGCCTTAGACACTTATTAGCTATGTGACCCTGGACGAGTTATTTAACCCCACTTACCTCAGGTTCTGAAGAAGGAAAATGAGCTGGAGAAGGAAATAACAAGCCATTCTGATATTTTTGTCAAAAAAACCCCACAACAACCCCAAAATGAGGTCACAAAAGTTGAACACAAGTGAAAAACTACTGGAAAAAATTGAACATGGTAAGTATTTGGAGTGGTCAGTAGTGACCACTGAGAGAGCAGTTTCAGTAGAATGGAAGGGACAAGAGACAAATTCAAGGCTTTTGAAAGGGAGGGCAGGTGCTGAGAAAGTTGAGACAGTAAATGTATACTATTTATTCTGAAGTTTGGAGTGAAAAGAGGAAAACATACAATACTAGATAGAGAAGATTACAGGTTTCAATAAAGATTTTTGTTTTTAAGAAAATTGAAGGTCTAAGAATGTTTGTAGATAAAATGTAAGGACTCAATCAGTAGGAAGCAATTAAAAATTATTGGAGAAAAGTATGGGGATAAATGATGGAACTTGATCCTCAAAGAAATAGGAAGCTATAGATTAAAGAACGAGGTGGATGGGTTAATCCTGAAGGGAAGGACTTTTCACAAGAGGCTGGAGGGACAATAGAGAAAATGTTTTGAGATAGAGATTGTTAGAAGTAGAGAAAAGGGAATAGGATAAAGTTTACACCAGATTATTTCTATAATTTTAGTAAAATAGGAGGCAGGGTCATCTGCTTGGGAGCAAGGGAGGAGGCTGCTAATATATTTAATGGTACCTTAGTCACCTGAAGTACAAGAATGCCTGCTTTTGGCTCTGGGAGTCACTTTTTTTTTTAACTAGTGGGCGCTTGTTCACTTCTTAAATGTATAAAATCTAAACCTGTACGTAACTCTTGTTGCTGCTGGTTCTAGGGAGAAAAGATAAGCATGTTTGTCATAACTAACCATGTTTTATCAAGCTTTTATTGTTGTACAGTAGATCATTTTAAGGGGCATGGTTTAATTGCATCGATATCACGAAACAGGCTATTTTGAGGGTTGTTGTATTGAAAATGCATTAAGTTTCCTCCATGGCCTCAAAGGGCAGAATAGTTCCGATGGTTAGAAATAACAGGGAGATGACAGTTGGATTTTAAAAAAAAAATGCAATGAGTTTGCCTCCTGAAAGAATGATTTCCTTATTACTAGATATATTTGAGAAGACAATTGAGGATGACTTGTCAGAGATGGCATGGGGAATGCATATATTTTGGTTAAAGTTTGAACTCAATGATCTCAAGTCCTTCTCAGCTATGGGATTCTCTGATCCCATTTAATTCAACAAACATTTGTCGAATGGCTGCTGTGTATCTAGCGCTATGATTCTCCCCCCAGTAGATTGTTAAAGCTAAGAGACCACCTCATTGCCTGCCATTCGTGATCTTAGTAATCACTCTGGTAGCTGTTTCAGACAGAAGAAGGTGTATTTTACATGAATGTCATGGAAATAAGAGAAAGTCTATAATAAAAAAGATAATTCAATTCAAGGAAATTCAGTGCTGTGATCTATGTGACCATTACATTGAATGAAAATCATGGTCCATTTCCTGTTCTTTTTTTCCATTTAACAAATGAACATTTTCTTCCATTTATTCTTCTCTGTGAATAGGAAAGCCTAGGAAATGGCATATGAGTTTTTGTGTCTCATGCTAGGGACAATACTGGAGGTTTGTAGAATAAAGCAAAAAAGTCCCATGTATGACTCCGGGAACTTCAATATGTTTACAACAATGGTTTTTTAAAATCTGTTTGATACACTTGTATGTTCTTAGATATGACTAATGACTAATAATGAGCCCTGGAAAATATTTGTAGCTATTCTTAGTTTATAAATATCTATATGCTTATAAATGAATTTTGTGTATATCTTACTGCCATGAATACTCAAAGAATCTAAGTTTGACTCCCACAGACCTTTTGCATTATATTATCATCACCCTTGTTACAGGAGGCAAGCTGCTCACAGTGAGTGGATTTCTAAAGGTTGTTTGTCAGGCCATGTGGAACTGGTTTACATTTACATGCTTATTTCTGAGCCTTTTAAAATTGCTCGGGGAAATGAAGATAGACATGGACCTCAGGCCTCATAACATTAACAAAAATCAAATAGCTACCATTAGGGGAAAGGGTGAGTGCAAGGAATTGGACTTTCTTTTTTTTTTGTAACAACAATGATAATGGCAGTAGAAACCTGCATTAATTTCTTGCCTTTAATATCATTGCCTCTTTGACATTAGGCAAATCATTTAACTTTAACCCTCAGACAACTGTTCAAGACTATATATAAACTGCAGAAATATCAGCTTCTACCAGTAGTTACTCATTGTGATCTGCCTACATTACCAGTAAAATCGCAGAGATAGCCCCTATGCCTATCTCCTCTAAAACTTGATCTGAGTAGATCTTGATCAAAGTGGCATGTTGTATCCTTCAGAACAAAATTCTTTAGTGTTTTTCATGTTATCTTTTGTGATGAAGGTGGAGCACAATCTTAAGCCAAGTGCCTTGAGTGTGGTGACATTATTCAGTAATGATTTGAGAAAGGACACAGAGTGCAAACACAATCACTTACTCTGTTTGCCTACATTATTACCAGCATCTGCAAAAGAAAGCTTACCCTTAGAGTTTTAAGACCCGTGATTTGGCATAGTTCAAGTACAACTATGTTTGCAATAAGATTCTTTTCAATTTAAGACTTAGAAAGGCAGTGGCAAAATTATAGGTTTGAAAATGGGTGGTTTTTTGGTAAGCCTCATAATTTGACTCTGATGTTTCAAGAAATATTCTTTTTCTTGTTTTATAAGGATTCCCTTTTTCCAAGAATTCTCCTGAACATATGAAATGAAATGAGTGTTATTAAAAGGTAGGAAAAGGCTTTTTAAAAAAGCAACAGGTTAGTTCTTCTTCAGATTTTCTTATTTAATACAACTCAATGGGAATTTTTGCACATGCTTGATAGAACCAAGATCATTTCTTGCTGTTCTGCTTAACCTTCAGATATAGAAAGGTTGACTGGTTTTGTAGAAATAGGAAGATGCCATGGAATAGAGAGAAATACTGGATTTGAAATAGATTAAAATATTGTGTGACCTTGTGCAACTCACTTAACATCTCTTAAGTTTCACTCTTATCATTACTGAGATGAGGAGGAGGGGTGGTTGAACTAGAGGATAGTCAAGCCTTGGCCATCCAGCAGTCTGTTTTTTTCATACGAACCTCAGCTAAGAATAGATTTTTACATTCTAAACTTGTTTTATTGTATTTAAAAATTAAAAAAATATATTCCTAGATCTAGGGGAACAAAGCTAGGCAAATGGATTTGGCACTTGGGCTGTAGTTTGTTGTTCCCTGGACTATGTAATTTCTTCTTCTAAATGTTTCCAAGATTTTAAAACTTGCAACTTTCATTACCTGCCTTCACTTCCCCCAAGATATATATGTGATGCTTGTATATAATGTTAGTGCTTCTCACTTTCAGACTCATATACTCTTTCTGGGGGTTAGTAGTTTATCTCTAGCAGCATTGGATTTATCTGTCTTATCCTGGAAGCTGTAAAAAGACAAGGCACTCGAGCTATTATTTCTTTTTATGTAGTATAACCACCAGGTGGTACTGTCAAGCAAGGCAGACTGTGTTGTCAATAACTGCTGAGCCTAGGGCTCAGTCTTCTGCCCATGCCAGTAGAACTAACTCTATTTCCCTTCTTGTGAATAGAACTTCCTGGGCAAATCACTCGACTTCTGGGGCATGGTTTTTCTTTCAAACCCACAATGTGCTGTCTTTCAAGAGAAAGGAAAAAAAAATGGTTGCCCATCTTAGCTTACTCATTTGTTTCTGTAGTTTTTTGTTTCTTACAAAAAAAATTGTTCTTTCTTTCTCTCTGGAAAATTAATCACATAAGTCTAGAAGCTCTGCTCTCTAGCAATTGTGTAGTTTCAAATTCCCAGTCAGTGTGTACTGGCAAAATACAAATTAAATTCAAAAGTTCCTTCGAGAGTCCCTTCCTGATTCCCCCAGGGAGAACATAACATTTATTTTGTATATAACCTGCAAAAAAATTATCTGGGAACATTTTATTCCCCTAGTATAGGGGTTCTTATCCTGGAATTCATGAACTTCTTTTATAAAATATTTTAATAACTATATCAATATAATTGGTTATCTTTATAATCAGAAATTTTATTTTATGTATTTAAAAACACTTTTTTTTTCTGAAAAATTTTGGTAGGCTTCACAAGATTACTAAAGAGGTAAATGAGCAGAATGAGAACTCCTTTAACTGGAGCTTTCATATTGTACTTGTATTCTCAGTGCCTGGCAAACAGTAGGCCAATGCTTATTGACTGATTGCATTTAAAAGACCAGACAGCAAGACTTAAGTATAAGCAGATTTTATTTTATTTTTTTTGGGTGGAATACTTTTTGAAGTGAAAAAGCTCCATTTGTTATTATACTTATGCATTCAAGAGAGTCAACAACTTTGTTATGACATTTCAGGTAAACCATGTAAATTTCTGTGGCTTATTAACTCTTTCAAATAATCCCAACTCCCAAGAGAAATCAACAATAATTGGTACATTTAGGTCTTTAATAAGAGATTGAAGGGCATATACATATATACACATATATAAATATATACAAATATACACATATGTGTATACATGTATGTTGCTCTTGTTCACCTGTTTCACTTGTGTCTGATTCTTTGTGACCCTACTGGAGTTTTCTTGGCAAAGATGTTGGAGTGGTTTGCCATTTACTCTCCAGTTCATTTTAGAGATGAAGAAACAAGGATAAAGTGGCATTTAGCTTCTATAGGTAATATGAAAGGTCTTGTCAGCAAGGCATGGTGTAGTAACTCATGTGGTCTTTAGACATCCACCAAGGAGGAGTAGCCCCAATTTTATGTAGGTAAGACTTTTTATATCCTTAAGCTGCATCCAGGGAAGCAGGAGCCAGTCAGGTCTCAGGGAAAGCTCTGTCACTTTTCAGAGAAAACTAATCTTTCAGGTGGTGAGGCAGGAGAACCCTGGTAGATATTAAGTCTTATCACAAGAGCTATGCTACTAGGCTGGATGATACCTGGAGTAGGAGATCCTAGTGTGACTTGAGCTGTGGAAAGCTGGGGGCCTCCTGTAGCTGGATGAAGTAGCAGTTTGTCAGGCTCTGTTGTTCCTCATCTTTTTTTGTCAGTGGCGATTGAAACTGAGCTGATCCAAGTGGTGTCAGAACATCTGATGATCATATTAGCCGTGGTGATTGTGGTGCAGTTACATCATACAGAAAGTATCAAGGAGGTGCATTGAGTCCATGGAAGATTGAGATAGAATATTGGCTGACCTCAGGTAGCAATGGGAATCAGTTTGATGATGGTAAGAAGATAGGTTTAGACCTGCAAGGAGCCTTAGTAAGTAATCTTACAGATGAGGAAACTGAGACTCAGAGAGGTGGACTGACTTGCCCAAAGCCATATTGCTAATAAACAGCAGATCCATGACTCAATCTGGACTTTTTGGCTCTAAAGCCAGCATTCCCAAAGTGCCACATATCCTGTCCTATTTGGACTCCATTAACATGGCATATACCCAAGAAGTATCAATGTGAAGATTCTATTATTTAAAAAATAAATAAGATTATACCCTAAAACAAGAGAGCAACAGTGCTTGGGATCCTTGCTGAATTACATCTGGGAAAGGCATTTTAAGGTGTTGTCCTGCCTACCGTGCAGATGATTTCGACACTGAACCAGCGTATTACAGTTACAAAGTACTTTTATGGTCTAATGGTGCCTGGAAGCTACTTGACCATGCCTTAAACCCAAGTCACTCTGGCTCTCACTGATTAACCAATATTAGGTCTCAGCCCAAGTCTCACTTGGTTATTGTTCGGGTTTTGATAGCTCAGAGTGAATAGAAACAAACATTGTTTCTGTTCTGATGAGACGTTCTGAAGGTCTTCCTCCCGCAGTTTGATTTTCTTTTTGTTTCTTTGAGTAGACAAACTAGGCAATATTTTGCTTCATTTCTCGCCACACCTTAAATCACTGAATGGGTATTGCCTCACATAAACTGAGACCTGGGAAAGACCTTCGCTTAAAAAGGCCAAGTCTCCCAGTGTATCTGGGTCATCTCCAAACATCCTGACCTATGTCCTGCTACTGGACTTGTCTGACCCTGGAGGATAGAGTGACGTTGATGACTTTTCACAGCTCTGCCTCACTTAAATCCAATTCATTTGGGAGTCAAGACATCACCCTCCTGATGTCATAGATCCTCTTGGAGAATGAAGGACAAACAACAATAACGAGCATGGTGCCTGGGAGTTGAGTGTTTTAACTTGGCAGAAAGCTCACTACTTCTTGGATGGCTCCTACTTTTATGCAGCAAGAGCCATGCTTTACTAACTCCTGGCTTATGGCATTCTTGTGGGCATGCTTTTCCTTAGATAGTGCCTTCATTTTGCCCCTCAGAGAGAAATGAGGTCCTTTGAATTTGATGTGAGAGAACATAGGCAGGTAGTGGTGGAGGCCAACTGCTTCCCAGGGATTTAGTGAGATGGCTCCATCTTGCTTTTTACTTACTTCCTTGTTCCCTAACACCATGGTTTAGCTTAAGTGTCAAGAGAAATTCATGTTGGTCTGGATTCATGTGCCTTAATGCTTTCCCTGCTTGTGGTAAGTTATAATAATGCTTATTAATACAATATCTTTGATTCAAGCAACCCCAGACAGGCAAACTCTGACAATTTAGAAAAAAGAGAATTTTTCTTTCTGCTCAAAACCCCTCACTCTACTGCCTTTATACAAACAAAGTACATATAAGCCATTAGTGCTTGGTTAACCACAGTTTTATCTTACTACAAACATATAGAAATTAGGTGAAAACAACAGTATAAAATGTAAACTTTACAGAAACAAAGATAAGCTTTGGAAGACTTGCTCTCCCTGGAAAGTGAGAGGACAGAAGGGCCAAAGGGAATAATAAACATGGTTAGTTTTGGCCAACAGAAACAGCCATCATCTTTCCTGCATTGCCTCTGTGTGACTTCTGTATACTTTAGCTTGGTCTTTTACCCTCTCCTCTCCCTCCTGTCCCCCATTTGTGGTATTGACAGCGGTGGCAGTGATGGTGCTTATCCCCAGGACCTCTGCCCATCTCGGCAAACCACACCAAATCAGTCTTCTAAGCATGCTTTTCATTTCTCCCTTCATGAGATATACCTCCCTCCTTCAGGAATTAAGGAGAGAGAAATTCTCTTTTCCCAGAGCAATCACAGCCTCCAAAAATAATGATTTCTATCCTGTCCATCAGGACCCCTTCCCTGAAACATTGCAGCTCCCTGAATAATAGGGGGAGGGCCTACTTGATTATAGGATCATAGAATTGAGAACCAGAAGGTACCTTAGAGATAATTTAATCCACTCCTCCCTCCATCATTTTGTAAATGGGCAGACTTGGATAAAGAAGATTATCCAAGACCATGCAGAGAGTAAATAGCAAAGGCAGGATTTGAACCTACAATTTGTGACTTTTTCAGGATAGCCTAGTGAACTGCATAGTATGAATGTGATAAACCATTTATTAATGAGAAAGCTAAAGTCCAAAGTGGTCAAATGGCTTATTTGTGCTTATATATCTGTTAAATGCTCAAGTCTGAATTGAAACTCAGGCCTTTGGTCCTGAGTGCAATGTTCTAGAGAGACTGTGGTACAGCAGACCACTATACTTGAAGTCATTAGCATTGAGTTCGAGTCCAGGCTCTGACGCTGGCTAACTATGGAATCTTGGAAAATTTACCTAGGTTTTCGGAGTCTGTTTTCTCACCTGTAAAACAGAGATAACGATGTTAATTCTATTATTTATCTCGCAATGTTTTTGTGAGGAGAACGCTTTGGAAACGATACACATGATGTGCCGTATAAACAGGAACTCTAATAATAAAACTTGAATGAAACAGTTCATTCGATCGTTATAGGTTGTTCTTGCAGGAATCCTTTTGCTGAAGTCATACAGCTGGTTACCATGTCTACAAATCTGTGTAAGTAACAGCTGAGCCACAAGCTTCCCACTGAGATCTATTATCACCCCTCACAATCTTTTTCCCCCTTGGATTGAGAAGATAAATTGTTTATAAAAATTTTTAAACCTACTAGATCTTTGGGAGATTTCATTAGCTTTGTATGTGAAATGTTGCCTCAATTACTTCGCCTGAATTGGTTTTGTGTCTTTTCCATAGTCTTTATCAAGTCAAGAGATAGGAGAGTCCATCCCAAGACAGTAAAGGATGCCAAGATTGGTTTAATCCTGTCTAAAATGTGTTGATATATAGTTAGAAGTAAAAATGGCTCCCACAAGGCAATGTTAACTGTGTTCTGTAAATTCTTCTTCTTTTCATTTTTTTGGAAGGGAAAGGCAAGGCAATTGGGGTTAAGTGACTTGCCCAAGGTACTCAGCTAGTAAGTGTGTCAAGTATCTGAGGTCAAATTTGAACTCAGGACTTCCTGACTCCAAGGCTGATGCTCTATTTACTGCACCACCTAGCTGCCCCTACAAAGTCTTAACTTCAGAAGGTTAATCATTTAAATTGGAGAGACTCTTACTTCTTATTGATGTTCTTGTGAAAAAAAATTCCTCTATTTGAATTATATGTATGATAAGATTCATATTGAGTGACATAGAAAGTCAAATTAAATTTAGGAAATAAATTATTACTTCTAAGAGGGCATAAATTCCAAAATCTTGATGGAGACAAGCAATGAAGGATTGTTTTTACAAATCTAATAACATTTGCTCCATGGTTAGTGATTTGTAAAATTTCTACAAGACTTGTCAAGTGGACTAACAGAATACCATGATTAAATTGGGATAATAAATCAATTTTTCAGGACTTCTATTCTTTTGTAGCCCAGGCCCTGGGGCTTCTATCTCAACAAACACTGAAACTAGATTTGGGTCCCAAAAAGACATCTGGCATGTCTTTCCTCACGATTGTATGTGGTGAACCCTGAAGGTTTGAGAATATTTTTCCAGTTCTATAGCTCCCAATATCAAGGTGCTTCTTTTAGGGATTATTAGACCATATAAATTAGCCAATGAGACTTGATTAGCTTTTATAAGAGAGTATTTAGTAATCTGGTACAGTAAAACTAGTTGGTACAAAACAGCCACCCTCTCTGTCCCCCTGAACTTGCGATGGAACACTCCTCATAAGTATTTAGACATTTCAGGTGCAAGGAGACTCAAGGTTAAAGTATGTGGCAAGGGCGTGACGCAGTGCCTGGAATTCCTTTGGATGAAAATTCTCTTTTCTCCTTCATGGAACCCTCAGAAAATTCACCTCAGGCATGATGTATCTTTCCACTTGAAGAGTCCTGAAGCTATCTTTCTTCAGTGTGCGTATTTTTTTCTCATTTACCAATACAGGTGCCATAAAGAGCCACTACTGTTCCAGAGACCTGGCAAAGATGCAGATAAGAAATTCAAATATTCTGATTTTTACAGCTTTACAAGATCCTCATGGAGTAAAGGTGGGGGAGGAACAATAAGTTCCTCTCTGTCTCCCTCTTTCCCCCCCTACCCCAACACACAAAGGGATTCCCTCTCAGAGGCTCAGCTACGACTGCTTCCTTCCCTATATTGGTGACACATTGGAATGGAGGAATTCAAACTGAGTTACTATTTTATGTCAGACCGTGACTGATTCTCTTCAGCAAATTCAACTTGATCCTTATAACAATTCTATGACAAAGATAAAATAGCAGAGGTTTCCTAGAGCCGGCTTGTACTCACTTGTTAGAGCTTATTGTTAAATTTTCAGTGTGAACATTTGCATCTCAGAAATTGGCAAATATTACAAGTCAGGGCTGGATTTATTATTTGTTGGTGGTGTGGATTTAAACAAAAGTGATAGAAAAGTGTTAATAATGCAGATTGAACACAAAAATGTCTTGTGCATATATATCTCTTTTTCCCCTGGAGAGGCACTTGTTAAACATCTTCCAGTGCATCATCTTATTTTTTGTTGTTGTTGAGTCATTTCAGTAGTTTCTGATTCTTTGTGATCCCATTTGGGGTTTTCTTGGCAAAGATACTGGAGTATTATGCCATGTCCTTCTCCAGCTTCTTTTACTCATTTAGATAAGGAGACTGAGTAAATGATTTGCCCAGGACTCCAATCACACAGCTAGTAAATGAGTCTGGATTTGAACTCAGATCCTCCTGCCTCCAGGGCCAGAGCTCTATCCACTGTACCACCTAGCTGTCCTTCACTGTATTATCATCATTTTTATTCTCTCTCTCTCTCTCTCTCTCTCTCTCTCTCTCTCTCTCTCTCTCTCTCTCTCTCTTTCTCTCTCTCTCTCATTAGTAAATAGACATTCAGAAAAATTACGTGACTTTTTTTTGATTGTTACACAACTAATAATAGGCTACAGAGTCTTTGTGTTATCTGTTACATTCGTGGTTGTCTTCAGGTCATTCTAACCTCTGGCAATCCTGATTCTCTTATGTGATGAAGGTGTTTTTTCATTTACCTACTGATGCCGTGGTTGTTGTCTTCTCTACGTGTCTTAAACATCTGAGTTGGTTAATGAGCTCTTTTTTGTTACGTGAAATATTTTCTACTTTTGCTTTCAAAATTTCATTCTGAAGAGTTTCCCATTCCTCTTGGTATGATTTCCCCTGTAGAATGTCAGATTAATATAATTTTATGTCCCTCCTTGAAATCTGTGTTGTCACATTTAGGATACACATCGGAATATGTACCTTTCATCTCCTCTATCTCAAACAATGTGAATTTTTTCTTTTACCCTTTATTCTCACTCGGATGTTCTCCTATATGTTTCTTCCCTCAGATTCCTAGATTTTCTTATATCTTTGTATGTGAGTGTATGTAGTTATATAAGGATATGCATAAATATATGTGTGTGTGTATATATATATACACACACACATATATGTGCATGTATGAATGTGTGTGTATATATATACATGCACATATATTTATACATATGCCTATATAAGTACATGACATGAAACAAAAATATTCATTGCCCTCAAAGAACTTACATACTCCTGTGTGATACAGTAATCAAACTGTTACCTCCCTGGCCCCCCACTCCACCCCACCCCACCCTAATATTAACTTCAGGAAGGAAACAGTGATTATACCTAGCCCAGGGATTCTCAAGTTTTTGTGTGTATCACAGACATCTTTGTAGTCTGGTGAAACTTACAGTGCCCTTCTCAGAATAAAGTTTCTAAATGCATAAAATAAAGCATAAAGACTTACAAAGAATTGTATTGAATTTTAGTTATCAAAATATTAAAAGAACCAATTTGGAACAGCTAGGTCATGCAGTGGGTAAAGCACCAGACTTGAAGTTAGGAGGGACCTGCTTTCAAATTCGACCTCAGACACTTACTAGCTATGTGACCCTGGCCATGTCCCTCAACCCCAATTGCCTCCAAAAAAAAAAAAGGAACAAATTCACACACCCCAGGCTAAAAATTCCTAATCTAAGGAGATAGGAAGAATCTTCCCAAAGGAAGTACCTGAACAGAGCCTTAAAGAGCATTGGGAATTTTAAGAGGCAGAAATAAGGAGATAATGCATTCTGATAGCTAGTGATGCAGTATATAGAGCACTGGGCCTGAAATCAGGGATATGTGAGTTCGAATCCAGCCTCTGACACTAGCTGCGTGACCTTGTACAAGTCACTTAACTTCTGTTAGGAGACTGAAATGAGATAAATAGATAAAGCACTGGTATAATGACTCTGTGCCATAACTGGTGCAGAGTTTGAGCTTAATAAATATCTTCTTCCCTTTCTTTTCTGGGCATACAGTATTGCTTGTGTGAAAGCATGGTATCAAAAAGAATACTGAGTTCAGGGAGTAGAAAGTGGGCCAGTTAAGAGCATGTGGATGAAGGAATATAAAATGTCTAGAAAAGTAGGCCAGCATTAGACTGAAAAGAGTTTTCAAATTCAGCCTCAGACACTTATTAGCTGTGTGACCCTGGCCATACTGAGGAGTCTATATTTTATAGTAGAGACAATAGGAAGCCACTGAAAATTCTTGTGTAAAGACATAAAATATTTAGACCTGTGTATTAGGAAGATCACTTTGGCAGCAGGGAGGAGGACAGATCGAAAGAGGGGAGACCTTAGAAGCAGGGAGACCAATTAGGGCGTTATTTCTGTAGTCCAGTTTAAAGCTGCTGAGGGCCCAAACTTGGGCATTGACTATATGAATAGAGAGAAAGAGACAGGTGTCAGAAATATTGTGGAAGTTGAAGGAACACAACTTGGCAGCTGAGCAGATTTTAAGCTAGAGCAAGACGAGTCAAGGATAACTCCAAAGCTGTGAACCTGGGTCACCGAGTATATACTGGTGAATTCTTTGCTTATCTATGCTGATCAAGTTGCCTCAATAGCTGTAAAGTCACTAACTCATTTTTTTTTTTGTTTTTTTGCTTTGCTTTTTTGGCTTTTGTTCATTCTGCACATGTACTGAAATGATTTCATTTAGCATGACCATGGGTAAGTTAGTTGAACTGTCACTGAATACTATTTAACAGTAATAGTAGATACGTGTACAGAGATTATAGATAGATCAACAACCTGACTATGAATTTCTGAGCAATGGAACCAAACTTTAATGTTTGAAAACATTCCATGGGATTTATGAGTCCCTGTTGGGTGTTTAACTAGTGTGCACAGTTTTGTGTATTAATGGCTCTATTTAATAAAGGAGTCCTATCATAGAGCCTAAGTATATATTATCAGAACCTGATTTAGCCAAGATCTTTTGGTTTTGTCAATGCTATTATTCATCATCCTTCCAAAAATATTGCCTTTTGCTTTTTTTTAAAAAAGTAATCAGATAAAGGTATAGCCTATAGGTGGAGCTTGATTCTGAAAATGATTGTTCCATGAATCATTGTGCCTTGAATCATTAGACTGTAGTTTCAAAAGTATCCATGTATTTATAACTAGGGCTGAGTCCTTGATGTGATAAGGACCACCCACAATCCTCATTTAGGCAGTCAATAAACATTTATTCAGTATCTGCTATATGCCGAACATTGTGCTTAGTCCCAGGGATATAAAGGAAGATAAATAGAGTCCTTATTCTCAAGGAACTCACAATCTAATGAGGGAAACAACATGCTATGAGACAAGTATGCAAAAGCAAGCTATATGTAGGATAAATCAGAAACAACAGAGAATCAAGGAGATCAGCAAAAGCATCCTGTTTCAATCCTGCTTTCATCCTCTCTCCCTCCCCCAAGATGTGCCAAATATATTTGCAGTTCTGAATATGGCTTTGTATTTGGTATAATTAGATAGACTTTTTGAGTGTTTTCAACTGGTGAATCTCTGCTGGGGTTTATCCCTGTCAAGAGTGCATAAATAATATTATATTGGAATACTTCAAAATGAGCAAGTCCATATGTTTCTAGGTGGAAAGATAGCCTTTTAAGGAGATAGCAAGCAGCAATGGTCAACTTTATGTTAGAAAGTTCAAATCAACTTTCATACAAGCATCTCTTCTATAGCCAAAGACCTAACTCATGATTGCCATCAAAGAATTGTTTGGGGGCACCTGTGAACCTCCTCTCACATGCGGAGGTTCCAGAAATTATCTCAGGTTTAAGTTACTCCATAGATCCACAAGACTTCAACACTATCACTTACCATCCTCCATTGAGGTGTTTCCTATTTTTTTCTCTAGTCACCTTAAGGATTTAAATCAGAAGTTCTCAACCTGTGGGTCGCGACCCCTTTGGAGGTCAAATGACCCTTCACAGGGGTCACAGGGATCGCCTAAGACCATGAGAAAATACATATTTCCAATGGTCTTAGGAACCAAGACACTGCTCCTCTATCTGTCTCCAGGCAGGTCTGCCCACATGCAGATACACCCACATAAGAGTGGCATTAGGAAGGCTGAGAACCACTGATTTAAATAGTTCAAAAGAATTATAATGAAATAAGATAGTAAGAAAATTTACAAAAGACTATGTCTCCCCAAATCTAGGGCACAACTGCCCATAAATACACATGCCATCAATATGTATGGTAAATGCTCGTAGAGATCACGCATGGAGGTCAGCCACAAGTAACATATGTGGCTAGGGCACATATAAGAAGGGGCAATGTGTATCTCAATGGAGTGGTATTGCCAAGATCTTTTAGTGATATTATACTGCTCCCACTCTATGTGGCTTCTGTCCTGTGGCCAATGATTCCCACCAGTTGATTGGTGACTTATTAGCAGCTAGATAGTGCAGTGGATAGAGGGCTGAACCTGGAGTTGGGAAGACTCCTCTTCTCGAGTTCAAATATGATCTCAGACACTAGCTGTGTGACCTTGGGCAAGTCACTTAGCTCTTTTTACCTCAGTTTCCTTATTTGTAAAGTGAATTGAAGGGCATGGCAAACCGCTCCACTATTTTTGCCAAGAAAAACCCAGATGGGGTCATGAAGAGTTAGGTACGACTGAAAAGGACTGAACAGCAACCAAAACCTTAGCATATTGCTCTCCTGGCCTTGTTCATCTTATGGGGAATTTGAGGCTTGGTGTATTCCCTGACATTTTACTGTATTGGTCTTTTTTTTTCCACCAGGTACTTTGCTTCCTGAGCCCCACTGGTCTCATAGTGACTGTGGAGTACGTAGTCACTCCGGATTGTTAGTTTGTTAGCTGCTCGATGCATATTTGTTTGTGGGCAATGCTTCAGGCTACTCGCTGTTAGGATCATCACTTCAGGACATGTAAGTCATCTTAGCTCATTTTACTAGGGTATAGTGTCTAGAACCTCTCCCTGTTAATGGCAAGCTTCCAATTCTTCTTTATAGTCACCACATCTAGCTAACAAAACCAAGCACAAGGTTAAGATGAAATATTTTCTTTTTGATTCCTATATTTGGTAGGATTGATCCCTACTGAGGCAGTACCTACAGTGTAAATTATCTAGTGTTTCCCCCCCAATAAAAAATAAGGAATTTGTCTTTGAGATTTGATTGGTCCAGGGTACTAACTCAAGCCATGTATGTAGCTTTCTGGTCACTTCATGCTATAAAAGAGGCCAGCTCACTAGGAAATCAGTGATTTGGCACATGTCCAATGTTTGCATGAATCACTACATTTTGTCCTGTGATGCGCAGACACATTTCTTTTTCTTTCTTTTTTTAATGGAGACAAGTTGGGCTATTTCTTCCAGAGTCCAGTGTCTTATCCTTGTTAAGTGTACTTTTTATGTATTGGCTAGGTCAACCTTTAAATGAGTGCTGAATTTCAATCGAGATTTGAACCTAAAATATCAGGTACAGTAGGGGTAGGAGGGTGAAGATCAATGTTCTCTATTAAAGACAACTATGCATTTTAAGGTTAAGTATGCACAAGGTTCTCTCTGAATTAGTAATCAAATAAATTTGAACCAGAACAAAAAACCTAAAGGGACAAAGCCTTTGTAGTCAACTTAGCCTCCATTCCTGTGTATCCATCTGTCAGTAGGTTAGCCTAATTGTTTCGGTGGTATTTTGGCCAGCAAAACCAAATACAAAACCCAAACTCAGCAAAACAAAGGAAAACAAACAACCTCCTCAGTCTCCTTAAGCAATTGTTGTGTGTTTACTCTCACTAAAACAAAAGCAACAACGAGGGAGAGTGTATTTCCTTATCCCCTAATCAAAGAATTAAAAAAAACCTTTTAGTTCCATGAGAATATTCCCCATTGTCCTGCAATCATTAATTCCCAAAGCAAATAGTGGGATAGTTTTTTTCTCCCATCTCTTTGGAGTCATTTCTAAATGTCATTTGTCTGCTCATCATGACAGAATGGATGGGAAAGATGTCCAGTTTGGATAGCTGGATGGGATGGGAATCATGTCTGATCTGGTGTCTGAGGTTCACTATATACACTGAGTTTACACTCATTAATAGAGATAGCCTCGTTTCTAAGTGGGAGTTTCCAAGTTAAGTAGGTTCCTTCTCCAGGGACTGAAGGAGTTTTTCCCCCCTGGTAGTGCAGTCCAGACTTTTGGGTTGTGTGGTATTGATGTTGTCAGGAGGATGAACGGCAAGGTCGTCAGGTAGGTGGTTTAATGAGATGTGAAGCATGGTCTGTTGCAATAGTGTAGGTGAGAGATGGTGAGAACTTGAGCTAGGGGTGGCTGGTTCAGTGGAAGAAAGCTGATAGATACATGAAATGATATGCAGTCAGAAACATCAAAATTTGGTAATGGCTTGGATATGTAGAATAAAGGGAAGTTGGTAATTGAGGATGACACTGAGGTTGCAGACTTGTGTAACTGGAATGATGATGATGAGGATGATGATAGAAACAGGAAAATTTGAAAGAGAGGTAGGGTTTTTTAAGGAAAAAAGGCACCCATCAATTGGTTGTTGGTTGTCATCCTTCATGCTTGAAGAGGACCAAAATGATATCACTCTGTTGGGGTCAAGGTACTATGTGTCCGAGTTCAGACCGATATGAGTTTGGAAGGCTCTGCCACAGCTTGGTCACAAATTCTCTGTATGAACATTTAGAGTGGTGATGTCTTTAAATTTGTGTAGCCAAAATTCTATAATAATTCAAACCCATTAGTCACTCTAATAAAAAGTAACACTGATAATCATAATTATCTATTAATGAATAATTAATACTGAATTATTGAAAATCAATAATGCCCAGTAGTAAATATTAACAATTGGCAACTAATAATTATGAACCCCAAATCAATTATTCCAAATAAATGGTCAAAAATTCATCCTTTGCTCACATTTATTACATTACACTCACGAGTGGATAAGAATGCAATTGGCTGACCAGACATCTTAATTTTGTGGTCAGATATGAGAAATATAATGAGGGTAAAGGGTATGATAATGATATTTTATTTCAAACTGCACTATGCATCATGTTTCTTATATCTATTCTTTAAAATAATCTAATTCCAAGAGGTACAGCAAATAAAAAATAGTATTTTAAATTAAAGGTCCCCAAAAGAACCAAGTTACACTGAAATAGAACTGTCAAGATCTAAAAATCTTGAGACATCTTCATATAGTTAGGTTATGCTGTTTTTTCTAACATACTCTGTCAAATTATGGGTAGGATCAGTTAGAAATAGAAAAATTTTCAGTGAGAGCTCTCTATTTATTCTACATGTCATAATGCCATTTAATTTGATATTAAGTGAAATAGTATATCTTTGATGCCAGTTGAGTAATTTCCAAACTCACAAATATCGAGGTGACATATTAAAGTGTTTCATCTTAACATTAAGGGTTTCAAATCTTAATGTTTTAGAGGAGCATTTAATACAGATAACTTTTCTCTATTTAAAGTTCAAGGCAGTGTATTAAGGAAGTAAAAAAAATAAAACCAACCAGAAGTCTTTTGGTTATATTTAACGGACTGTGCTTAATTTGTGTTGGATAATTTGGTTTGCTGCCTTTGCCTCATGTGAAGTTATCACAGTGACTGAGTACACATTTTGTTATCCTTGACATATGCCAAGTTGAATTCAATATATTCTTTATATTAGATTGTATATCTTATATAAATGTATAGGAATGTTTACATTTCAGACTCTAGTCAAGAGATATAACCAAGTGATTATATGCCTAGGATTTTGTCTTAAATACTTCTGAAAGCTAGGTATATTAAGATGGCTGTTAGTGGGGACAGGGAGAACCAGAGACAAAAAGGAGAAATGGGAGGGAGAAGGAAATGTAGCTTGAAAAATT
This sequence comes from Pseudochirops corinnae, assembly GCA_028646515.1. Lineage (NCBI taxonomy): Eukaryota > Metazoa > Chordata > Mammalia > Diprotodontia > Pseudocheiridae > Pseudochirops > Pseudochirops corinnae. The sequence continues at coordinate 199,910,972 of CM053590.1, read as the reverse complement.
GTCACAAGAAGATAAGAAAGACAGTAATAAAAGCAGAATAATTTTGAGAGCGCTCAGGTTTACAGGGGAAATATCACAAATTAAATATTGATATATGTTGTAAGTAACCTCTTCACAAATAATGGTATTCTAAGTCTTCATTCACACAGCTATTTACTTTGTACTTTAGTCTAAATGACCAAGATCACCCTTTCCAAACAGAGGGAAATTTTTGTAAATTTATCATATCCATGTAGCTTTCAAATTAAGCCGACATTTTAAAATCCAAAACCAATTTTCTAATTGTTATATTTAGAGGATCAAGAAATTCTGTTCAGCATGAAGGTATTTTTTGAATCTCACTTGATTTTCAGCTGAATGTCTTTTAATTTTTTTGTTCCCAGAGAAAATGTTTTTAAAACTGCCTCATGGATACAGTCTATGTAATTTAAGGTCTATAAACAATCATAAGAAAGGACCTTCATTTTCACTTTGAGAATTGCCTGCTGACTATTTTAAAGACACAGGTTCTATTTATGGTACTTGTCTTTTTTGTTTTTCAGTCAAGAAATATTTATGAACTGCCTACTATACTCTAGGGTCTATGTTAAGTAAAGGTAATAAAAAAAGAGGCAAAAGCTAGCTTGCCCTCAAGGAGCTCACCATCTAATGAGGGAGGCAACAAGCCAACAACTATGAACAAATAAACTATATACAGGATAAATAGGAAATGGTTGGAAGGGGAGGCACTAAAATTAAGATAAATTGGGAAAGAGTTCCTGTATGAGATGGGATTTTATTTGGGTCTTGAAGGAAGTCAGGGAAGCTAGGAGACAGAGATGAGGAGGGAGAGAGAGCATTCCAGGCATAACAGATAGAGAAAACTGGAGTCAAGAGATAGAGTCTTGTCTGTTCAATGGCAAGGAGGCCAGTGTCACTGGATCAGATAGACAACGGCAGGAAATAAAGTGCAAGAAGACTCAAAAGGTAGGAGGGGGAGGCCATAAATGCCAGAAAATCTTGTCTTTGATTCTGGAGGGAATAGGGAACCACTTTAGTTTATTGAGCGGGGGTTGAGCGGATATGGTTAGAACAGTGATTTAGAAGAATAACTTTGTTGGCTGAATGGAGGGTAGATTGAGGTTGGCAGAGATGTAAGGCAGGAAGACCCAATAGCAGGGTATTGTAATAGCTGAGGTGTGAGGTGATGAGAACGTACACCAGAATAAGGGCAGTGAAGAGGAGTATTTAGAGATATTACAAAGGTGATATTGATAGATTTTGACAATGATTTATATGTGGAGAGTGAGACAAAGCCTACACCTAGGTTTTGAGCTTGAGAGATAGGGAAGATGAAGTTGCCCTTTATAGTAACAGGGAAGGTAGGAGGTGGGGAAAGTTTAGGGGGGAAAGATAATGAGTTATGTTTTGGACACATTGAGTTTAAAATGTCTGCTGGACATCCAGTTGGCGATGTCCAAAAGGCAATTGTAGAATGGAGGTCAGCAGAGAGTTTGGAACAGAACAGGTAGATTGGAAAATCATCAGCATGGAGAGGATATTAAATCCATGGCAGGTGATAAGATCACCAAGTGAAATGGTATAAAGAGAGCCAAGAAGAAGGCTCAGGACAGGACCTTGAAATGCACTTATAATTGGAGACATGATCTAGATGAAGATCCAGCAAAGGACATTGACTTAGACAAGTGGCTAGATAAGGGGAGCTAAGAGAAACTGTTGTGTTGACAACCGAGAGAAAAGAGAGTATCAGTGAGGAGGGGATGATCAACAGTGTCAAAGGCACTGTTGAGAGGATGAGGAGAATGAGGCTGAAAAAAAAGCCATTGGATCTGAAAATGTCATCGGTAATTTTGGAGACAACAGTGAAAAATAATAAGGAATAAACACAAATTTAACAATTTGCATTTTTGAAACTGCCTTTAACATCATAATTACTTGGCCCAGATATCTTTTAAGGATGCTAAATACTTCTTTTCTTCTTTCTTTTTTGGATGGAGGAAGGCTGCCCAAGGTCACATGGCTAGTAAGTGTTAAGTGTCTGATGCTGGATTTGAACTCAAGTCCTCCTGACTCCAGGGCCAGGCTCTATTCACTGCGCCACATAGCTACCCCTAGATACTAAACTCTAAACTCTTGTGAATAAAAACTTATCTTTTCAAAGTGTGGGGTGTTTGTCTTTTCTATAGTTTTATTCTTAATTTGGAGGACACTTTTTAGTAATGCTCTTATTCTAAATCCCCATGTTCCATTGTGTGATATCAGAATTACATTTTCAAATATCAAAATAGGGTCAGATTGATTTAATATTTCTGTTTCAAACACAGCTGAAACACTGCACAGTCTTCATCTTTAGGACACAGTATATAATAACTCTTGATATTTATAATTATCTCTAGCAATAAATTAAATGTTGGTCACATTAGGGGAAGGTTAACTCAAGGGAAAACACACAAATCATTGCATCAGCCAAATGAAAGAGAGAGAGTAAAGGAGATGAACTTGCTTTAGATAATCACTTGGACATGTCAAGATAACCCAGAGTTATTGCCTTCTATTTTAAGAACTAGCTTTAAACAATTAAAAACATTCTGCAGTTCTACTCTGAATAATATACTAGGAAAACATAAAAAAATGAAGGTTTTAAACTATGTATCACTAAGGAAACATGTAGAAAAAAACATGTATTATATAATTTTTGTTTCTTTGAGAGTCATGTAAAATAAGAATGTGAGAAAAATGTTTAAATAACCTGAGTACAAAATTTTATTTGCACTTTTGATTATAAATATTAAGTGAGGTATATTTCCCTGGGAGGAAGTTATATTGTATAATTATTTATTTCAACAAACTGCCTTGCTCATTGTAACTAAATAGATAGACTTACATTTGTATGATGTGCTATAGTGGATAAAGCACTTTTCTCACATTAAACTTTAGATCGTGTTAGGCAGTTGTTCTCAACCTTCCTAATGCCGCAACCCTTTAATACAGTTCCTCCTGTTGTGGTGACCCCCAACCGTAACATTATTTTCGTTGCTACTTCCTAACTGTAATTTTGCTACTGTTATGAATCGTACTGTAAATATCTGATATGCGGGATGTATTTTCATTGTTACAAATTGAACAGAACCCACAGGTTGAGAACTGCTGGGGACCACTATTAGCCAGCGTTCCCTTCTCATCCTGCAACATGGACATGGCTAACTTTTCCTTGAAAGGTAACAAAGCTTTTCCTGGGATTTGATTGGTTCAGGAGGCTGAGGCTTAAACTGAAATTGTTTGCAGCTATCGTGGAATATGGTCAAACGTAAAGTCTAAATGAAAGGGGAATCATTGTTGACAGAGAAGTTCTCCAGCTGCTTCTGTTGCAAGTGCCTGTGTTTACTGCATGTGAGTCATGGTGGGTGAGGTGATGAATTTGGAATCAGGAGGGTCAGGGCTCAGAGCTGTATATTTCAATAATTATGTAACTGTCGGCAAATCATTTGAATGTTATAAGTTTCAATTTTTTCCTCTACAAAATACTTCATAGGGATGTTGTGATAATCAAATGAATGAATGTATATTAAATGTTTTATAGATTTTAAACTAGTTATAAATATTAGCTATTATGGTCCATAAATCTTAAGACAGTACAGGAACTTTTTAAATGAGATCTACAGCCACTCAAAAGAGATTGGTTTAGTAAGCCACATAGGAAAAAAAAAACCCAATATGCGTATTACTCAGATTATGACATGCATTTGGATGACTAGTTCATTGAGTTGTTCTATCATTACATATATTTAAGAAAAGTGTTGCAGAGGGCGTGGTCTAAGAATTGAGTAGGAAGGGGGCAATAATCTGGATTTCTTTTGGAAACATTCACAAATCACAATTTCTGTCTCCCTCATTTTCCTCATCATTGAAATGGAGACAAAAATAGTACTTACTTTTCAGGGTTTTGTGGGGACAAAATGAGATTATACTTGTAAAGAGTTTTGAAAACTGTAAAAGACAATATATTTTATTCATCAATTTATTATTGTTATTATGTTTCAGATTCATTTAAATATTTACATGATCTCCCTTTGTGCTACATAGTATTGAGATTCATGGAGTACATGGAAAATCTCATTGGTTGCTCACAAGTTAAGAGTTTTTCCTATGACCACTTTATAGACGAAAACATCAAAGCTCAGAGAAGTTGTCTGATTTGCTCAACATCACACAGTTCGTTAGTGGCATGGTTAATATTGGTCTCTAGATATTCTGACTTTAGACTGTTCTTCCTTGAACACTGTACTCAAATCTCCAAAAATGTGGCAGCTATACTAGAATCACTGGATATGTTTCTACTTGGGGATGAAATAAGATGTTTTCATTAATTATTGGACCTAACGTTTTTATGAGGTCTATTTAAAAGTTGAAAGGAACAACTTTTTTACCCCTTGTTATTCTAATTCAGATGACCATTTCTTAGACTCTGGTTCAGAATGCCCAAAAGGAACAGATGTAGGGGGGGAAACATCTAAAAATAGTGAGATAAGTTGTTTGTCGTTTACACTTTTTTCACCTTTTTATTTCGGAGTTGCAAAGTAAAGTTTTTCCCTCCTGGGGCCAACCCACTCAGGGAGAGAATGCTGTGGGCTTTTTAATCAGTGATCAGAACTCTGGGTTTTCTTCTTCTTCTTTTCTTTTTGCATCACCCTCCCCAAATGACATGTCAAGCTGTTCTGATTGCTCCGGGGCAATCAGACCTGCCTCAGTGAGATGAATTCTGTGTTGTGTGAGATTATGAAAGTGATACTCAGCCTCAGGTACATTAGTATTCATGATGGGAAGAAACTGCCTTAAGATAGAAAACACATTTTTAAAAAAGCACAACAGGAGCAATGGGGCAATTGGGAAAGGCCCCAGGGTGACCCAGTAATATTTTTCCAGTGTCTGGGTCCAAAAATCAAAGTACATTTTCAGGACAGAAATGTTCCAAGCCCTCAGACACCTGCTATAAAAGTATAATCAACAGTGTTTTGTCCGACTTGAAAAAGAAACTACCATCATTAGTCCAAAGAATGAACAGAGCTCCTGCCTGTGCAATTGTCCTTTCCTTTGAAAATTTTCAATTGTTTGTCTCGCTGCAGAGACGTCCTTTCATCTGCTGCTTCTCTGATTCTGCTCAGTGAGGAGTGCTGCAATAGACTTAGCATCTGGCATCCAGAAGATGCTGGACTAACCTCACTTGGGATCAATACTCATGGAAAATTAAAATGGAATTTATTTGGAGAAGTTAAAATTGAAATGACATCTGTGAAGAGACACAGATAGAAGCTTCATATTAAGAAAAATGGGACATAAATGACAATAGTTTCCAATTTTCTGCTGCCTTAATATTATTTATAAGCATACATTGACTGTGGGAAGCAGCTTTTATGAGTCTTGTGGCCCCAAATTCCCTACATATTAAAACAGAAAATGATCATAGAGAAAAGCAAATAAACTTAAGATAGAGGAAAGAAGAAAAAAAGAAAGAACATTGGAGACTTGCCCAGGAACTCTTCAAATAGGGACTATTTTCTGAGGATTAGAGATACATTCCGAATACAATTCAACAAACCTTTCAGCATCTTGTCCTGTGAGGAAATAATATTGTATAATCATCTGTTTCAATAGCCTTTCTTGTTCATTGGGTGTGTCAACAATGGTGACTCACATTTGTATGATTTCTTCACAGTAGCCCTTTTAGATAGTGTGTCAACAATTGACTGGGCTTCCCCTCTCATCCTACATCTTAGACTAGAGCAATTTTCGCCTGAATTATAACAAAGTTTTCTCTGAGACTTGATTGACCCAATAGGCTAATTCTCAAACTATGTCCCCTTAGACACAGTTGCCTGGTAGACTGGACTGTGGATGTGCCTTCCTGGTTGGCCAAGAGTGTGAAAAAAGGCCCACACCATGTAGTATTGGCCATTTAATCTTGATGTCACAAGACTTTGTTAGTCACCATACCCTGCCCTACTCACAAATAGTCCATATGGACTGTTGGAAAGGAGACATATAAATTTGCACATCTCACGTTTCTTTTGAGCTATTGCAATTCTGCTTTGCCCATGGATTACAAGCACCTTCTCTGATGAGGGCACTCCATGCTGAATGATCCCATATCTGTGCTTCCCATATCTCACAATTGATAACAAAGTTCTTCAGAGAAACCTTGAGAGTATCCTTGTATAGTTTCTTCTGACCTCCATGTGAATGCTTGCCTTGCGTGAGGTCTCTGTAAAATAGTCTTTTAGGCAAATGTGCATTTGACATTCGAGCACTGTGGACATCAGAAATGCATTGTGCAGTACAGTTTGAATGCTTGGCAGTTCAGCTTGAGAAAGGACCTCTGTGTTTGGTACCTTATCTTTCCAGGTGATTTTCATAATCTTCCTAAAACAATTCAAATGGAAGTGATGCAATTTCTTGGCATGGCACTGGTATACTGTCCAGGTTTCACAGGCTTACAATAATGATGTCTGTTCAACAGTTCTGTAGACCTTCAGTATGACAGGTAACCTAATTACTCTTTTCTCCTATACTTTACTTTGGAGCCTCCCAAATGCTGCACTAGCTCTGGCAATGTTTGCATCAACCTTATCATCTATCTGTACATCTCTGGAAAGTATACTGCCAAGGTAAGTGAACATATCCACAACATTAGAAATTTCTCCGTTTGCTGTAACAGTTCCACATATGGATAGTGTAGTGCTGGCTAGTCAAGAACCTGGGTTTATTTAGTGTTAATTATCAGGCCAAAATTAGCACAAGCAGCAGAGAATAGATTCATACTTTGTTGTTTCTCAGCCTTAGACGCTGCATTGAGTGCACAATATCTATGAACAAAAAGTCATACACCAACTCTCTTTTTTACTTTAGTCTTGGCTTGGAGCCTTTTCTACTTAAATAATTTATCATCAGTGTGATGCTATTTTCATTCTCATTGAAAACGTTTGACAACGTGACTGAAAACATCATGCAAAAAAAGCATGGGAGCAAGCACACAACCCTGCTTCACTCCATTGCTGACTAGGAAAATGCAAGAACATTGTCCATTATCCAGAAACCATGCAAGCATCTCATGAAACTGACTTACAGTAATGACGAACATGTCTGGGCAGCCAAATTTTGCCATGAACTTCCATAAACCCCTGTGATAGACAGTATCAAAGGACTTGGTCAGATTGATGAATATTGTGTATAGATCTCTGTTCTGCTCCTGGAATTTCCCTTGGAGTTGTCATTCAGCAAACGCCATGTTGACTGTTCCTCAACCCTTATTGAAGCCACCTTGGCTCTTGGGCAGATGATCATTTTCTAGGTGAATCATCAGCTAATTAAGGTAGACTTTGGCAAGAATCTTACCAGCAGTGTCTAAGAGAGGGACTCCCCTGTGATTGTCACAGAACAATCTATTTCCTTTGTAGAGATAATCAGTTAGAGGCATCCCTGATCTCCTAGGGATCACCTCCTCTTGCCACATAACCCAGAAGATTTCAGTCAGCTTTTGTATGAGTAGTGCACTCCCCCTTCTCCATCCCTCCCCTCTCCCCTCTTTGTAGATTTCTGCTGGAATGGAATCAGCATCACGTACTTTGCCACAAAATTTCTTCCTTTGTTGGAAGCTCAACTAGAGATGAATTGACTCTACCCTAAAGTAAATGGCCAATTGGTTAAGCACTGATTGATGACAGTCTGTTGAGAACACTACGTAAGTGTTCAGTGCATCTCTCCAGGGTCATAGCCTTATTACCGATCAGTGTGACTCCATCAGTAACTGAGTAGTTGATATGCATCAAAAGTCTTTGGCCTATAAAGTCTTCAGGGCCATGTACAAGTTGGATTGTTTTAGCAAAGTCATTAGATTGTTGCAATCAGAATGAAATTGAATCTCATCTGCCTTCTTATTGAGCAGAGAATACCATAGTACATCAAGTACTTGAACTTGAAATATTCTAAATCTCTTTAAGCAAAGAGGGTCCTTACTAAGGTTTGAAGGAGATCGTGTATTTTACCCTTTGCCATTTTTAAAGTACTAATGCAAATTATTAAGTTTCCTCTTTGCTCTTCTTCACTCATAATACTCCATCCCCTGACTCTGGGAATTTTCACTAGCTTTTCCTCATGCTTGGAATTCTCTCCCTCCTTATCTCTGCCTTCTCAGTGCTCTAGTTTCCTTCAAGTTTCTGGAAGATGCTTTTCCCACTTCTCATTAACTTTAGTGTCCTCGCTCCGAGATTATTATTTGAGTGTTATTAAATAAGATAACATTTGCAAGATATTTAGCAATGCCTGGCACATAGTAGGCATTTAATAAATGCTTGTTTCCTTTCTCTCCTCTAGTTGATCCTATGTATATTTTGTCCATACCTAGTTGCTTATATATTTCCATTAGACAGTGAGCTCCTCAGAGAACAGAACACACTCCCACATCTTTCTTTTTTTGCCTTCCTTTATATCACTAGTGCTTACTTAGCATACATAGAAGGTGCTTAGTAAATGTTTTTTACTTGGTTTGTGCATATAGCTATTTGAATATCTTAGCATTGTTTTGAGATTCTGAATCTTGGACACTAGATTGACCTTTTAGCAAAATGCCTTTGCTAAATCAAAAAAGAACAATAAAAAAAATTTCTGGACTGCTTTAAGTCATGTTTTAGACCCCTGTGTCACCTGTGGATATTATCCAGTGCTACAATGTACCTTTGAAACATTTATTTTGTTTTCTGTATCAGTATTTCTTTTTAACTCATTTCAAACAAATCAAATTTCCAATAAATTATAAGATATCTATTCATCTTAATTCCATCACTGCTTATGCTGGCACTAAATCTTTCTCCCATACTATGTCAAAGTTAAATATTCTTCCATAGGCTTTTGTGTTGTACATGGGGGAGATTTAGAACCATTGATATATTTTTTTCACATGTTTTTAATTGTACCTTCACTAAAGGGCCTTCATTTTGATATGGAGGCTACATTTAGGATTCTTGTGGCACTGGAATGCAAGTTTCAGATGGTCTTACCAAACATATACCAAAACCAAAGGTTTCAAGTTGTCTAGTAATACACTGTATGTCTGTTATCTAAAGACCAACTTAATTAAATCTGAGGGGATATGTTAGCACATTGTCATAGTTGGTCGAGTGTTTACTCATACTATCTTACTAAGACTATCTACTAAGTGGTAGAAGGATTGTGATATGCAGCAGTGCAGTGACTGAAAAATGAGAAGAAAGAAGAAATCATATCCTTGAGGCACTGAAATGAAACAAAATCCGTCTGAAAGAAACAGCGTAGTTTTCTTAACCTTCTGAAAGTATTTTTATTCTTTGTCAATAAGGCAGCTTTGTGTTATCCTTCATGCAAGTTCCCTCTATTTTTTTTACTCTCCATATTATCTTGACTCTATGTTTTAAGTAATAAATAAATGAATTCATCAACAAGCAGTTAGAAATGCCTACTATGTTCCAGGCACTATGTTAGGTCCTGGGGAAATGAAATTAAAAAAGAGGCAGCTTTTGCATTTAAAGAGTATGCTGGGTTACACAGTATGTTCATTGATTAGTAAATAAGTAAGAACTCTTGTATTCATTTCTGTTCATGGCCTATAAATTGCTTTCGTAAGTAGTCAAAAAAATCAGGTACCATTTATGAGCTAGTTGACTTAAATTTGACCTTAATAGTGACAGTTTTTAGAAAATAAACAATTGTCTCTTGGTAATATCTTTGTTAATAAAAGATTTCTGAATAGAAACCAAGTAACTGTCTCTCTTTAAACCATAATTGTAGGTAAAAGAGATCTGTTGAGGTCATTTGGGTCACATCACTATTTTCAGGAAGGGGTCTAAACCATGTACAACAACTAATTGTCTAAGAAGAATTAGCAACCTAATGACTCCAAGGGAAAGTGATTTTGATCCTCAGGTGATAGTATGACACATCCTTTCCAGAAATTTCATGCTAGATTGCTCTACAAAGGTGCTTACCATAGTATATCAAGTACTTGAACTTGAAATATTCTAAGAAATTATTGGTTTAAACATGGTATTACCCATGGAGGATTTTGATTTCATGTTTTAGGTCACAAAGTTGTCTTATACCAGGAAAATGACTCAATTATTCACAGCTAGACACAGTAGTAACAACACCATCAATATGCCTTCGATTTCTCTGACTTAAAGAAGAGCAGATCAAGTCAGCATGAGGACATCCTTTAATTTCTTAGATTGATATAAAGCTCTGATGAGGGAGGAAAATAACGTTTTTATACATAATTACTTTCCAAAAGGTTGCTATTAGATAATAAATTATTCAAAATTCAAGCTAGGATCTGAGGTCTCTTTTGTTTATTTGATAAGGCCATGGTATAATCTATTTTTCCAGAGACAATTGCTCCCACCAGGAAAAGTGCTATTATTAAATTACTTTCTGACACATTTGTTAATCTTACAGCAATAATATATTTAGTAGCTATAGATACATCACTACTTGGGAAAAGACTAGATTTCACAAAAGTGTGATGCATTTGAATCTGTATCATGGAGAAGGTGAGTAAGAATTTGTCTTTAGGTCTAAAAGTCTGGCTTAGGTATCAGTGCTAAGTTCATCTTTATTAACGAGATTTAATATTCAAAATTCTTGCGACCATTGGGTCATAATAATCTTCACATGTAGCTGCCCAGTTACATATGGAAAGGCCACTGGTTGATAGTGGAGAGAAAGCAAAAGAGGCAGGTGCTTGTGAGCTTTTCTAACTTACAAGCATAAATAATTTATTTCCAAATAATATGTAGAATGTAAGTGCCTTGAGAGTACAGCTTGCTTCATTCTTTGTATGTGTGTGTGTCCCTATTGCTTAACATGATGCTGGCATATAATAGGAACCACTTAATAAATGCTTGCTGATTGATTGATGATATAACTGATACATATTGCCTTGTGAACCAGTGAATTTGAAAAAAGAACAAAAGAGCTTCCTGTGCTACACACATGTGGAAATATTCTTTTATGACTTGTGACTACACCATTGGTGTTGTCTGTCACTGGTTGTCATTCTGCCCAAGTAGCATCATTGTCTATATCAAGCCTTTGCCCTATTTTAGACTGTTATCAGGTTTAGGATTGCCTATTTGCTGCTGCAACTTCTCAGTGGTTCAAAAAGTGGAACATAATGTGAAACTCTGATTTATACATGACCATAAAACATTTTGCCTACCCACCCTAAGGGGGTCACCATCACTTCCACTTAACATATTGCTGCTGCTGACATCTCACTAATTTATCACTTAAGGGAAAGAAGCAACAGACTCAACTTTCCACAAGCTAGCCAAAGATATTTGGCAAAAAGTTACTTTCTTACTGTTTCTTAAATAGCTATATTCTTTTCTATTTTACTTTATTTTATTTAACGATTCTATTGAATTAGTTTGGCTAAATATGGTAAGAGTTAGATTACGTTATAAAAATGATGATGAGACTTGGATAAGTAGAGAAAAATTGCCAAAGGAGATGAAGAAAAGGAAATCAAGCTTGATTGGCAGGCAGTGTCGTATCTGTTGATTGTTAACTAAACCTCTTACTTGATTTAAAAACAAAACCCTTTCATTTCAAAGAATTCTGCGCTGTATCACCCAAACTTGACCATCAAGCAACCCTTTCAATCAACTGTGTGCAAATATAGAAATATAATGATTAAATAAGATCTTTTACATTATCCTCTATTATGACCATGAAATATTCCCTTTCATATGTATTTCATGAGGACCACTTAGCTACATGATATTTGCATGACTTGCAATTTTTCTTTGGCAAGTATATTTTTCCATTAAATTCATAATGTATGTTCTGAAATGATTTCCTAAAGTCTCATCTGGCTGAAGAAAAAAATTTGCTTTTGTGCCAATCTTCTTTGCAAAAGTCTCATTGAAATAAATTATATCTCACTGGCACAGGTTGGAGGTTGGGAAAAAATATCCATTTGAACTCAGAGAACAAGAGTAGCTCTTATTTATGTTCTGAAGCCATTTGATTTGTCCTGGGACACTACTCTGTGTGCAGCACATCTCCCAGGACACCCCTGAGAAAAAAATTTCTATCAATGACTTTCTTGCAGTTTCTAGTTAAGATTTTTTTCTTTCTCTAGTTATCTCCCAAATGAGAAATGAATAACTCCCTGAATTCCACCATGGTTCTATCAGCAAAGATAAACCAGCTGGAGGAGAGAAATGTATTCGTGGAAGATCAAAGATTTAGAGCTGGAAGTCAACTTGGAGGCCACCCAGTCTAATTCTTTCATTTTATACATGAGCACTGAGGTCAAAATGGAAGTGCCCAGGGTCATTTAGCCAACAAGTAGCTGAGGCAAGATGTGAACTTAGTTACTGATCCCAAGGACAATACTCTGTCAATTATATTATGCTGTTTCTGAAGGCATTGGCTAGATAGGTAGAGGGAGAAGCTGATTCTGTGTATCCATGTTTAATCAAGGATAAAAATATCTGTCTTAGGGAGAAAGGAACTAGGTCTATGTCCTCTGTGACTTCATAGCTCCTGACCAGTTGTTTCTGGAATACTGGTTCCCGGATTTTCCCTGCTGACCCAGGCATAGGAGAATTTATGCTGCCATAGCTAGAAGATCAGAAAGGTTATTGGATCTTGTCATACATGATGAAGAAGACACCATTGTGGAGTGACCTCAAGGCCCTTATTTCAATATTCCAAGTGATTTTAGATAATCTTCCCCGTTGAAAAAGATAATCCAGAGAGTCAATGGTGTGGATAAGATGAGGGGTTGGGGGTGGAGAAGGTGTCTGTTCTTGACTGTCACACAGCCCTCAGTTGGAGAACTTGATGATCATTTTTGAAAAGGGCTTCATACACAATGTAAGATGAAATGACTTGGGTGTAAAACCCACTGTCCTCACCCTCATATAGCAGTATATGAGACTGGGATGAGTACTTCGTACTTTTCGAGTATCTTGCTTAGTGGCATAGTGTCAGTACTCCACAAATAGATACCCATGCAGTCTGGAGTCTAGTCAGTCATGACTAACTTCTATTCGGCACACATATCACTTGTGGGGCAACCTCTGTTTGTACTGTAGCCTCTTGGACACTATACTTCACAAGCAGCCTGCTATTGAATATAAATATGATTCAGCTCAATGATGTCTCTTTAACGTCTCTCTTTACAATCCTTCATCTTATAGACCTTTGTTTTTCTGACTCGCTCTGATTTGAAATCTGCAAGATTTGTGTTAAATTTCCATTCTTGAATTACATTATTCAGGAATCTCCACAAGATTTTTTTGTGATATCTTATCCTCTACACCAGTGGTTCTCAACCTTCCTAATGCCGCGACCCTTTAATACAGTTCCTCATGTTGTGGTGACCCCCAACCATAAAATGATTTTCGTTGTTACTTCATAACTGTAATTTTGCTACTGTTATGAATCGTAATGTAAATATCTGATATGCGGGATGTGTTTTCATTGTTACAAATTGAACATAACTCACAGGTTGAGAACTGCTGCCCTAGACTGACTGAATCACCTTTGGGAGCAGCTACTCCAAGGACATCTTACTGATCGCTATTTTGCTGTTTAGGGTCAAGACATTAAGTCTATTTGTAAGTTGTCTTAGTGATTTCTAGGTTTAAGGGTTTGGAATGAGAAGACATTTTTGGATATAGCAGAAAAAAAGTCCAAATCAAAGGACGACTAGAGGAGAAAAATGAACTGCCTTATTATTAATTTTTCATTTAAATGTTTCAAGTCTTTGGCTGGGTTTGCATATTACTGTCTTGTTTATGCTTCACTAGTCTGTTATTGTTGTTTTCATTGCCATACGCCAACTGTGCTGAAATGTAATTAGCAATTCTAGCTACTAATTATCTAATCAGCAGTAATTATTAGTTGGTTCAGTTTTCATGCCACAAATAAAACAATGTTCTATTAAATGTTCTAGTACATGAACTGCATGTAATTTTTATATTGAGAAAATGATGGACTTTTAACTTTTCTGTTTTAAATCATTTACTTCCTTAACATATCTCTGACTTCATCAGAATGAGTTCTCCCTCTATAGACTTTCCCTCTTTAAGTAGAATGTCTTCATGAATTTCTGTAACTGAAAAGTTTAATTACCATGTGGCCTCTGTCGACTGCCCCTCAAATGACAGAGCTTGTTGCTTGTGCTCTACTCAAAAGCTTCCAGTCTGATGGAAATGACCAGATATGTTGTGTGTCTTTTGGGCTCATTTCTGAATCCTTATGCTCACTTCCGTGCCACAGTAAGGCTTTAGAGTTTAGTGATGAAATGCTTTTAGGAATGAAAATAATATCCCCAAGAATAAAAAAGGAGGTTGGAATATTTACATAGTTCAATTTTTTTGAAGCTTTAATGTTGAACTCCTAAAGATATCTCTAATTATTTATGTAATCAATCTTTAACTCCTGTCACAAACATTAGTATTGTCACTTAGATCCCAACCAAAAAAGAGCTTATGGGAAGTGATTCCATTAGTCTGGATGAACCAGGCAAGCAGTTTGCTTGCCTCTTAGATATAACATATTTACAATTTTTGCTCTTCCTTGACACACTAAATCTTCCTGTGGGCAGCTAGGTGAAGTGGATAGAGCACTGGTCCTGGAATCGGGAAGACCTGAGTTCAAATCTAGCCTCAGACACTCACTGGCTGTATGATCCTGGGCAAGTCACTTAACTCCTCTTTACGTTGGTTTTCTCAACTCTGATAATAATAGCACTTACCTTCCAGGGTTGTTGTGGGAATCAAATGAGGTGATAATTTTAAAGGGCTTAGACAGTGTTAGCGCAGAGTAAAAGCTATATAAATCTTAGCGGTTGTTGTGATGATTATTATTATTGCGGAAGGAGATGCAACAAAGAATTAAAAATGAAGACAATCCTCGCTATGTTTTCTAAGCAATTGTCACAAATGTTACAAGTACTTAAATTCCAGGGCTTCTGTGTTTTGCATTAGGGGATAGACACTATTGTGAATAAGACTATGGTACCTTGAAATATATAATTCAATTAAAAATTATTAAGAATCTTCAATGTTCAATATATTATGCTGACACCAGATATGGCAAGATGAGGGAAAAACCCAGTCCCTGTCTAAAGATTTCATTTACAGTAAAAGGAATAAGCCATTTTCACCACTGAGTGTGATACAAAGTCTAACGTGATTATGGCTAACTGGGAAATCCAAATAAAGGCTATGATGAAATTTAAGTGTTGTGTGTAAGATGGCAATTGCTCCAATTTCATTGGAGTGAGTGTCAGTAACATGACTGACTGGCAAGGCAAAATGGCTCTGGAGACTCTTAAATGGCAAAATCAAGGAGATATTACATTTGTCTGCAGGTGGGGAAGGAAGGATAATAGGCCTCATAGAAGAAAAAGGACCTCAGTTGGGCTTGAAGGAGGGTGGGAGAGCTCAACAAATTCATATGAGAGAAGAGAGTATTCTAGCTAGGGAAGAGAGTGCTGTTGAATGTGTGAAATCGAGAAACAACTAAGACTTATGTTGGAGAGAGTTAGACAGCCAGGTTGAATGGAATATAGAGTACTTAGAGGGAGTAATAGTATAAAATAAGGTAGGTACCTGTCTTATTTAATACTATTATCTTTGAGGAAGTGTTGTATAGTGGGTAGAGAGCTGGTCTTGAAGTCTCAGTAGATCTAGGTTCAAGTCTCCCTCTGGTCCTTGCTATATATGACCTTGGGGAGTTATTTAACCTTTCAAAGTTCTAGGTAGCTCTCTAAGACTATAAGTTGCAGAGAAGGTGTCTCTATCTGCTTTAGTAGAGAGAGTCTGATCATCTGAGAGTTTCCTGTATCAGTGAAATTACAAGTTCAGTCCCTCTCCTTCTTATGCATTCCACATCTCAGTCAAGCACATTTTGCTTTGAAGGCTTTCCACAATCTTGCTCCCACAGTTTTCTAACAAACTCTTTCATTTTTAAAAACCAAAACAGAACGAAAACAAAACTTCTTTCATTTCTCTGAAGACTGGAGGAGTCAAATAAGAATTTAGGTACCTCAAAACAAAGGGTTACTCTCTCCTGCTCAAAAAAAACCAAACAAGAAAGGGATAGCAAGTGCCGTTTATTTCCTCTAGTCTGGCTCCTGAGCTGATCCACAAAGGTTTTAACCAAAAAACAAAAATAAAACGCCCCCTCTCAAAAAATCCTGCAACAACAACAACAAAAGAAAAAAACACAACTAAAAATTTAGACAAATGTTTTTGAGAAAAAATCATTTGTGGTTCATTTTATTTCCCTAATTAGCATAAACATATCTCGACCTTGTAAAAGTATTGTATTTTTTTCTTTGCACAAATGTTTTTGTCCCCCCCACCCCCGTCAAATAGCCAAGAAGATCTAGCATGCATTCTCATACAGTTCTTGAATGACAGTTGAGGTTATGAAATTTAACTTGCTTGATTGCACAAATCATGTCATTTTGACCTATGTGTAATGCCGTGTATTATATAGGACACAAAATATCACATTTATTTCCCACAAAGTGTGCATTAATAATAGATTATCATTAAAGACCCAAGAAATTGTCATTGTAGTTCAATGAAGGATTGTCTTAACAACAAGTTTGCCTTTTTGTGCCAATATAACTGAAGAGACCCTGGAAAAGAGAAAACGTTAAATGGTATAACACACTAATGCAAAACAGGAAAAAAAACCACACAATTCAAGAAACCAGTATGTGTAATGGCTGGCCTTTGATTACCAACCTTGTACATATTTTAGGAACCACATTTTGGCTAAAATTAATTTTAGCGGTTTAATACTCTTGTTTTCATGTAGATTAATTTTAATCGTTGGGCTGTCAAATATGAGCTTTCGTTGACACTTGTGTGCCTGTGACATGTAGGGCACGGAGCTATGGGAAATTATAAAAATCTGTAACACGTGTGTATGGTTAATTTTTTTCAGGTTCAGATGAATAAAACACAGTTATGCACTAATGCAAGGAGGACATCTGTGCTTAGAAATAAAAACATACAAATGATTTCTATTCCTTGTAGAGCTTAAACCAATATGATTCTTTTATCAAGGCAATTCTAAGGCCGAATGCAAGTATGCTTCCTGCTACACTGGTGGTAATTTATAGCAGGGTACCTGCTGGGAGCAGTGGGAACATTTTGAAAGAAGTCGTGTGTCTACATTTCTAGCAATAAATGTAAGTAAATCATGGAATGTTTCTTTACATTTGTGCTGTTGTCCTTTAGTAAAATTACAAATAAGTCAAAATCAGGAACACACCCTTGTGTCCACTATAAAGAAACTCGCTTTCTTATTTTCACCTGAACTCCTGAAAGCTATCTCCCATGTCCATGGTTACCAAGATAAATAGATGGCCAGAGGGTCTGCTGTAGAGGAAAGCAACTGTAGCAGAGGAGAATTCATCATTTTCCTTCTAAGGCAACAACTATAAGAACTGAAAGACAGAGGATTTCATTTTGTTTTTCACCCCTTCTCTCTAGCTATTCTTGGCTAATTCTTTCTTTCTTCTATTTCCCCAAATTCGGATGGATATCAAAGCTTAGTTCTTCATCCTTTGTTATTCTTTTTCTATACTCTCTCTTTCAGTTTTCATAGAGTCCCGTGCTTCAACTTTAGTTCTGGTTCTCTCTAATTGTCTCTTGAAGACAGAGTTTTATATAGATGATGTGATAGGACCCATATTTTCCTCTTCCTGATGGTCCATAGCTTCCTGATGCAGCTTCCTTCCCATCTACAATGCCCATACAACTTCCCTTGCCATTCCCTCCCTGCCTTCCCTAGCAGTTTCCTTGACATAGCTTCCTTCCCCTATACAACCTGATTGGTCCCAGCTTTCCTAATATATTTTCTTGGTAGAGAGACATAAAAAGTCACAGCCCATGTGGTCTTGGCCCCTCAGACTTGAGGAATTCCTGAGACCACACAAGTTGCCTTACCCTGTTGACTTTCTGACCAGATACATTTTCAGATAGAAATGAGCAAGACTTTGTTCTGAGAAATTGCGTCACTCTATCTTTGTTGTATATTCTTACTGTTAGGGCAAAGTGAACCACCCCCTTTTTCAAATATTCAGTGATTTGTGAGTACTTCATTTTGTCCCAATGTCAAACCTGAACTAAATTGATGCTGCTGTTATTGTGTCTAAAACATCTAGATACAGAGATAAATTAGATAGATAGATAGATAGATAGTTACATACATACATAAATTATTACCTGCTTATTATTGATTAGGCACTGAGCAAAGAACTGAGGATACATAGAAGAACAAGACACTTTTTGTTCTCAAAGAGTTTATATTCTAATGTAAGAAAACAATATATCAAAAGGTGGTGGAAAAGCAGAGTGAGAGGGTACCCATAGGGTGTGCATGGTGAGAAATCAGGAAGTAGCTTGGTGACTTGGTTCCTGGCTAGATAAGGCAAAAGGCTCATCTGTCAGAGTCAAGGGGGCCAGAAATGGAGTTCTAGTTTCTGTTGGAGGTAGAGATAATCAGAGAGTGAGTCAATGATGGGGGGACTGAAGGAATTGTAGCATTGTACATTTGAGGAAGTCAGTGTTTCCCTATCCATAAAATGAAAGGATTGAACTAGATGATCCCCTTACAGCTCTAAATTCTATGATCCTAAGACCTCTAAATAAGAGTTTTAATTATTGTCTCAAATTAAACATATCAATCCAGTTTGGGTTTGGTGGAATCCTTGATGCTGTGAGAACACTTAAACTAGGTGGTAGTTTTCATTTGGTCAGTCATAGGATTACTACAGCCAAGCAGCCCTCACCCAACTTTGGTTTTTCCTAGTCTTCCTTACAGGTCTGTCTACTTACGTCTCGGGGATTATAAGAATTCATACGTGGTCTCCTAGGAAACAATTCCAGAAGTCAGAGTACAGAAATTGTATCTGTGCCAAAACTATCAAAAATAGAAAAAAAAATGAAAAGAAAACTGAGGTACAATTGCTTTCAATAACTGAACAAACAATAATGAAAAAGCCCTGCTGTTGTCAATGTCAGCCCACATCAAAGACACAGCTTCCACTTGAAGGGGGCTGAGGGGTCACTTTCACGCTTCCATCTTCAGGGAGAAGGGACTTGGAACTATATCTGTTTCCCATCCAGTGTTCGCAGTATAGGAATGCAGTTCTTTTGCGGGGTTCAGGATAAACTCCAATTCGATGGTTGCTAAGGGAAAGAGGAAGGAGAAAATAATTTTGCCCTAGACACCAACAGCAACAATTAGCTTAATCTCCTTCAGTTTAGCTCCTTTTCCCTACCATATGCTTATTATACAAAAGACAATTGTGGGTAGTGAGTAAACATATTAATCAAAGCAGACACAGTAAAATAGTAATCAGGGAAGCCACAAATATTAGTTGAGATGATAGAATGCATAAGAGTAAAGGGGATTTTGGGGCCTGGAAACAAGATAAAATCTCAGCTCAACCAGGGAGAGGACAATATCTAAGAGTCTGGATCCTGGAAATCATGTGACCTGTTGAGTGCGGATTCCTATTCACATTCTAGGGGTCTCCTATCCATCATTCAAAGTATATGCTTCTCTTTGGTTCATTCTGTCCCTCTATCCTCTGCTCCTCTCTCAGTAGTCTCTCTGTGAATCTGGAGTCCCAAAACATATTATGTCCCAGGACTAACCTTTATGTGTTTGTCAAGCCTACTTGGCCTACAAAAGCCACAAAACAACTGTAAAGATTTGAGAATCAGTTGGTTTGAAATGTCAGTTGTCTGGACTCCATCTGGTTGGGAACAAAGGAGTCTTCTCTCCTATCTAATCTTCACCTCTCTGAGACAGAGGGGTAGTAGTAAGTGATTAGTTGGACAGGGTAATGGTAAAGGAATTTGAAGATCTTCCCTGTGCATTAATGGGCCTCCTTTGGAGCCCAGAAAGAGAAGCTTCCTTAGGGGAGGCTTGTTTTCCAGGAAGGCCCATACCTTTTGTTACTTTGTAATTAGGCAATGGGTCACAAAGGCTATGATTGTTAACCCTTTTGAGTTGCTTTCCTTTAGAAAAGCAGATCAAAGAACCTGTGCTAGCAGTCATCCTGGGTATGCTCAGGTGCTTGCTGCTACAGACAGTTACTAGTGGGTTTCTCACCTGTCGAGGATGGAGCGAAGAAGGTATCAGTTATTTCATATGGTTGACTCAGGAATCTGCTGTTGGTACCTAGTATTGTCAGTCAGGAAGTCAACAAGGATTTAAATGCCAACTACGTGCTAGACACTGTGCTAAGCGCTGAGGGAAAAAAAGGTTAAAAAAAACCCCAAACAGCAGTCTCTGATCATAAGGAATTCACAGTCTAAGAGGGGATTCAAGATGCAAACAACTATGTACAAACAATATACATTCAGGGTATGTATTAATTAGATTAAAGAGGACTAGGAAAGTCTTCTTGGTGAAGAAGGGAATTTAGCTGATATTTGAATGAAATTAAAGAAGCCATAAGGTGGAGATGAGCATGAAGAGAATTCTAGCTATCGGTGATAGTCAGTGAACATGCTTAGAGTTGGGAGACAGAAAGGAAAGAGGCTAGTGTCACTGGATTATATATTATATAGAGGGGAGCAAGATGAAATAAGTCTTGAAAATTAGGAGGAAACCAGGTTGTGGAAGGCTTTGAATCCAGAGTGTTTATACTTGATCCTAGGGGTAATAAGGAGTCATTGAAGAGAGGTGTTATAGTTAGACCTGTGCTTCAGGAAGATTAATTTGACAGCTAAGTGGAGGCTGGATTAGAGTGAGAGAAAACTAGATGCGGGGAGATTAACCAACAGGTTATTGCAACAGTTAAAGAATGAGGTGATGAGTGCTTTCACCAAGGTGGTGACAGTTACAAGAGATAAGGAGACACATATATGACATAATATGAAACTGGAAAAAAAAAGGTTTCACAAATTATCGAATATGTGGGGTGATGTATAGTGAAGAGTTGAGAATGACGATTGGGTTGTGAGCCTGGGTTACTGAATAGTAGTAAGGCACTTGGTAGTAATAGAGAAATTCAGAAAAGGAGAAGGTTTGGGGGGAAAGATGATGATTTGGACATGTTGAGTTTAAGATGTCAATTGGACATCTGGTTTGAGATATCAAAGAGGCAGTTGTAGATGTGAGACTGAAGGTCAAATGAGAGGTTAGTGCTGGACAAATAGATCTGAGAATCATTTGCATAGAGATAATATTGAATTTATGTGAGCTGATAAGATCACCAGGCAAAAGGGTATAGAGGGAGAAGAGGACCCAAGAAAGACCAAGGTTAGTGGGCAAGATATGGCGGAAGATCCAATGCAGAGACCTCTCTACTTTGCATAGCCTCTTTTCCTTTCCTCTCCAGAAATCTCTTAGGTTCAGCCTAGGAAATGAGATACTTGTGACATGAGATACTTGTTGAAAATCCTATACTTAATGAAAGGAGATTTACTTAGTAATATGGCAAGCATATTCTTACCAGTGTGAGGACAACACACTGATTCAGCTGAATGGAACTCCCTTGCTTCTATATCAGCTATGACAGTCTGTTGTTCAAGTATTAGGGGCTAGTTAGGAACCCTCATATGTTTTTATACTTAGACAACCAGGAAGCTGTGTCTCTGGGGGAGTAAACCCGAGGCATTCCCCCCACATCTCTCTTATTCTCCTTCTCTCTCTTCACATAGCTGCCATCTAGGTACAAGCCTTCATCCTCTCATACCTGAACTATTACAATAACCTGTTTATTGATCTCCATGCCCCAGATCTTTTCCCACTCGAATCTACCTTTTACTCAGCTGCCTATGTGATCTTCCTAAAGCACAAGGCTGATCACGTCACCATTCCTTCTGATCAGCTCCAGTGACTCCCTATTACCTCCAGTATAAAATATAAAATTCAGTTCATGTTGGGCTTTTCAATACTTTCATAACCCGGCCCCTTCCTACCTTTCCAGTCTGCTTTCACTTGACTCTTTTGCCTGTCCTCTACTATCTAGTGATAATTGCCTTCTTACTGTTCCTCAGATATAGCACTCTACTGGTTTCATGCTTTTTCACTCATTGTTTGTGCCAGGAATACTCTTCTTCCCCACCTTTGCCTCATCGTTTTCCTAGCTTCCTTCAAGATTCAGTTCAAATCTTCCTTTTGCACATGGTCATTCCCCATCTCCTTCATTGCTAGTGCCTTCCCATTGAACTTACTTTCCATTTACATTACCTATATATTGTATGTACAATTTTTTTTTTGGGTGCTATCTCACCCATTAGAACATAAGCTCCTTATGCACAAGGCTCTCTTTGTATCTGCAGTGCTGAGCATAGTCGCTGGTTAGTTAAGTGCCTACCAGATGCTCGTTGCCTGATTGACAGGACACTTTCAATACTTCTAAAGAAAATTTAGCCTAATCTCTGTAGAATAGAACTTTAAGATTTTGCTCCCACCATAACATCCACTATCACTTCTCTAAATGACAATATTGTCTCCATCACAATGTTTCCCCAAAGAGAAGCAAAGGTTACATTCATACAAGATAATTTGATAACTTAGAGAGTACAACCAACTTGGGGAGAGGACAGAAAAGGCTCTGAGTAGAAGGTAACTCCTGACCTGAACTTCCAAAAAGCTTATAATTCTAAGAGGTAGAGGGTACTAGAGAAAACCTTTTCAGGGTACACTAGAGCAGAGATAAGTGGTCTGCCTTGGGGAGAATGAGACAGAACACACTTTCAGAAGATACTCCCCATAGAAGCAGAAGAGCTTTGAAACTAACATGTTAGAGAATCTGACCTATGGGGCAAACAAACAAAAAAATGATCACAAAAGGATTAAAATAAAATGACCTAAGATTTTTAATATAATAACTGGAATTCATAGAAATAGATAAAGTGGATGTGGAAGAGTAGAACTGAAGCCTTATTTCCCCACTCTTTTCATGACCCTACTGTAGATCAATCAATGAATTTTGCATGATGGAATTTAAGAGGGCACATGTACATCATTAGGGAGAGGAGAGATGAAGCAAAGAGGACATTAAGTTTTATACCCTTGCCAAGTCTGTGTATTGTGAGAGGATGATGATTTCTATCGTCTCTTGGGCGAAGGATATGGAAGCAGGCAGAATGGAGAGACTGAGACTGGGGGACAAAAAAGAGTCAAGGCTGGGAGGGGGATCCCACTAAAGAATGCTCCCATGGAAGAAGAGGTGTATGCTTTTGTTGAAAGATGAGAACCTCATGATGGGTTTAATTTGGAAGAAGTCAATATATTGGGAAACTGTTTTCTATGTTCTACTATGTTAATGCTCATCTGACCTAAAGGAACCATAGTTAATGAACAAATATTAATATTGAATGTAAGTACAATAAGTGAAATAGAATCTAAATCCATAAAGGAAAAAAGTGAGTTTAATTGCAAAAAGATGCAAATAGTAAAAATAGCAAGAGATTTTAATATTTCTTTTTCAAAGTTGGAAAAAATTAACTGAAGGATAAACAAAAAGCAGAATATAGAACTATGCAAAGTTTGTTGAGGATTTAGAGCTAAAGAATTTATAGTGTTTTCTGAATGAGATCATTAAAGCATATGCATATATCTCTGTACCATATGGCACCTTTACCACAGCAGACTATAAACTAGGTCATGGAGAAATCAAATGAACATAAAAGGCAGACACACTGAACATCCCTATGAACTATAATTAAACAAAATAGTGATCAATACAGGAAGTATGAAAAAAAGAGAGATCTTAATGGAGATTTAAGATGAAGATCTTTGTAACGAGTCTGTCAATGAACAAATAACAGAAATGACATGTTTAAGTGCTAGATATTAAGTAAAAAACAATGATAAGCACCAGACAACATAGCAATTTTTTGATGCAATTAAAGCAATCTGCCTAGGAAAAAAATCCTATTCCTCAGACCATATATCAAAACAAATTTTAAAAAGAGAGAATTGATGTACTTAATCTAAAAATTAAAAAAAATAGAGAAGTACATATGATCAATATATAAAAGCCATATATAGTCCTTAGCAAAGTAAGTTAACTGAACCAAGAAATATATATCTTGTATATATGTATACACACACACATATATTATGAAGCATTCAGTTTCATTTGATTTGTTGCTTTTCTTTCCATTTACATTATTGTGTGTATTTGTGTGTATATATACATGCAATACATATATGTGACACATATAAGAAAAACAACAGATGAAATGAAACTGAATGCTTCATCATTATAATGATCTAGCTGGCTACAGAGAAGAGATATGAGAAGGCACTTCTTTGCAGAAGTGAATATATCTATATCTAATCTATATCTATATCTATATCTATATCTATATCTATATCTTTCTATAGGGATATAGATATATCAATATATATATGTATATATATATATGTAACTGAATATTTCTGGCTTTTTCCATACGTAGGTTAGTTTTTCTCTTCTTTTGTATAAAGGGTAGTTAACCCTGTTTGCCTCAGTTCCTCATCTGTAAAATGAGTTGGAGAAGGAAATATCTAACCACTCTAGTATCTTTGCCAAGAAAACCCCAAGTGGAGTCATGAAGAGTCAGGCATGACTGAAATGACCCAACAACAACTCTCTTAGAGGCAAACTTGAAAGATAATCCAGGAAACAGAGATGAGGAAAGATATTAAAAATTATTTTAAAAATAAGTGAGATGGATCCATTTAGAGATTTTGAACAGAAGAATGATATTTTCAAATCTGGGCTTATTCAGGAAGCTGTGTAAAGGATAAGTCTGACATAGAAGGCAAGGAGACCTGTTAGGAAGCTATCATAATAATTGATGTGAGAAGTTTTGAGATTCTATTATAAGGTAGTATCAATGTTGAAATAGAAAATGAGATGAATCTGATAGATATTGCAACAGTAGAATCAACAGAAGTTGACAGCTAATTGCCTGGGGAATGGAGAGATAAAAAGAGTCAATAACATGCATTTTTTTTTTGAGAATAGAGCAAATGAAGAATGCTAGTATTATTGACAGAAATTGGGAACTCAAGAGAAGAAAGTTTGACTGCAGACATGAAGTATGCCTCTTGTACTTCTCTATCTTACAGGCAGGGAAGAAAGGAATGGCCGAGTCACTCTCAGACGTGTCTTGTCAGACTAGTGTGGTGTTAGTTCTCATTAGTAGTTGCTTCCTCCAATCATTTGACTAAGTAAGACAACCTTTTGACTTATTGCCACCTTTAGGCAGATGCTGTCACTTGATTCCCCTTTAAGTGTTCTACTCTACCAGAACAACAAAAGATGGTACTAATTTTTCTTTGAGTGGTTCCTTGGGTACTGAATCAGAGGGAGACACATAGTCTTACAAAGACAAGTGGGAGGCGTCCAACAGAATTTTCGAGTTGGACAGGACCCAAGAAGTCATCTAGTCACTATCTGACATATATCTGAAAAATATATATATATATATTTCACATATATCTGAAAAAGAAACATGATAATTGGTCATCCAACCTTTGTGTGAAGATTTAAAATGAGGTGAAACCCGAACTTCCCAATGTAACCTATTCCATTTTTTTTTTTTTAGGGCTTTACTTGTTTGTTTCTTCCTAGCTTCTGTACATTATTCCTAGTTTTATTCTTAGAGGCAAAAAAAGAACAATTCTCATCTCTATTCTCTGTGACAGACCTTTAGGTAATCACATTCTTCTCCTTTCCCTGCCTCCAAATCTTTATTTTCTCTTGGTGAAATATCTCTAGTACCTTAAACCAATGATCATTTGGAAAGTATTTGTGGCCCTTAATTCTAGTAGCCATCCTCGAAATGCTTTCTATCTTATCACTTGCTTTCATAAAATGTGGTACTTAGAAATGAGTACAATAATGTGGTCTGCCAAGGCAGAATATAATAAAACTATCACCTCTATATTTCTCAATACTATGATTTTCAGTACAATCCAACATCTAATGAGCTTTTCCCCCTTTTTGTGTTGCCATATTACACTGTTGATTCATATGACAAAAATAAATCTCATATTTGGAGGATAAATTTACCTCTCCTCCCTAGAAATCTCTCATACTGGCATTGCATGAATTTATAGGTACACAGATTCCTGATCCTTATAAGAAGTTCCCAGGAAGCTCAGAAGGATCTGAGGAGACCACCAGCCTCCAAACTTTGATTTGTGCTGGTGGTAGGATGTAAAGTCAAGCACAAGCAGCTCTCCAGAGGATTGCTGCTGCTGTGAATAGCTTTAGGATTCTGATCACATAGTATAGTGAACTCTTTATTTATTCAGCAATAAACTAAAGCAAAACAATCACAGAAATCAGAGTTCAGCATTCACAATGATTTAACATAATAACTTATTACTAAAGTGGCCAGATAGTTTTAAACAATAGATATCATTCAGTAAGTCACAATCTGAATTAATCAATATAAAGTGCCCATCTAAAGTCTTCTTTCATCTTGATTGAAGATTGGATTCCAATCATCTTTAAAAAGTAATCATCCTTAAGAGGTACAAAGTGCAAAGTACAAAGGTTTCCCACCCTCAGGTCACAGTAAGTCATAATCTTGTTAGTCAGAGCTAAGTACCCAAGTAAAAGTCCTTTCCTCTTGACTGAGGCTGACTTGCAAACCACATAGCTTCTCTTCCATGCTCCCAGCTCTGGCCTGAATTCACCCAACTGTCACCTGGATTCATAGGTAGCCAGCTCCCAGCTTCTGGCTCAGCTCCTGGTTCAGCTCCTGGTTCAGCTCCTGGTCCAGCTACACGCATCGAGCTTAGTAGAACCACGACAACATTCATTCACATTGCTGGCACCATCATCAATTCGCTTTCTGCCTGTGAAATCAACACAGACCAGCAGACAGGGCCTCTGTCTGAGAAATTAACACAGATCATCAGTAAAGTCCCAGGACCTCTGAAAACATCAGTAAAACCGTCCTTTAGGACTCCTGTAAACAGACAGCAGGAAAGTCCTCTTTCAGGGTTTCAGAACCAGTAGTAAAGTCCCAGGGCTTCTGTAACAACAGCAACATCCTCTGTCAGCAGAGAGGTTTGACAAAGTAACATCAACACAAGAGACAGACAAAGTGCTGGCACCACAGGCATCCTTCCTCTCAGTTCTGCTCAGTCCCAGCAGTGCTTGAACTTTTATATCATCAACTCCTTCCTATTCTGGTCTTTGGCAAGTTCCTCTCACTGTGGGCTTCACGGGTTCTTTTTCTAACAAAGACTTGGTATAATCACAGCTGAGGCTCAAAGGCACTTGGAACAAGGAGCTAAGTGCTTGAACAGCTAAAACAAGGAATTACGTACTCCTTTGCTTGCCATTACGTAGAATTTTTTTGTTTGTTTTGGGCCTATCTTCAGCACAACAAGGTTGCTATTCCTGGCATTGTTGAAAGTGTCCTTCCATCCACACATCTGACTATAGCCTCTGCTAAAACCCCATCCTACTTTTCCTTCTCCTCCCCTTCTTCATCTTTTGCTTTCCCTTTTCATTCTTTGCTGGGCAGCCCCATCTAGCATTTTATGTACAGTTGATTTAGTGGTAGCATAACTAGGCTGGCCCTTTGAGAAGGCACAGGTTTTCCTGCTATTAAATGTATGAAAAGACTTTCCCTGGGGGTAGGATTGGGGGGGAGTGGTGGTGGGTTGGTGTCAGAGAATACTGCTGAATTTTGGCTCTTACTGCCTATGGGGCATCGTTTTGGGCTTCCTAATCTAATGGTTATGAAGGCAGAAAGAAGTAACTTCTGTCCATTTTAACTTTGAAGTATTTCCTTATAATGCCTAGTTAGTTGTCTGTTTTAATTGGATTTTACAGGGTTATTCTTTCATTTTAAGACTTGGACCTGAATGGTAGGACTAGCCTAATTTAGACTCAATCTATAATAATACTGCTTGATAAAGCCAGACTTAGAGTTTTCAGGTGGGGGTGGTGACTAGTAAGAGGAATGGGGCCAACTCTTTCTAGTCTGCCTCACATATGCCCTTGATCCCTTGGCATATTCCAAATGCTTGAGCTGTTTCCAGTTGAAAATTTATGGGCATGACTTCAACTGAGCTACCTGAAAGGCATGCATATCTCAAAACATGCTTGTTCTCTAGAATTTCAGAAGTCTCTCAAATGAAGCTGCTCCTATTATCACCTGTGTAAACCCTGATCTATTGACAGGCAAAACTTTCACCTTCATGTTTGTGTATCAATCAAATTCAACCAGCATTTATTCTGTACTCACTACATTTCAGGCTCTGAGCCAGATACTGCAGGACCAGTGCTGCCAACTTTAGGCAGAACATTTGTTGTAGTTATGTTATTATGACCCAGATATGGAACAACATAAAAAGGAAAGCTAAGTTTGATGATGGCCATCCCAATCTCCAACTGTTCCACTAGCACTTGGGTCATTTTTATCAATGTTATTATTTTAGACTCCCCTGTCTAATATACACTGTTGGTTATAAGTGAGTCTAATTTGGGATTTCTTAAAAGATAGAGAATTCTATTCATTGGACAAGTTTCTATGATTTTCTTTTTAATGTAAAACTTATTTGACATCAAGAAGATGTAAAACTCAAAACTAGTTCAACTCCCTAAATTTTAAATATGAAGAAATTAAGGCCAAGAAGCAGTTAAGTAGCTTGCTCAAGGACACTGAACTAAAAATGTCTCTGGCATTCATTCTTTTCTCCTAATGTTTAAGGGATCTGAGAGCAGAAACCTCTGCAAGATTGCTGCTTACACACCACCTTGGGGCCACAACATTCTGCTCTATCTGACAGCTAAAATGTGCCAATCATGAAATCTTTCTGATGACCTTATTCATAATACTCTCAGAAGTAGTTTCTAAAAGACTGTCCTTTATAAAGGTCCTGGAGAAAAAAAATAATAAAATTATAGTTGAAAAAAATTAAACAACTTCACACATGGTGATTTGGGGAGATCCTTTCTTAACCTTGAGGCCGCTTGGTAAAAAGCAATGAAAGAAAAGTTCATTTTAAATGCCAGTGACATTCTTTTCTTGCCATTAAAAAAAGAATAAGGAATTACTTTTTTAAAGGACATCTGGAAAAGTCAGTGTTTGGCTAATAAAAGACATGTGTGCAATTGATTTCATTGTCTGTTTTTCACTGGGTTCTCATTTAAAATGACTCACTCTCTTTATGAAAAGGCAACTTCTTTCCTTCTTTGAAGGCGGAAGGGATTGTGGAGCAATATTATTATGGTTTTGGAGCATTATTGGCTAATTTCAGACTTTTTTTGATGTGCTATTTTTCCCTTTAAAAAATTTCTGCTATAAGAAGTCATTCTCTGGGAGAGATTTCATTAGGAAATGTAGGTAATTTAAAAAAACCAAAGGTTTAAAAAGTAAACCTAACAAAATGAGCCTTTACTTATTTATCCTTAATGTAATCACCTTTTATTAAAAAATTGAAATGAACAACTTTAAAAGTACCTAAGCAAGTTGCAATACTAGGGATATAAAAATTTAAAAACAATATTTGCTTTTAAGGAGTTTATATTCTACTGGGAAGAATAGAGATGGGGAATAAGATGTATGAATAACAAGTATAATTAAAGACAGAATGTGATGGGATACAGGAGAGATTCAGAGAAAATACTCTAAAAAATTTGTTTTTGATTAAATTAAATTTGTATTTTATTTTCAGATCCAAACTTTATCCCTCTGTCTAGTTCCTCTCCCATTAAGAAGGGAAGAAATATGATATCCATCATACAAATGAAGTCATACAAAATTTATTTCTGCATTGGCTATGTTAAGAAAAAAAAGCAAGACGTATAAAGAGAACAATATGCTTCTATTTGCACTCAGAATTCATCAGTTCTCCGTCGGGAGGTGGATAGTATTTTCCATCATGAGTTCTTTGGAACCATCATGGATTATTGCATTGATCAGAGCTGCTAAATCTTTCACAGTTGATCATTGTTATAGTGATGCTTTTACTGTGTACATCGTTCTAGCTCTACTCACATTACTCTGTTTCGGTTCATACGTCTTCACAGACTTTGCTGAAAACATCTTCTTGATCATTTCTTATAGCACAATACTATTCCATCACAATCATATCATAACTTGTCCAGCTATTCCTACATTGATGGGCATCCTCCTAAAATGCCTTTTTTTTTTTTTGCCACCACAAGAAGAGCTGTTATAGGTTTTTTTTTAAAACTATACTTATAGTCACTTTCTTTCGATCTGTTTGGGATACAGACCTAGTAGTAGTATTGTTGTGTCAAAGGCTATGCACAAGTTTATAACCCTTTGGGCATATTCCAGATTGTGTTTCAGAATGGTTGCACTAGTTCACAGCCCTACCAGTAGGGCAGTCTCATCCCTAATTTATCCTTTCCCTTCCAGCACTTGTAATTTTTCTCTTCTCTCATTTTAGCCAATTTAATGGGTGTGAAGTGATGCCTCAGAGTTGTTTTAATGTGTATTTCTCTAATTACTAGTAATTTAGAGCATTTTTCATATTGCTATAGATAGTTTTGATATCTTCTGAAAACTCCCTGTTCAGGGGCAGCTAGGTGGTGCACTGAATACAGAACTTGCCCTGGAGTCAGGAGGACCTGAGTTCAAATTCAGCCTCAGACACTTAACATTTACTAGGCATATGACCTTGGGCAAGTTACTTAACCCCAATTGCCCTGTCTTCCCCCCTCCAAAAGAAAAAAAAAACCCACTTGTTCATATCTTTTGACCATTTATCAATTGAGGAGTAGATCATATTTTTATAAAGTTGGTTCAGTTCCATATGTATGAATTTGAGAAATGAGATCGTTATCAGAAAAAAAAAAAACCTACTGTGTTTCCCACTTCTTAGCCCCCATATCACAGTTTCTTGCTAATTTTAACTTCCTTCCTCTGGCTGTTCCCCATGCCTGGAATGCTCTCCCTCCTCCAATCTCACTACTGACTTCTCCAGTTTCCTTTAATTTCCAATTAAAATTTCACTTCCTGCAGGAAGCCTTCCTCAACCCCTCTTAACTGTAGTGCCTTCTCTCTGTTAATTATTTCCTATTTGTCTTATAAACAGTGTGCTTTATGTATATTTATTTCCATTTTGGTTCCCCCATTAGATTGTAAGCTTGTCAAAGTCAGGGACTGTCTTTTGCTTCTTTTCATAACTCCAAATTGATTCACTTGGTGTTCTTAACCTTTTCTTCTTTCAGATGAATTTTGTTATTTTTCTAGCTTTATAAAATCATAATTCCTTAGCAAATAGATTAGTATAGAACTGATTCAGTAAAACAATTTAAGTAGTATTGACATATTTATTATATTGGTTCAGCCTACCCACGAACAATGAATATTTGTCCATTGGTTTAGATCTGTCTTTTTGGGTGTGAAAACTGTTTTGTAATTATGTTTGTATTGTTCCTGTGTGTCCTGGTAGGTAGAATTCCAAGTATTGTGTACTGTTTGCAGTTCTTTTAAACTGAATTTCTCCTTCTATCTCTTCCTCATGGGCCTTTCGATAACATATAAAAATGCTGATAATTTGTGAGTGATTTATTTTTTATCCTGCAACTTTGTTAAAGTTGTTAATTGTTTCAACTAGTTTTATTGGATGCTTTAGGATTTTCTTAATATAACATCATATCATCTGCAAAAAATGATAGTTTTTTCATCATTGCTTGTTTTAATTATTTTAATTTCTTTTTCTTGTTTTATTCATTCTTATTGTCAGTTTTATTGACAGTTTGGCAAAGTTCTTCCTAATGCTTTAATTTCATCTTCATTTGTTGCATTTTTAACCTTTTCATTTTTGTATTCTAATTTTGCTTTTTTCTTTTTAAATCAAATTAACCAATTTTTTATCTATTTTATTCCTCCCCCACCATAAAATCAGTTCCTAGATTTATTTGCTAGATTAATTTTTAAACTTTAAATTTTGTTAATCTTTCCTTTCACTTTAGGATTTTTATATTCAATTGGTAATTTTCAATTTGTATTTTTATAGCTTTTCCCCCTATTTTTAAACCCAATTGATTGATTTACTCTTTTATTCATTTGTTGATATGTGTTTAGAGATGGAAAAATTTCCCTGTGTACTGTTGGGCTGTTTCTCACAAATTTTGATATGTTTTCTCATTCTATTTAATTAAGGTATTGAGTTTTTCTATGATTTGTTTTCGACCCACTCATTCTTTAGGGTTAAATTATTTTCCAATCAATTTTAATCCATTTCTCCAAGGACTTTTATTGAATGCATTTTTTATTTCATTATCATCTGAAAAAAGTGTATTCATTATTTCTGATTTTCTGCATTTTGCTGTGAGATTTTGATGCCTGAATATGTGGTTAATTTAAGTGAAAGTGCCACACACATTTGAAAAATATGTATACTCCTCTATTCTCATTCAATATTCTCCAGAGGTCTACTATGTGCAACTTTTCTAAAATTCTACTTACTCTTTAACTTCTTTCTTGCTTATTGTGTAGTTACATTTATATAATCCCAAGAGCAGTAACTGAGGTCCTGCACTAGTATAATTTTACTTTTTACTCCTATGACTCCTTCAACTTTTCCTTCATAAATGTGGATGCCATGCCATTTGTTGCATATATTTTCTCTATTGATATTACTTCATTGTCTATGGTATGTTTTAGCAAGATGTAGCTTCCCTGTTTATTTCTTTTAAATAAATCTATTTTTTCTTCTGCTTTGACACTTACTGGCTGTGTGACCTGGGCATACATTTAACCCTGTTTGACTCAGTTTCTCATACATAAAGTGATCTGGAGAAGGAAATGTCAAATCACTCTAAGATTAAAAAAAAAATTCTTGGTTAACAGCATGCCACTCTTTTAGATGTATTGAGTGTTTGAGGGCAAAGTGGCCTCCAGAAGAAATGTCATTGAACATTAGAAACTATTAAATTGAATGAAAAATAAATAAACATTGATAATAGAGAAATGTTAAGCCGTAAAAAGTAAATACTTTTAAATGTTACTCAAATAGACTTCCAATAAAATGGCATCCTTTAGACATCTTACTTATTTTAATAATCAAAATCTCTGTTGGTTGAAGATTAAAAAGTTTCAGGTCAATTTCAATTCAGACTAATTCATTCTGCCATTCTTATTTATTTTATTAGCAAGTTCATCATTTTTGCATTCACAACTGTGATTGTTAGCTATGTATTTCTTTCCACATAATCCTCCACGATGCATCTCTTTATGCTGTCACCTCTTCAAAAGTCTGTTTTTCCTCTGACCACCACAAATGTGTATCTGCTCTCTCTTTTTTCATCCCCTGCCCCTTTTCTTAGCATCTCCCTTTTTAATTCTCTCTTAGGCAAAATGAATACACACATATATGTATATATATATGTACACACATACATATGATATATATACACACATATACGCATACTCATATATACTCATACATATGTCCTTATATATATATACACATATACCTATACATATATGCACACAATACAATGCACACATACATGTGTGTATACATGCACATATATGTGCACGTGCGTGCAAAATATGTACATATATGTGCACTGCGTGCACACACAAATATATACACATAGACATGTATACAAGAATGTATACATATACATATGCATATACATATACACATAGACATACACACACACATGTAAATGTATACTCTTCCCTCCTTGAAACGGATCAAATGAAAGTGAAATTCAGGCATATTCTTTTTACCCTTCCCTGTTTTTCCCCTTCATTTAAAAATTTTTCCTTGTGTACCCCATTTATGTGATATACTTTCCTTCTTTCTCTCCTTTCCCCTTTCTTCCAGTGTGTCCCTCTTTCTCACTCTTCCATTCTGCTTTTGAGATCATTGCAACATAATTGACTTATACTCTCTAACATGTCCTCTGTTCAAGTAGTTTTTCTTAACTTCTTTCATGGTGGTAAAAGTCTTTGGGCTTATGTGCATCATCTTCACATTAGAAATATAAACAGTTTGACCTTGTTAAGGTCCTTATGAATTCTTACTCTTGTTCACCTTTTTATGTTTCTCTTGAGTTTTGTGTCTAAATGTCAAATTTTCTATTTGGTTTTGGTCTTTTCATCAGGAATGCTTTAAAATCCTCTATTTCATTGAATATCATCCCCCTGCCCTCAGGATTATACTCAATTTTCTGTATAGGTTATTCTTAGTTATAATCCTAGCCTTTTTGTCTTCTGGAATATTTTGTTCCAAGCCCTTCACTCTTTTACAGATGCAACTCCTGAATCTTGTGGGATTTGTTCCAAGCCCTTCACTCTTTTATAGAAGTAACTCCTGAATCCTCACTATGGGACCATGTTATCTGAATTCTTATTTCCTAATTATTTTCAGTATTTTTTCCTTGACCTGGGAGCTCTTGAATTTAGCTATAATATTTCTAAGAATGTTTGTTTTGGGATTGTAGTGCCAACACAATATTCAGAGTGCTGACAGCAACTGAGTTTGCCAGCATAGTGCTCAATCACAAAATATAACAGACTCTCCACATAGAAGAAGCAAAACATTTATTCAGATACCAGAAAAACAAATCCCAACACCTGAAAATCAAACCCATCATAGTAGCAAAGAAGTTAATGATCCATAACACAGCATGAAGCCATGTCATCCTTTAGCCTTCCCACACACATCTACTCACAAGTTTAGTTGTCTGCCTGCATGTATCCTCTCCTCCCTCCAGCTCTAACTACTCTGATTCCCAGCTTCCTGTGGGCTCTGCTCCACCCTTCAGCAAACTCCTCCTACCACAGACTCCGGGTGATTACATGCACCCCATTAGTGGGCAGGGAAGATTTTCAAATCAGGGAAGGTCTTCAAATTTCCTTAGACTTGTTAAGGGGCAGGGGAGATCTTCAAATTACCATTACCTTTACATTTGGCACCAAGATCTTTCATGTCTCTTACATAGCAAAAATACATTAATAAAACATTTAATTACATAGCTTAATGGGAGTTTAGGAGTAACTGGTAGGGTAACTGGTGTCAACAGAACTTTGCAACAATATGACATGGATAATAAAAAATAAGCTCATAAAACAATATCTTAAAGTGGGGGGCTTCGACACAAGCACCCATAAATCCTGCCTCAAACACATGAGACTCAAAATATTGGAGTAAGCGGTGAAGGTCTCTTCTCCATAATTTCTTCCTGCTGAAATTGGTCATAGAGCTGTCCCTGCCTCAAAAGGTCTCATTCAAGAGATCAGTTCTTTAGCTGGCATCTGGAGCTTGGTTGACCCCAGGTCCAGGGGTGACATATCACAGTTGTTGATGGGGGGGGATATCTGGTTTAAGCAATCAGGGATCTGCACGTGGAGGGTACTAAGCCTTCAGGAAACAAACCTTGCAGACACATTTAACAGGCATAACACTGAAAAGAAACAGATACAGGGTCAGCCATGTTTCTAGAATCCATGAACTTACTATCATAGCCTCATTCACAGTAGAATATATGACAATGTCCTCCTTGTTCTATTTTAATGACTTGTTTTACTGTCTTAAGTCCAGCATATTGACAACTTCCCCCTGTCCCAGTACTTTTTAAAATCTGCATCTCCCTGAAGGTGTGACTAACTTGGGTACAATGGTTCAGGAAGGTGTTTTTTTTTTTATGTTTAGACTCTTTCTCATTGCTTGCCCATTTTTTTTTCTAGCTTACTCTTTGAATTTGTTCTTTTTTTTTTTTAATGAATTTTTTTTCTTTTAGCTTTTTTTTTCGGAGGGGGGAAAGGTAGGGCAATTGGGGTGAAGTGACTTGCCCAAGGTCACACAGCTAGTTTTTGTGTTAAGTGTCTGAGGCCATATTTGAACTCAGGCCCTCCTGACCCCAGGGCCATTGCTCTATTCACTGCACCACCTAGCCACCACTGAATTTGTTCTTTATGTTAGCATTGGCCTCTGCTCACTTCCAGGGTAAATGATTGGTTTAAACTTCTTTCTGTTATGTCCTTCTGTTTTCACAGCTCAGTCTTAAGACTTGTAGGTATTTGGTGCATCCAAAGTGGTGTTATCCCGAGAGAAATGTGGTCACTGCCCCTCTTGACTATCCTCTGGTCCTTACACAGGGTGGCATCTATTCCTTCATGATTGCAAACACTTCTGTCTCTCCTGGGACTGCAAACTGGAACTGGTTAATGGGCAACAGAAATGCCAAATTACATTCAATGCCCCTGATGGTGTTAGAATAGGGATCTTTTGGGATTTCTTTCTGACCTGGTATTCATTTCTCTTATTGCCCATGGGTGCTGGTGTTACTGCTGCCACCACTTCTGCTGCCATTACTACTCCCCATTGCTCCTTGCTGCTGCCACCTGCCACCACCCTTACTTGGCTGTCAGATTGCAGTTCTTAGACTAGTGACATTCCAATGTCCTCAGACATCTTTTTCTGTCTTCCTAACTTTCCCTGGGTTGGTAAATTGAATCACTATGACTTTTTATTGACTTTTCCACTTAGAATTCTGTTCAGTGTTTTCTGTGGTTGTTTTTTAGGAAGAGTTTTGGTGGAAGTTTGTCAATTGTGATATTTCACTCTACTGCCTTGACTCTGACTTCCTCCTTCATGCAATCTGCAGGAGTTAGAACTGAAATGAAAGAAGGCTGAATTAGGTAGGTAGCATGGTATAATGGAAAGCACCCTGAATTTGAAGGTAGGAGGGACTTCATTCAAATCCTTGTTTGCAACTGTCTACCTATGTGACCTTGGGGAAGTTTCTGGGCCTCATTTTCCTGATATGTAAAATGAAAAAATTAGCCTAGATCACTTCTAAGATCCCTTCTAGTTTTAAATGTATGGTTTTAATGACATGGAAGGTGGCAATGAAGGGAGGAAGGCAACATTTATTAAACGCGCCTTCTTTGTGTCAGAGACTGGGCTAAATGATTTAAAAATACCGTCTCATTTGATCCTCAGAACAGTCCTTGGAAGGAGGGGCTATTATTATCTCCATTTTACAATTGAGAAAACTGATGTAGACAGAGGTGAAGTGACTCCCTTAGGGCCACACAACTAGTATCTGAGGCCAAATTTGAATTCAGGCCTTCCTAGTTCTAGACCCATCACTTTATCCCCCTAGCTGCTTATAGGAATTATTTCTTATTAAAGATTGCAGTATTGAACACGGGCAAACACTGATCATAGATTTAGAGCTAGAAAGGGCCATAGAGATTGTCTGTAGTCTCTCATTTTATACTAATAAGAAAGATTCAGGAAGGATATGCATCACATAGGCAATAAACAGCAAAATATTTGAATCTGTATCTTCTGATTCCAAATCCATTGCTTTCCAATCTACCAAAATTATTTACTTTAAAATGTTACTAGGGATATGCACAGAGATGGATTTTTATAATACAGCTTTTGCTAATCTGAAGCAATTGACCTGAATAACATAAATGGACTTTTATGAAGATGTGTGTATATCATATATCATTTAGGGCGTGACTGGCCCCAAGTGTGGATTTATATTAACATTATATCTAAGTTTAGAAATAAGTGAATTTAATATTTGTGCCACATTAGACTTCTCTCATTCTATTTTCTGCAAGAGATTTAATTACTATAATCAACAGCTATTTCTCATATTTGGCAGTTTCTTTTAATCGCCCTATGTTTGAAGTGACAAATAACATGATTAGATATGTTCCTATTCTTTATGCACCTTTTCTTCCTTGTAGCAGTCAAAGGAAGAAGCAGGATTCTTCTATCATTTTGAGATTCTGCTGATTTGAGAAGCTGATTAATGTTGCTATCACAAATTCTGTAAAAAGGACTAACTCCAGACTGCATCAGATGTCACAACTGTGAGATGCTGATCTTTAATCACCTACAACACATATCCGCTGCCATGGCAGCAAAGAATGAGCTATCATCGTGTAAGTTTTGATAGGCTAGTATTTTCTCAAAATACATCAGGATGATGAATTTTAACATTTATTATAAGCAGAATATGGCACACATTCTAATTCTGTACTATGGAGCTCCATAAAACGTGCTGCCGGTTGCATATGATTAGTATATGGCTGGCTTCCTTGGTTGTTGGGGCCTTGCAGAAATCACCCATGAAAATCTGAATTTTCATTGTCATTCACCTGATGGCCTTGGTATGTGATGGTCACTGAATATTTATAAAATGGTAAATTATTATGAAATATGGAGGATGGTTATTTAGCCCACTCCACCTTTTTTTATGTCTCCCTAGTTTCCCCTAAACCAAGGTGTTTTAAAGGTTATTTTTTTTTAAAGGAGAAAGATTTGAAAACAGAAAATGGATTTCAAAATATTTCAAAGTATTTCAAAATATCCTTGATCCACAAGGTTTACAAATGCAAATTTCAATTCCTCAATAATTCAGTAGATAGTCATCGTGAGTTCCTCTGTGTGTGTGTGTGTGTGTGCGTGCGTGCGTGCGCACATTTGTGTGTGTAAATCTTTGCCTGATGGTAAGCCTTTGGGGGATAAAATCTCTCCGCAGTTAACTAGGTGTTGGTCTTGGTCTATTTTATGATTTTATGACTATCAGGTAGCCTTTTGTTAATCCTGGCATGTAAAATTCTTCCATCTATATACATGGACTGGGGAAGGGACACTCATTTCATCTTTGTCTCACATGAAGTGGTAAGTTTCTCTTTGCCAAGACAAACCCCTCCATGTGGGCCCTTGATTATATCTTATTCTGATTTCTCCTAACTTGTTTACTCTATAATTCTTACTCTCTCATTAATATATTAACATCTCTCCCTTTCTACCAGCTGCTTCTCTGCTGCCTACAAACACATTCAGATTTTCCCTATTGTTAAAAATCCCTCACTTCACCTGACCATCCCTTCTAAGCATCATTCTATACATCTCTGTCTTCATGACAAAACTTAAGAAAGCAATCTATAGTTAGCACCTAGATTTTCTCTCCTCCCACTTTCTTATAGACTTTGTATAATGTGGTTTCTGACATCATTATTCAACTGCAAACTGTCCTCTCCAAAGTTACCACTAATTTCTTTTCTTCTTTAAAGTGCTTGTTTTATTTCTACTTAATAGTATTTTATTTTTTCCAATTACATATATAGTTTTAAACATTCATTTTTATAAGATTTGAGTTCCATTTTTCTTTTTCTCCCTCCCTTTTCCCCCTCCCCAAGATGGCAAGCAAACTGACATAGGTTATACATGTACAATCATATTAAATGTATTTCCACATGGGTCATGTTAGGAAAGAAGCATCAGAACAAAAGGGAGAAATCATGTGAAAAAAAAAAAGAGAAAATAGTATGTTTCAACCTGCATTCAGACTCCATAGTTCTTTTTATGGATGTAGATAGCATAGAACAGCGGTTCTCAACCTGTGGGTTATGTTCAATTCAAATACATCCTGCATATCAGATATTTACATTATGATTCATAACAGTAGAAAAATTACAGTTATAAAGTAGCAATGAAAATAATTTTATGATTGGGGGTCACTATAACATGAGGAACTGTATTAAAGGGTTGCTGCATTAGGAAGGTTGAGAACCACTGGCATAGAGTCTTCTGGACTTGTCTTAGATCATTGTATTACTGAGAAGATTGAAGTCTATCAAAGTTGGTCATAGCTCCATGTTGTTGTCATCGTGTACAATGGTCTCGTTGTTCTGCTCACTTCACTCAGCATGACTTATGCTTTACTCTTTTCAATATATTCTTCAACCCAGTGACATTTTTCTTATATTCATTTATCATTCTCTTGTCTCTTCACTGTTTATCCATCCATGCTTTTAATATTATCCTTTATTATTTCCACTTCCCGACTTCCTTGGTTTTTCTCAAGGTTCAATTGAAATCCTACCTTTTGTAAGAAGTCTTTCTTGCCTGCCCCCAACCCCCACCTCATGCTAATACTTTCCTAGTGAGATCACCTCATATTTTTACTGTATATATTTTGAATGAATAGAGTTGTTTGTTTAGTATTTTCTCCATTAGGATGTCATCTCTGAGGAGCACAGGCTTGTGTTTGCTTTCCTTCGATCCTCGTGCTTTGCACAGTGTCTGGCACAGAGTGAAGACTTAATGAAAGCTTGTTGACTTGCCTGGTATTTCAGGGTATCTAAAGACTTGTTATCTAGTCCACAAATCTTTTAATGAGTCAATTTTTGTCCTGATTTGACCAAAGAGAAAAAGAGAATGTATGTATATGTGGGTCAGTTGGTGATCCCCATATGGGTTCCCTAGTACTTAGGGAAGACTTTGACGGATGCACAGTACCTTTGTTAAAATGGAAATATCCTATTTTTGATGATTGCATTGCAAATTGGCCCATTTGCTGTCATTTCCTAGCAATTGGAGATTGCTGTTTCACTATTTCATCAAATTATTTCTCCAATCTTTGGTCTCATTTAAGCTCTCTTTCCAACATTGTATGGGCTCTGTTAATTCTATTAAGCTCAATTCTAGGTAGTTTAATTTATATGATTTGCGTTAGGATCTCAGAGGTGGAAAGAACACTGCACTTAAAGTAAAAAGAACCCTTTTGGATATTGAGGGAGATAAAAAATTTACCTAGCATGATTACTGCCCTTATGTAGTTGATGGTCGTGTGTGTGTGTGTGGGTGTGTGTATGTGTGTGTGTGTGTTGTGCTATTTGAGGGAGAGGGGTAGTGAAGGTGAAGTACAGCCATAGATCACTTTAATTCAGAATATCATGATATGCACATTAAAGAGGCATAGAACTATATTTTTGGTTATATCCTGGCTCTAAGGTCTTAGTAGAGTAATTCAATTTCTCTGAACTACCATTTCCTCTTCTTTTAAATGTGTTTATTGAAACTTGCACTATCTAACTCACTTGGTTGTTTTGGAAATCAAATGAGATGTAATATAGAAGCAGAACAGAAGGATAAGAGGCAAGGACTGTCAATCAATCTATAAACATTTATTAAGTGTCTGTTACGTGCTAATCATTATGGTAATTGCTATAGATTAGATACAAAAAGAGACAAAAGATAACTTCTGATCTCAAGAAGTTCATAATAATGTATGGAGACAATAAACAAACTGATATGAACAAACCCTATATACAAGAAAATAGGTAATTATTTTTAAAAAGGCACTAGAATTAGGAGAGGTTGGCAAAGGTTTTCAGTAGAAGATGAGATTTTAGTTGAGGCTTAAAGGAAGCAAGGGAAAGAAGTAGAAATGATGCAGGAGAACATTCAAGGCATGGGGCACAGCAAAAACAAAATACCTGAAGCTAAGAGATAGACAGTTTTATTCATGGAATTACAAGGAAGTCGATGTCACTGGCCTCTCAACGTGTCCTTTGCTGTCTCAAAGAGTATGTGGCAAAAACTAAGGTGTAAGAAGACTTGAAAGTTAAGAAGAAGTTAGGTTATGGGGAAATTTAAAAGTCTGTGGGTTTTATATTTGATCCTTGAGACAATAGGGAACCACCGATGTTTAGTTTATTGAATAGGGGATTAGGGCGACATGATCCCTCCCATACTATAGAAAAATCACTTTGGTGGCTGGATGGAGGATAAATTAAAGTGGGAAGAAAGTTGAGTCAGCAGTTGTCCAAGTATGAGGTGACGAGTGACTGCATCAGGGTGAGGGTTGTATCAGGGGAGTGTCACTGCCTGAGAAAGAGGGCAGGTTGAAATCTATAGGCCTTGTCAGTGGCTTGGAATTGAGGATGACAACTAGTTTGCAGGCCTGAAGGAGCTGGGGAATGATGTTGCCTTTGATGCAGTAAAAGAGATCTTACGATGGGAAGGAAGGTTGAAGGGAAAGAGAATGAGTTCAGTTTTGGACACGTGAAGTTTAATAGGTTCACTGAACACTAAATTCAAGGTGTCTTAAGGGTAATGGAAATGTGAGATTGGGGGTGAGCAGAGAAATCAAGGCAGAACAGGTAGATTTTACAATCATCAGCATAGAAGTGCTAATTAAATCCATGGGGACTGATGAGATCACCAAGTGAAGTGGTATAGAGGGAGAAGAGGACCGAGGTCAGACCCCTGTGGGAAACCTATGGTTAGAGGGTGTGATGTGGATGAAGAGACAGAGAAGGAGCAGTCTGATAAGTTGGAAGAGAATCAGGAGAGAGTGGTGTTCCAAGAACTTAGGGAGAAGAGAGGATCAAGATGAGGACAGTGATCACCAGCATCAAAGCCTGAAGTTATCAAGGAATATCAAAGGAGGGCTTAACAAGAATGTGCATTGAGAAGAGGCCGATCAATTTGTCGGCTGGCAGATGATTGATAATTTTTGAGAGTGGTTTTGTACGAATGATGAGGTTGGAAGCTGGTTGTAAGTGATTAAGAAGTCAATGAAAGTGGAGGCAACTGTTACAGACGACATTTTCAAGGAGGTTAGCCACAAAGTGCAGAAGAGATGTAAGATGACAATCAGAGGGGATGGAAGGAACAAGTGAGGGTCCTTAGAGGATGAGGTAGATGATGTTATACTTAGAGAATCCTAGAAAATCAATTAAAAACTAGTTGAAATAATTAATAACTTCAACTAATTTGCAGGATATAAAATAAATCCATATAAATCATCAACTTTGTATCTATCTATATCTTTTTCTATCTGTCTATCTATCATCTATCTATCTATCTATCTATCTATCTATCTATCTATCTATCTATCTATCTCTATCTTTCTATAGATAGATATTACCAATGAAATCCCCAGGAAGAGACAGAAAGATAAATTAATTTACTTATATGAATTAAACTACCAAAAATTATTTTATAGATCTAGAAAAAACAATGACAAAATTTATCTGGAAGAAGAAAAAGTAAAAAAAAAAAATCAAGGAAATCAACAAAAAAAAATGTGAAGGATGTTGGCCTAGCAGTACTAGATCTCAAATTGTTTTACAAAGTCATAATCACCAAAATAATCTGTTATTGGTTGAGTGTTGGATCAATGGAATAGATTATGTACTGTGTATTTTTATAGATATGTACATATGTATATATTCACATTAAATGTGGCTTTCTTGGAGGAGGGTACCGAGGAAAAAAAATAAAATGGAAAGTACACAGCAGACTGCAAAAGAAAACCTAGAAGGAAGCATAGAAAAGCTGGGTAGCTTTGAAAACAATGCATAGCATTTGTTACATAGGTTTTCTTGAAATGGAAATTTGTTTCACATTAAATTATTTCTGATGTTCTGCTGTGTACATGGAGATGTTCTTTTCTTTCTTTTCTCATTTTGTATTTAAGTTGAAAATGAGTAAAAATTCAAGAAAAACTAAAAGAAATGGCAGAAATTTCATAACATTTACAACCATAGAGTGTGCTTTACCTTTTCATCCTTCCCTTTCCTCCTCAGAGTGTGCAGGCTCACTGCACCCATAGTCTGTAAATGTCCATGGCGACAATTCAATACCCATTGCAAAAACTCATGACCTACCAAATACCTAGAGGGATATGATCAGGTGACTAGCATAGTACAGCGTAAGCTTAGACTACTTAATAAACTAAGAGGAAAATATCTCTGTATTAAAAATATAAACTCCAAATATTCTTGAGAATTCAACAGATAAACTATACAAGAACTGGAATATCATCAGACACAAAGCCTAGTTACATGGACATCTCATTGTTCAATATAAACTTAAAAAAACTTAATAGTTGTAATAATTGCAAATATTTAACATTTCCAAACTATGTAGATTAAAAAAAGCTTTCAAAATAAAGAAATTTAGGGGAAGAAATGAAAAAAAATATATGGGAACAAGGTAAACTATATTTCATCGTTATCATCCTCTTGTCACTGGAGTTTCCCTACAAAACTATCAAAGGCCCTGGAGAAGAAGAGTTTGCACACTAATATTTTTATTCAATTGCAAAGAAGTAGTCACTTGAAAATAAAATTTAACTGAAGAATAATTATTTTGCCTACTTATGAATAATATACAGAATATTAAGTAAAAATGATAGGACAGCAACTTGTTCTAGCCCTCTTTCCTTCTAGAATCAATCTAAAAAGATGAAGATGGGATAAAAATGAAAATAAAAGCACCACCACCAGAGGCATACATTTATACATCTTTGAAATTTTACAGAACCTATTCTCTCACTTGATAAATGTGTATAAAAGTGGTTTCTAACCCCAAACTGCCACATGCATGTAAGTTACTACTACTGTTCTCCTAGAGCTGATCAAAGTAAAGAATCTGATGTGTTATTTGTGTCAAGATCTGTTCTGAAATAAGGTCAATCCAATGGAACACTGTCAGAGTTACTTTTTTCTGTGATTGGCACAAAGCAAATCCATCCTCATAACAGGCAAATTACTTCTACCTAATCAAAATGTTCATAATTCCCCTTGAAGTTCGTCTACTTCATCCCCATGGATTGATTAGGAAGGCTCTTAGTTTATCTGAGGTTTCACAGATGCCTGACTCTCTGTAATTAGGGACAAGTTGAAAGAAAAATAATATTCATTTGCAGCCCACGTCAATGTTGCATTGCTAAGCTCACAGTACTACAGTATTTACTAA
Source organism: Pseudochirops corinnae (assembly GCA_028646515.1). Lineage (NCBI taxonomy): Eukaryota > Metazoa > Chordata > Mammalia > Diprotodontia > Pseudocheiridae > Pseudochirops > Pseudochirops corinnae. Next base: position 199,866,407 of record CM053590.1, on the reverse strand, counting down.
ACAATTTTAAATATTCAGTCCACAAGGAAGGAAATAAGCATTTATTAAACACCCATAATATAGACTAGGCACTTGCTAAGAAATTTTGCAAAATGATTTCATTTGATCTTTCCCACCACTGGTGCTGTTAGGTGCTGCGATTCTCCTCACTTTTTCAATTGAGGAAAGTAAAGCAGACTGGTTAGGTGACTCGCTTAGGATCACGTAACTAGTAAGTATTTGAAGAACATTTGAACTCAGGTCTTTCTGGCTCCAGTTCCAACCTTCTACCTACTGTGCCACCACACTGACAAAACAAGATTGTTTAGCAGAGGAAATAAATTTTAAGTTTTTGTGTTCACTGCAAAACGAGCTTAATTCAACACCAGTTGTGGCAAGGGGAAAGGGGTTGGGGCATGAGTCAAATCTTCTGATCATCTTATAGTTCATATTTTCAACACAATACATAATGGTGTGTGTGTGTGTGTGTGTGATTACAAGCTTGGCTTTGCAAGGTGAAATAAAACGGAATATTAAAGCACATCTTGGGCATCACTTTTGCAGTACAATTTCCAGTGCAATTTTTGCCTTTGGATATTATAGAGTTTGCATATATATGGAAGTATATTCTATGGCACAGGCTCAGAAGTGCCCTTTCTGATTCTGGCAAATCTCACACAAGTTTTGGGGTAAAGTTCTGGCCATGTAGTAACTAAAGGGACTAAGGTGGCTCAGTGTTAAAAAGGACTTGAGATTATACTGTGAAGGCAGGAATATATATTTATGTAGAACCTACTCTTTGCCAGGCACTATGTTATACACTTTTGACAACAGGTAGGTGCTCCTGTTGTAAAATGATCTCCATTTTACGGCTTGGTAAATTCCAGCAGACAGAGGTTAAGTGACTTTCCCAACATCACACAGCTAGTTTCCATCTGAGGCGAGATTTGAATTCAGGCATTCTAGATTGTAGGCCTCGCACTGCCTCCATTCTATGGAATGGCAAAAACTTCTTGCTCCCTTGGAGCCTTCTCAATGACAATGATGGGAGGTGGGGGAAGGAGTGTTGGTGTTCTGTGACAGTTCAGGAAGAAATAGTTTCTGGTTTACTTTCTCTGCTTCTACTCTCCTGGTTAACAAATAATATATTCCAGAGGTATCAAACTTTCCTGCAAAACTCTCAAGTTTTAATCTTCCTGAAGCAGATTAAAATGTAATTGAGAAATTTTTAATAAAATAAATATCATGCAACAAAGATAATGCTAATTTGTGGTTTTCTAAGTCACCTATGACTTGCAAGGATCTGTTTCTATTTGAGTTTGACACCACTTCCTAGATTCCAGCAAGCAGTAGATTCTGAACACTAAATTGTGTGTGTGTGAGTGTGTGTGTGTGTGTGTGTGTGTGTGTGAGTGTGTGTGTGCGTGTGTGTAGCGGTGGGGGGGAGGGGATTAGTGAGCCAAAAAAGTGACAAAAGGATAGTCTAACCCTGTTTTGACTAGAGGACAGGTTCTCCCAATCTGAATTCCAATCTCCGAGTCCAAGTCCAGAGTACAGGTACCCTTTAGCCTAAAAGTGACCACGGTGCTTTAATTTTAGTCTCTGTACATACCCAGTAGCAGTCTAGGAGATCACCTGTTGCATGGAAGGAACAGTAAGAGAACTTGTTTGCCTAGCTTCACCACAGGGTGCAGAAAAGAAAGTAATTGATAGTAAAGTTGAAAAGGCAGGTTAAGGATAACTTGAGAAGGACATTCAAAGCAAAACAGGAGTTAATATTTGACTCCAAAGGCAATAGGAAGTTATTGAATTTTTTTTTTTCAGCAAGGGAGTGACATGGTCAAAACTGTGCTTTAGGAAAATCACTGTGCCAGTTGATTAATGATGGGTTGTAGTGGAAAAAGACATGAAGTAGGAAGATAAATTAGGAGGCTTTTGCTGTAGTCTAGGTGAGAAGTAATAAAAATCTGAACTAGAGTGGTAGCTATGTCAGTAGATAGAATATGAATTTAAGAGATATTATGGAGATAGAAATGGAAAGACCTGAAATCAACTGATTGCATATGTTGGATAAAGGAGAATGAAGGCAGCTAGGTGGCTTATTAAATAGAGTTGCTGGCCTTGGAGTTAAAAGGGCCTGAATTCATTTCTTGCCTTAGACACTCACTGTGTGATCCTGAGCAAAACCCTCTTTGCATCAGTTTCCTCATTTATAAAATGAGCTAGAGAAAGAAATGACAAGCCATACCGCCATCTTTGTCAAGAAAACCCAAAACAGGTCATGAAGAGTTAGACATGACTAATTGACAAACAACAGAAAAGGAGACTGAAAAATCAGAGACAATTCCTAGGTTGAAAAGCTAGGAGAATGGAAGGGTTGTGGCATCCTCAGAAGGATTGGGGAATATGGAAAAGGATATTTAGGGGGAAAGAATGATTTGTTTTATGAGCACACTGAGTTTGACTTCCTTATAAGTCTAGGAGTTAGAAATATTTAATAGGCAAATGAATATCAATTCAATTGATATCTTGGATCTCAAGAGAGAAATTAGGACTGAGTATGCAAACTAAGACTCATCTGCCAACGTATGATAATTAAACTCATGAGAGTTGATGAGATAACCAAGTTAAAAAGTATAAGAAGAAAAAGAATCAGGAAAGAATTTAACCCATAGTTGAGTCATGGCAAGGATGATAAAAGACTGAGAAAGATGTTAGAGAGAATGTGAAAGAGAGCTCAGGCCGGCATGAAGAACACTAAGTGAGAGAAGTGTCATGAAATCTGAGGTAGGAAAGTGTATGTAGGAGGAGGTGATCAATACTGTCAAATGCTTCAAAGAGGTTGGAGGTATAAGGATTGAAAAAAGACTATCAGATTTTTTTTATTTTTAAGATATTTTTATTTATTTCATTAAAATTTTTCCAATTATATGTAAATTTTTAAAAAATTCACTTAAAATTTTTTTGATTTCCCACCCTCCAATACTTCCCTATCCCTTGAGAAGGTAAGCAATATGATATTGATTATGCATGTGAAATCATGCAAAACATATTTTCATGTTATCCATGTTGTAAAAGAAAGAACAAGCAAAAAAAAAAAAGAAAGAAAAAAAATATGCTTCCATCTGCACTCAGAATTCACCAGTACTCTTTCTGGAGGTAGACAGTATATTTTAATCATGGGTCCTTTGCAATTTTTGGATTATTGTCTTAATCAGAGTAGCTAAGTCTTTAATAGTTCCTCATTGCAACTTTGCTATTACTGTATACAATGTTCTTCTAGTTCTGTTCACTACATTTGCATCAGTTCACGTAAGTCCTTACAGGTTTTTCTGAAAACATCCTACTTGTCATTTTTTGTAGCACAATAGCACAATTTCTTACAGCACAATGTCTCAGTTTCCCATATCTTTGAGAGATGAGCCCTTTATCAGAGAAACTTGCTGTAATTTTTTCCCTCCAGTTTCCTGTTTTCCTTTTAATATTGGCTGCATTAGTTTTGTTTGTGAAGGAAAAAACCTTTAATTTCATGCAATCAAAATTATCTATTTTTATTCTTGTGATCCTCTACACCTCTTTTTTTTGGTCATAAACTCTTCCCTTATCTGTAGATCTGACAGGTCCATTTCCCCTTGCTCCTCTAATATGACTCTTCTTATCTAGATCATTCTTCTTTTTTGGTGTTATCTTGATATATGCTATGAGATATTGGTTTATGCATAGTTTCTTCCAAGTTTTCCCAGAAGTTTTTGTCAAAAGATGAATTCTTGCCCCCAAAGCTTGGATCTTTGGTTTTATCAAACCCTAGGATACTGTAGTAATTTACAGTAGTAAATTGTGCTATGTATCTAATCTATTCCACTGATTTGTCATTCTATTTCTTTTTTAACTTTTAATTTGTTGAATAGAACAAGTATTTTCTTAACAATATGATAAAAAGATGATTGCACATGAAATTACAAATATACTCTATACAACTTGTCATTCCTTTTAAATATTTAAATATATATATAAATATAAATATAAATATATGTATTTCTTTTTTTCTTCCTTTTATCACCTAGAGATGGTAGCAATTAGACACAACTATGATTTTATATATATGCAAAATAATTCTATGAATACTTCTATTTATTATATCTTTCTCTGGATGCAAATACATCTTCCTTCATATGTGCTTTCTAATTAGTTAATTTGGGTATTTAGAATAGTCAAAGAGACTTATTCACTCAAAGTTGCTCTAAAACTAATACTGCCATTACCATATACAACATTCTCTTGGTTCTGCTCATTTCTCTCTTCATTTTTTCATGCAAGTCTATCCACATTTTCCTGAAATTGTCAAGCTTATCATGTTTTTAATAGTAGTGAGGTTTTTATTTTATCAAAAGCTTTTTCTACATAAATATTGGTATGAATACATTTTTATTGGTATGGTAAATTACACATAAAGATCCAAGATTTTTAGATTTTTCTGTTTTTAACTTTTAATTTGTTGAATTTATTGAATAAAACAAGCATTTTTATAACATATTATGATAAAAGATGATTGCACATGAAATCTCAAATATACTATGCCCAGCTTGCTATTCTTTTTAAATATGTAATAAATTTATCATGTAAATTTCATTTTTTCTTCCCTTCCCCACCTAGAGATGGTTACTATTAGATACAACTATTACATATATATATATATATATATATATATGCAGTTCATATTTTTCTTGGAAGCTTTTGGTGTGTCAGTTCTGACTCTATTGTCTTCCTCCCATTTCACACTTTGATCCTTTTTGTCCCCCCCCAAAAAATCTAAAGTTGGATTGCTGTGCTTACCTTGCTTCCTTTGCCTGCTCATGTTGCCAGTCAATTAACTTGACTTTTGAGCTCTTTGCCACAGTAGAATTCTGCTTCCAGAGGGGAAAGCTTTGTTCCAAATTGCTGCGGTTTTCACAGCTGCCAGAGCTATTAGGAAGCCGCCATCTCTACAGCTCACACCAGCTTTGGCTCACTGATAACACACCTCAGGACCACCGCGCAAGACCATGATCTTGATCCAGGCAGGTTAAGGCAAGAGCAATTAGCCTCTGAATGATTGCTTGGCCCCCCTCCAAACTGCAGGCCAGGAGCTCTGAAGCAGCCATGTGGAGGTGGCTGCAGGGCCACCATTTCTGCCACTTCTGGCTCTGGGTGCAGAGGGCCAGACCCACTCCTGTGTCCGCCCAAATTGAGCTGAGTTCCACTGACCTTTTACTTTGTCTTTGGCATTTATGGGTTGATAATTCTGGAAACTACCACAGCTGCTGGTGTTCTACTCTCCTGAATGCTCCAGCCAGTCTGGGTGGGCCGCCCTGGGGCTAAAACCATGGCTCATTGTGGAGCTGTGCTCTGATCCCAGCATGCTGCGATGAACCCTTCCTGTTGACCTGCTGGGCTGCCTTCAGCGGGAGATTTTTTTCTCTGTCACTTTGTGGATTCTGGAGCTCTAAAATTTGTTTAAAGTCATATTTTATAGGTATTTGAGTTTGTTATGGGGGGAGCCACAGAGTTTCCACAGAGGAAAAAATTTAAATTAAAAGAATACTTAGGGGCTGAGTCAAGATGGTGGAGTAGAAGTAGGAAAACTCTATGGCTCTCCCCATAATCACCTCAAATACCTATAAAATGTTCAATATAATGTAATCAAAATGATCCATTTTGCATTTTATAATGTTCTCTACCTCTTGTTTGGTCACAAATTCTTCTGTTCTTTGTAAATCTGACAGGTAAACTATTCCTTGCTCTCCTAGTTTGCTGAGCGTATCAGCCTTTATATCTAAATTGTGTACCCATTTTGACTTTATCTTGGTGTATGGTGTAAGATCTTAATTTTTGCCTAGTTTCTGCCATACTATTTTCCAGTTCACAGAGGAAAAAAAAAATTCACTATTTAACATTTTTGTTAAATAGTGAATTTTTGCCCCTGAAGCTGGAGTCTTTGGGCCTATCAAACAGAAGATTATTATGGTGATTGACTACTCTGTCTTGTTTGCCTAATTTATTCCACTGATCCACCAATCTATTTCTTAGCCAGTGCCAGATAGTTTTGATGATTAGTGCTTCATAATAAATTTTGAGATCTGGTATTGCTAGGTTGCCTTGCTTTATTCCCCCTTTAATTCCCTTGATATTCTTGACTTTTTGTTCTGTCAGAAGAATTTTGTTGTAATTTTTTCTAGCTGTACATAAAAATTTTTTGGGTAGTTTGATTTGTAGGGTATTGAGTAAGTAAATTAACTTAGGTGGGATTGTCATTTTTATACATTGGCTTAGCCTACCCATGAGCAATTGGTATTTTTCCAATTGGTTAGGTCTGAGTTTCTTTGTGTGAAAAGTTATTTATGTTTGTGCTCATATAGTTCCTGGTTTTGTCTTGGCAGGTAGACTCCCAAGTATTGTGTAATGTCTAGAGTTATTTTAAGTGGCATTTCTTTTTCTGTCTTTTGCTACTGGGCTCTGTTGGTAATATATAGAAATGCTTATGCTGTATGTGGGTTTATCTTATATCTTGCAACTTTACTAAAGTTCTTAATTATTTCAAATTTTTTTAGTTGCTTCTCCTGGGTTCTCTAAGTATACCATCATATCTTCAAAGACAGATTGTTTAGTTTTCTCATTGTCTGTTCTATTTCCTTTAATTTCTTTTTCTTCTCTTATTGCCATAGCTAATATTTCTTCTTATAGCTAACATTTTTTCCTCTCTAAGACAGAACCTTCAAAACCATTAGATTTTTTTCCTTGAATTTTGACTGTCTCACTCTAGTGAATGATTGATTTCTCCCCCCTTTTATATAAGGATGACAAGAGATCAGTTATGGAGAAAAAGGAACATTAACATAAGGTGCAAAAATCTCCCTCTACTGCTTGAAGAATGATGAACTTGATTCTGACCAGTAGTGAATTGTAACCTCATTTTAAAATTCAACTATTCAGTTGACAATTAAGACTAAAGACAGCTTACATAATTATCAGTGGTTTTCCCAGCATAGTGTGTGAAGGTAAATGAAGCTTTGCTTGGATATGACATCTATTTATGGCATGCTGATGAAGGTTACATTAGAATGAGGGTATTGCACAGGATGTTTAATCCCCTAAATCTGGTGAAAATGCAAGCAAGATAAATAATGCCTGTTGGTAAGGAAATAATTTGCAAGTAAAATGCCATGTCTTTCATGATTGGAAAGGTTTTATTAATCTCCTGAGCTGGCAGGTAGCTCTACAGCAAAAAGCATTCATTTGACAAACACTTACAAAGTTCTTATTATTTGCAGCACTTTTCCCACCCTACATTAGGAAATATCACGATTTGTTCATGGCTCCTAATCTAATAGAAATAGGAAGATTGAATAGAATAAAACACATTTCTGTTACGTTGAAAAGTTCATATTAGCTTTGACTGTTCTCTGTTCTTGAGATCCATAGCACATAAAAATCTGTGACTGCAAACGAGAGGGGGAAAATGTATTAGTTGTAAATTACATTGAATTTTCCCATACTTTAAGAATAATTGAGGTTTTGGTAACCTGGAATTACTTTTTTAAAAATCACTTTACCCTTTCTGACTTTCTTCTTGTATCATTATCTTTTTCATCTGCATCTTTTCCATTGACAATATGATATTTTAAAATATAACACACTAATGAGTTTACTTCTGTAAAGATACATTCGAGTTTCAGATTTTAAGACTCTCCTTGAGAATAAAAAGACTCAATTTAAATGATATGGTGTTAGTCTGGAAATGAATAGGCAGGATCCCTAAATGTGTTTCCAGGTCTCCCTATATACCCACCCCTTAATTTAAATTCTTCAAGCTAAAATTAAAAATGAAAATATTTAACATGTTAGCCTTTGAAAATACTTAAATGTACATTTCAGGTAGTAGTCATTTTGCTTTCCTCTTCCACATCAACAACTGGAGCTTGGAAATGAGTTTAAAAGAAGTAATTGTTGTGGCATTCTACAATTAAACATCTTGTTTGTTTAACAAGTAATTTATGTTACTTGATTTTTCAGTAATATACACTTCAAGAAAGCAAACTATGACTTTTTTGCATTTTGATGTATAAAAACACAAGGACAATGAGATATTTTTGACTGGGGTGAAAATGCAAAGACTCAAGAGATGGAATGTGAGACATCATCAGGTTCACTAGATCCCAAGATCATGGGGAGGGGAGTAAAGGTGTAAGAATATTGAAAAAAAAGGAAGCCCCAGATTTTGAAGGGCTTTAAAAGCCAGAGGATTTTATATTTTTTCTGGAAGCAAAAAGATTCCACTGGACTCTATTGAAAAGGGGAGTCCCATGGTCAGAACTCTGTTTAAGATCAGTTCGATAGTTGAGTGGGTGATACGCTGGGGTGGGGGTGGGGGAGACTTGAAATAGGAGACCTATCAGTAGTTATTGGAATACTCTAGTTGTTGTGCAAGCCCACAATGAAACAGGATCAATTTCACTGAAACACAAAGTGTAATAGACATTCAAGAAGTACACAGTAACTGACAACTATTCATGTAAAATAGACCACGATATTATGCACACTAACTGTGACAAAGTGAAAGCATCGAAGGTTGTCTTTGGGAAACTTATTGCTTTCTTATGATGGAGGTGGGGGGGTTTGGGGAGGTGAAAATTTCTACCTACACTCAATGGAAGAAGTTGGAAAGTCCCTCAGCAGAGAACTCTAAAGGTGAAAAGATTTTTGTATGATTTCTCTGATGAAATTCCCAGAGAAGGGGCAGATCCTTGTATCAGCAAGGCAGCATTCGCAATGCCTACAGTAACTATAAGTATGCTGATATGGTTATTAATCACAAAATGTAACAGGCTCTCTACATAAGAAATATAGCTAGAGTATTTATTTAAATATCAGAAAACGGAGTCCCAAACCCAGAAAGTCAAAGCCAACATAGTAGTTATGAAGTTGGCACATGTAGTTAATGTAGTAAACACCCACATTTTCAAGCCTTCAAAATGGGACAGGCTACCTCAGGCAAAGATTCTCCTCTCCTCACTCACGACGACTGCTCAGCGTCCAGGCAGCTTGCTCTCAGCAGCTCCGGCTCCCGTAGTTCCTATCTCTGGCAGTCATCAGCAGGAACCCTTAGCAGAGATTCTGGCCAGCTCAAAGGAAAAGGAATTCACACCACAACTGCAGCTGCTGCCTCTGCCGCTGCTTCCAGTCAGCACCGCAGGGAGACTAGCTTGGTTCCGGCGTTCTCTTGCTCCACCCCTTCCTGTTACGTCAGCAAGTTCAAGGGGCATGGAAGATCTTCAATCCCAGTATCATTACAATCCTGACTGGCAAATAGGGAACAAATGAATGGATAGGTGTATGCAGGGGCATGCTGGCAGACATTTAATAAGAAATTCTCTGGAAAAGAAAAGCACAAAACACTTTTAGTTTTCATCTTCATCATTAACATTTCCCCATCACTTTCTTAAGTTTTGACAACCAGCAAATCAATAAAATCAAGTCCTGATTTGTAGCATTGGTTGATTTCTGAGGTGTAGATACTCACACTGAATATTTAATATATAGCTCTTGTGAGTTTAGACGAACTGGTTCCATACCATCCATCATATAGGCTGATTCTCAGTACTGACCCTGGTACTGAGACTGTTTCCAAGGAAGAAGGTAATGAACTCTTGAGATTTCTTACTCTCAGACCCATGATGAGAAATGATGACTGTGAATGAAGTATCATCAATAATCCTGATGTTCCTAGTGTTACTCCTGCTAATTGTCAAAATTTTATGTTAGGAGACTTGGATCTAAACTGCAAAGAGTTGACATCACTATTGGCATAGATCAGGTTGCTAAGTGTTGGGATTCAGTCCTGAAGCTGGGGAGGAAAACCTGGGATTTCTGGTGTTCTTTCTCCTCTGTATTCTGTCAGTCAAGAGCTATTTCTTTGCTTTTTCTTTTGTTTTGTCTTTGCCATCATTCTGTTCGTTCTCCAGTGACTAAAGAAATTGTGATATAATGTAATTTTACTGTGCTATAAAAAGTGATGAATGTGATAAATATAGAAAAGTGTTGGAAGATTTAGAGGAAATGATTAAAAAAATAAAGAAAGCAGAGACAGCAAATAATTCACTTAAAGTTCCTGCAATGTAAATAGAAAGAAAATCAACAACAAAACAGTTGTCATTGAATGTTGTTACCAGTTTATACTTCATATTTAGAGAGCATAAACCCTTTCAAAACATTAGGGCTTGTCTTCACTGATTTTCTCGCTCTGGAAAGAAATATTAATTTTGTTAACAACCGGCCATTTCACAAGGTATGCACAAGGATATCTGATCAGTTTCAGAAGCAAAGATTTATCTTCTTGAGTGAACAAGGAAAAGGAGAGGTGGAGAAATCAAAATAACCAGGCTTCAATGGCAGCCCAAAAGGAATTTTTCAGCAGCCAGTGATCTGACTTGATACACCTAGAATCGGCCCTAGAATCCTGGCACCCTCTCCTCATCTCTGCAAGTCTCTCTTCTCAGTTTCTAATGCTGGTTTCTCTTTGCTCATTCTTCTTTCCTTCTTCTCCTCATCCCCTCATAGTCCTTTAGCATGAAAGAAAGTGCTTGTCAGTCAAAATCAATCCCCATTTGTCCCAGAGGCAAAACTACTGGGAGGATACAGGAGAGACGACTTTAGGAGACCTCTACGTGACCAGTAGGCCTTTATCTTTACTACCTTATACATGCACATATACCTACCTACATACATATGTTAATCCATGATGTATATGTGCTATTGTAATAAATCATATGCATCATAAAACAAGCAAAAGAGAAATTAAAGAGAATGAGATAGATGAAATAAACAATATTTTAAAAGTTGTTTAACTTCATATATTAACTATACAAACCCCTGTTTTTTGCCTTTCTGTTCTTTACAGCATTATCATTAAATGTGCCCCATTACTTTGTTCATTTTAAAAATGATTTTATTCGTGCTTTTTGTTTTAGATATTGTCTAAATGTCCCCCATGTATGCTTTGTTCTACTCTCAGAGTCTTTGCTTGCAATGAAGAATTCAAAAAGAAAGAAAAAGTGAAAGAGAAAAAAATCAGTAAAATTGATCAGTATTTTGAAAAAAAAAACCCATCACATTATTTAGTGTTCTACACCCATGCATGGGTATCTAATTGGCTCATTGGATAGAGTGCTGGGCCTACAGTCAGGAAGACTCATCTTCCTGAGTTCAAGTCTGGTCTCAGGCACTTACTAGCTGTTAATCATAGGCCACATATGTAGCTTAGAGGGATAGGACAAACATGTAAACAAAAAATTTTAATAGTTAATTATTTAATTTGTTCAATGTAGCCAGACACACAGGTGAATTTCATTTTAAAAAATTCTTTAATCAATGGATCCATAATACAATAATGAAATGATATGTCACAACTATCAGTGAACTCAAAGGCTTTCTGACAAGAGTCATGTTATTTTGTGTATGGATATTCACCACACTTAAGTCAAAAACATCAAGCAAAATTGAATTATCCTTATTTCAGCTCAGTTGAAAATTTCTAATATAAACCCATTGTAATTTATTTTGCTCTGATTAATGGATGAAAATGTACGCTAATACCCTATTCATGTTAAGATATCTTAACAAAAAAGTGAGGTTCTTATTCATCAGGTGTTACCTTAGAGCAGTGGTTCTCAACCTGTGGGTTGTGACCGTTTTGGGGGTTGAACAACCCTTTCACAGGTGTCACAAGGGTCACCTAAGACCATCGGAAAACACATATTTCCAATGGTGTTAGGAACTGAGACACCATTTCTCTATCCGTCTCCAGGTGGGTCTGCCCACAAGCAGATATGTCCAGATATGCCCACATATGAGTATTAAAGGGTCGTGGCATTAAGAAGGTTGAGAACCATTGGCCTAGAGACTAAGGGATCTCTGTGATTTTGTTCCATGGCTCCTGTAGCAGCATCAAAATGTTAGCATGATACTTGAAGATCTGAAATTGACTGAATATTGGCTATAGAGAATTTGACAAAATTTAGTTGTATTTAACTTCTTTGTATGGTTTCATTTGTGTATGTTGTGGTTGATGATAATTTCTCAAAATAGCTAATACATCATTACTGATAAGTGGCTAATAAGACTTCCAGATATAGTTTATTATATTTTCCTAGACAATATAAACTTGTGTCCCAATATAATATTCATTATGTATATGGTCAGAGTGGTAGTGTGTACTATCCAATTTTGCTTGAATAATGTATTCATTGTGAAAAAAATGATTTATTTGTTATCCAAATAAAGTATCAAAAGGTTGATATTTATTTTTGGAGATGCAACTTACCTTTTTTTAAAGGCCTTATTGTAACTTAAGTAAAAAAAAAACTCAAAGAAAATGCAGAAAAGTAATTTCAGAAATACAACACATCAATTTTCTGTATATCACCCAAAATAGTAATTATAGGGTCTTTTTGAAGGTATGAAGGCAGTTTTTATGGACTGTAGCTATCAGATTAAAAAAAAACAATTCAATGAGACAGAATAAGAGTAATTATCTTCAAATTTTTCTGAGACTGATTCTATTAAAAATATGCCATGGAATTTTCTCTGGAAAAAAAGGTGCCACAATCCTTCGATATTCCCTTTCATTTTCCATTTGTACTGTGCTATATAAATGCACAGATGTCCAAATATATAGGCACCTTACATCTTTTGTGGATGCAAATTTAGTATTTATAGGAATCTTATCAACATTAATATCTGTTAAACTAGAGAAAAAGTTATTATGAGATTTTGGATGACTTCTTTTCCTGGAAACTTTTAGTGGAGATTGACCCGAACTAGATTACTTGAATAAGGCTCTTTCAGGTCTAAGAATTTAATATTCAAGAGCATTAGAGAAACTTAAAACAATAGATCTAAATTATTACATAATTTAATTGAGTTTTTCTTTTCAAACAGGATGTTCTAATAGAGACTTCCCTAAAAATCTTAGGGTCACCAAACCGCATTGTGGTGAAGGAACAGTAGCACTGGGGGAGAGTCGACTTTTTCTTATTAAGGATGGTATAATTATAATAGCCACCTTAATATAAGGCCCTTTCTTGGGAATTAATGACTTAATGGGTTAATGACCTTAACCTTTAAAGTCCATCAATTTTTCCAACTGGTTGTTAATCCTTCTGAAATGCCCAGGGTGAAAATCATTACTCCTCCCCTAAAAGCAGAAATAACAGAGCCCAATAGGAGGTGGCAAGGTGTCGGAGACAGTATTAAGGGTAAAAAAAAGTGTGAGAAAATAGAGAGTGCTGTGATAAATTAGTTGGCATATAAAAATAATGGAAAGCCTGTAATTACAGGAGTAAAAAGAAATGAATAGCAGAAAATAGCAAAAGTTGCCTAAAGAAATAATGAAAGGTTAGTTCAGTATGATTTGCTATAAGGCAAAAAAAATGGAACTACCTAATATGATACTGGAAATAGGAGCATAAATATGAATCCAATGCAAAATTCAACTAGGTCTAAATATGGCTAAGTTCTTGAGAATACCAGACATATTTAAATATGGTCCTTTTCCATGCAATACCACGCCTGAGAAACTGAGTTGTCCTATCTTGCATTAAGAAAGAAGAATGGAGGCTGTGTCTGAAAATATTGCTGTTAAACATTTTTCTGCTTGCTTTAGTTTCAAATTCATCATACTTCCTAGTAGAGCCTCATGATACATTCTTGCTACATGATGTGTAAGCTAAAGTATCTTGAGCCAGTTCTAAAGAAAAATAAATATAATGAAAAGTTGAACAGTGCTCAAATTAGGAAGAGTGAAGCCTGAAGTTCTCTGTGCATCCCTAAGCGATATGTTCATCATAGGAAACTCTTAGGTATGCTTTGCTTGCATAACTAGACTTAAATAACTAGAATAAAACTAGATTTCTGTTACTTTGTTTGAACACGTCTATAGTGGATAAACAATTCAATTCAGCCAACATTTTTGGATGTACTCAAAGCTCCCAGAAATAGAAAAAAAAACCCATTAAATTTAATCAACGATTGTCTCTGGATGGGGAGCTAAGATGGAAGGCTGCCTACTGTTAGACTAAGTCAATAAATTGATAGAAATTGAAGATAGTGAGATTTTCGAGTAACTTTATGTTGGCATGTTGACCAGATATTTAAGTAAAAATTATAGTGACGGTGTGTAATCTCCTTCATTACAAGAGGATATTAAAGATAACTCACATGAAGATAACAATTCATAGGATAGTATTCATAGGTTTTGATTTCATATTCTTTTCAGAGAATGGAGAGAGATGAAGACAGACAAGGTCTTTTGTCTGCAAATGCTCCTGGTTCTTCCTGGGGGAAGAGACTTGACCTTGAGAAGTGAAGTGGTACTGAATCAAAGTGACAACATGGCAGAAAAACAACCTGATCAAAGTGGAGACTCTGGATGTCTGTCAGTGAGGGGCTTCATTCTAGCCAATAGTCTGAAATTTCCCTCTCCTCTGTTTTCTTGAGCTCCTAGGAATAGAAAGTGGTGTTGTTGGCTCTCTTAGTGGCTAAGTTGCACAGATCTGAAAGTTTTATGACCAGGTTTTAACCTAGTTTGAAATTTATGCTAATTAACCAGTGCTTAGGTGAAGTGTTAAAAGAGATGATAGGCAAATTACAAAACAAAGATTAAAAAGAGCATTTTTTTCCAGTAGCTGTTGGAGGCTGATGTTCATTCAAAGAGAGAAATAAAGATCTGATTGACTTTACACATCTTTATGTTTTATTATTAATTTAGTTGCCATCAACAAACAAGAACATTTTAATAGAGAATGAACAAAAAAGAGGTTTGTATATGAAAATGTGCTCCTACTATACATAGTTTGAATTTTTCCTATCATGTATGTCTTTTAACAGATTGAAATTTAATGTGCTTGTTGTGGAACTTCCCTTTTTGTCAGCGTTCTCTTCTGAATTACCTCTTCATCTTTTTTGTTTAATGATTTATTCATGAGCCCTCCTCCCTCCCTCCCTTCCTCCCTCCTTCCCTCTTTTTTTCTTTCTTTCCTTCTTTCTTTCTTTCTTTCTTTCTTTCTTTCTTTCTTTCTTTCTTTCTTTCTTTCTCTCTTTCTCTCGCTCCCTCCCTCCTTCTCTTTCTTTCTTTCTTTCTTTCTCTCTTTCTCTCTCTCTCTCGCTCTCTCCCTCCTTCTCTCTTTCTTTCTTTCTTTCTTTCCTTCCTTCCTGCTTTCTTTCCTTCTTTCTTTCTTCTTTGTTTCTTTGTTTCTTTCTTTCCTTCTTTCTTTCTTTCTTCTTCTTCTTCTTCTTTCTTTCCTTCTTTCTTTCTTCTTCTTTTTCTTTCTTTCTTTCTTTTTTTCTTTCTTTCTTTCTTTCTTTTGTTCTTTCTTTCTTTCTTTCTTTTTTTCTCCCTTTCTACTATCACTACCCCAACTACTAGTTTACACCTAACCCTAACTACTGCTTTGATATCTCTAATTTGCTCCTTGTCCTCATAGGATAAATGAATGCCCTTTTTTGTAACAAATACATTGGTTCTAAAATATGTATATCTGGTGCCTCACATCTTTTCCAAAAAAAGTGGGAAGCATGTTTCAGCATCAGTCATTTGGAATAAGATTCAGTCATTGTATTATACTTCTTAAGTCCTTCACTGTTGCTTTTATTTGCAAAGGTATAGTCATTGTATGAATAATTCTCCTGATTCTCATAACTTCATCCTACCTTAATTTGTACATGCTGTCCCATGTTTCTCTGAATCTGTCCCTTTCATAATTTCTCATAATTCAATAATATTCCATTTAATTCATATAATATAAATTGTTTAACCACTTACCAATTCATGGACATGTCCTTGTTTCCAGGTCTCTATTATAATAAACAACAACAACATTCTGCTATAAATACACTTGTATATGTGTGTATCTCTCTCTCTCTCTCTCTTTCTTTCTCTCTCTCTCTCTTTCTTTCTCTCTCTTTCTCTTTCTTTCTTTCTTTCTCTCTCTCTTTCTTTCTCTCTCTCTTTCTTTCTCTCTCTTTCTCTCTTTCTCTTTCTTTCTTTCTTTCTCTCTCTCTCTCTCTTTCTTTTTTTCTTTCTTTCTTTATCTGTCTATCTCCTTTCTGTCTACTTTGTTCTCTTTGGGGTATAAGCCGAGGAGTGGTATTACTGGGTCAAAAGTCACTGTGAAATGCGAAACACTAGTCTTTTAGGGCATAGGTCAAAATTGCTTTCTAAAATGATTGGACTAATTAAAAAAAAACTCCACCAACAGCACATTAGTGTGTCTATACTTACATATTTCCTCCACTTTTTTTTTGCTCAGTCTTCTAGGAAACTATGTTATTATCCTAGACCTTTAGTCCTTTGAGCAAATTAGGTCTCAAGGTCAGTTTCAGTGCCTTAATTTTTCTTTTGTCTAGTCTTTCTGGGACAGAAACCCTGGCAAATATTCCTCTTATTTCAGATGATAACTAAACACGTTGAAGCTGATGAGATCACCAAGAGGAAAGATATCATGAAGGAAGAAAAGGCATAAGACAGGTATGGAATACATCTACAATTGAGGGACAGGGACAAAGTTTCAGCAAAGGAGCCTTGCGAAGAGGTTCCAAACAGGCAGCAGATGAACTAAGAGAGACTAATATCACAGAATTGCAGAAAAGAGGCTGAGAAAATGAGGAAACAGTGATGAATACGATTCAATGCTACAGAGAGGTCAAGAAGGATGAGGAATGAAAGAAGACAATTGGATTTGGAAACTTATTTCATTAATAATTTTGAAGAGATAATTTTCATTTGAATGATGAGATTAGAAATCAGATTGCAAGAAACTAATAATTGATTGAGAGTGTAGACAGTTTTTTCCCCTAGATTTTGCTTTGTTGTAATAAAATAGACAGACCATTAGTTAATTTGATCAAGAAGAAAAGAGGAAAACCAAATTACCCACATAAAAAATGAAAAAGCAATTCACAGCAAAAAATGATATTATTAGCAACAATTTTGCTTGAACATATGCAGATGAAGCTAAGAATTTAAATGAAATAAATGAATATTTCAAAAAACACAAAAGCCCTAAATTAACAAAACAAGAAATGCAGAGTTTAAAAACCTAATTTCGCAGATAGAAGTTGAATAAATCATATAACAACTTAAAAAAAATCTTTAGAACCAAATGGGTTAACGTGAAAAAAATCTCTCAAGCATTCAAAGGACAATTATTTCTAATATTACATAAATTGTTGGCAAATATTAGCAAATTAAAGAATCTGGGCAAATCATTTCTATAACATATATGGTCTTGAAACATAAGCCAGGGAGAATAAAAATGAAAAAATCTATGAATCTAAATTCCTAATGAATATACATACAAGTATTTTGAATAAAACATCAGCAAAAATCTAAAGACATAATTGGAATGAAAAGTTGGTATGGCATTAGGAAAACTCCGAATTTGATTAACCATATTAAGAACAAAATAAAAAAAACCATTTGGTCATATCAATAGATGCAGAAAAAGCTGATGATAAAGTATAAAATCCATTTATGTGAAACAATAGAAAACAGGGAAAAGGGACCATATTGTAAAATGATAAATAAGACATATATGTATTTATATACCTATCTATCTATCTATCTATCTATCTATCTATCTATCTATCTCTCTAAGAGGTACTATTATTTGTTACTGAGATAAACTAAAATCTTTTCAATAAATTCATGGGTGAAACAAGAAAATCTATTGTAACCACTTCCATTTGATATCATACTAGAAATGCTTCATGAAACAATAAGAGAGATGTAGAGAATGGCTATAAATAAAGAAGGAACAAAATGACCATGGTTTTACAGAAGATATGATGGTATATTTAAAGAACCCTAAAGGGTCAACTACATTTTACGGAAACTTTAACTTCATTAAAAAATCCATGGCAATCATCATCATTTTTATATGATAATAAAATCCAGGAGGAAGCAATAGTATGAGAAATTCCATTTAAAATGACTATAGAATAAATAAATCCTTGGGAGTTTACCTTCTAAGATACATGTGAGAACAATATAAACACAGCTCTAAAGAATTGTTTACAGAAATAAGGGCAGATATAAATATTTGGAAAGATATTAATCATTCATGTGTTGTATAAGCCAAAAATAAACATTAAAATACCACTTAAATAAATTTACTCATTCAATGCAACATCAAACTGCCAAACAATTACTTTACAGAACTAGAAAGAATAATAGCAAAAGTTCTTTCTACACATGGAACCTTTAAATACTTGAAAACCTATCATATCCTCATTGACTCACTCATCTCCATGCTAAACATGCCATTTTTTTCTGAATGATTTTCATTTGATGTAGACCAAATGGCTGTTACCATTTTGGTTACACTTCTCTAAACAATCTGTGGCATATAGATGTCCCTTTAAACTGTGGTATCTAAAATTGATCACAGCACTCCACATTTGGTCTAATGAGGACATGGTACAGCAGAATAATCACATTCCTATTCCTGGAAAATCTGATCCTCAATGTAGACCAAGAAGACATTGCATCTTTTGACCATCACATCATACTGTAGACTTACATTGAGCTTGTACATCACTAAAACCCATAAATTTTTTTTTTCCAGACTGATTGACATCTGACATTTATCACCGTCTTTTACTGGAGAAGTTGATTTTCTGAACTTAAGTGCAAAATTTATAATAATTTATCCTTTTGACTTTCATTTTATTTTATTTTTGGAATCTTCTTGAAGGTTGCTTTAGTATTATATATCCTTCTCAGCTTTGTGCCATGTGCACATTTGGTAAGTTCTAACATTATATCATACTATCTCTCCAGATCCTTTATCCAAAGAATTGATTTAAAAATAAATAAATTTTTTAAAAAATTAAGTAAGTTAATAATAAAATAATATAAATCCCTGAGACTTCACTAGGAACATTGAACCTTTAAGCACTAGAGTCCTGCCTCTTGTAGTCCAAACAGTTGTGATTTCATATGATTTGCTTTTCATCTAATCCATATCTATTTTCTTCAGGAAAATAGCATGAAATATTTTAACTTAAAATTTTATCAAAATCTAGACAAAGAGCATACTAGTTTAGTAATTCTGTAAAAAAAAGCAAAAGAGTTTGGTTTAACACAACACTTCCTTGATGAGGCCATGCTTGAACCTTCACTTGTCCTATTTTATATTGAAATTTGAACCCAATTATAAGAGTTTAACAGTTACCTTTTCTACATTTCATCATATTATGTTTACTCTTCCAATTTTTTTTTTGAATCCTCATTCTGTTATCCAGTATGTTAGCGAGCACTTCCAGCTTTGTGTTCTCTGCAAAACTGATGAAAATATAGTTTTCACGTGTCATTGATAAAGATGTTAAGTAGCATTGGTCCAAGCCCAGTTTCCTGAGGCACACTTCCCTGAAGACCTCTGAATTAAAATAGAGACATTAATGATTATCTTTGGGTCTGGCTATTCAACCAATTCTGAATCCATCTAATTGCCCACATTTCTCTTTATTTTTAAACAAAAATAGCATGAATGATTTATTCAAACACAAGGAACCTCTCTATTTTATTGCCTTCATGTGCCTTTTTATTAACATAGTCCAAGTGAAACAAAAAAGAAATAGCTTTACTCTGACACGACTGACCCATTTTTGCTAAAGTTAGTCTAACTGGCTCATTGTTATCACTGATTCTTTTCTTTAATCATGCACTTCAGGATTTTTCCAGGAACCAAATCAAACTCTCTGACTTATGGTTTCTAGATTCATTCTCTTCTCCTACCCTTAAAATTGATAATAAAGACATTTTACATTTTCCGGAAGAGTATGTGTGTGTGTGTGTGTGTATGCATGCATGCACGCATATATTTGTATAAATATGTCCAGTAGAATATGTCCAATATATTTTAAACAGTGAAATCACCTTTTCTTGCTTTTCAGGAAGGAGATTTTTATAGGAGGCATATATATATATATATATATATATATGTACATATAGGTATATGCCTATATATACATATGTACATATAGGTACATATAGGTATATATATATATGTGTGTGTGTGTGTGTGTGTGTGTATATATATATATTTCTTCTCTGTTTTGGAACTGTGTATGAGGTGATCTGAATTTTCAGGGGAGAATGAGGTCAAGAATGGAAGCCCCAATTAAGGACTTTAAGAGGTGGGGCAGTTTTTAAAAGAAAATAGAGAAAACATAGAGTCATCTGAGGATCTAATATAAAGACTCCTTGAAGCCAAAGAAATATAGTATTGGAAGGTCAGTGTAAGATACCAGAAGGATGTTTAAATGAGGCGGCTGTTATGATGATATTGCCAGGTGAGAGATAATTGTGACATGGCAGCAGTAAGAGTTAATTATATGTATGACGGAACTGAACACAGAGAAATTATTGAGGATGTTATTCCAGTAGTTTTGACATGCATGACAGCCTAGATAGTGATCTAAGTTATGTTCTGATGGAAGAACTATTAAATTTTGAGTGACACTAACAAGTTTTGGATCAGAAGAGGTGAAGGATCAAGGAAAATGTCAAGAATGATATTTTCAGAAATATTGTGATATAACAGAAAAAATCCTGGGAAGAGTACTATAATCCCAACTCTTCAACTAGCATAAGTATGTAAAGGATAGGAATAGTTATATAAAACATTTATGTCCCTATAGATTGTCTCAATGTATAGATGCAAAGCTTACAGGTGTCATGGTGAGATATCTCTGGAATTTGGCCCATACCTTTCCAAAGAAGACTGAGTTTTGATTTGAGGATATCAAGAGAAGTGTTATTGCTGGGAATTGCCTATCTCCAAGATGGGTATTTATTAGGCTAGATGTGTGAAAATGCCCAATATTGCTCATCTTGGAATATAGTAGATACAAACACAGTTGCTTCTCAGGTTGTTCTTCATGGGGAGGATAACGCTAAGCTCATGCTTCATGACTTGACACCTTCCCACCAAATACTATTTAGCCCCCCTCAAAATTATCACAAAGTGTGTATAGTAAATATAGATGTTGCAATGAATGCGAGTCCAAATAATGAGATATTTGATTTAGTGCAAATGATATCATGATACCAGATTTCACTTAATGTGAGCCAAATGTGATATGTAAAAGCTAGTCAAGTGTTTCACATATCAGTAGGTCAGTCTACACTTATCTAGCATCTCATGTGGATGTGATGTGCTGCTATATATTACCAAGAACTGAGTTATTATTTTAAATAATTTTTAATAGAATGGACAAAGGAAGAATCCTTCCAACGGAAATACTGCCAGCACAAAAGGAAAGAGATTTTCTTTATTACATTAGGACAAAAATTTGATGAATGTAGTCATGATAACTCTAAAATAGAATAAAATGCCAATGCCTGGATGTATGATATGGGATTTTATCACTATGCAAATGGGAACCAAAGGCAAAGTTGTGTCAGCTTTTTGCCATTCACAAATAATTACAAGGAAGAGAAGAGTTAAAATGATAGAAGTGGAATATCTTTTTGCTTTAGGGACTGAAGTTGTTGATAAAAAAAAATACATTCCTCTTAGCAGTATTCAGACCAATGACTCAAATTTTTTTAAGTAGCAAAAGAAAATGGAAATGAAGATGATTTTTTGGGAAAAAATTTGTATTGCAAGAATTGGTTGGTTTGATGCTGAAAATCAAGATTCTAATGATGTTAAAATTACTGTAGTAGTGACCAATGCAGATGAGGATGTGGTAGCAAAATATCATGATGTTTTGATAAAAATAATCTAAGAAAGTAGATATACTGACAAATTTTTAATATAAACAAAATAGGTTTATTATGGAAAAGTATATGTCCAGAACTTGCATTTCTGAAAAAGGTAACAACAACCTGGATTTAAGTGTCTAAGTATAGCCTAATACTTACTGGGAACTAATGCAGTAGGAATTTTTGAATTGACCTCAATACTTGTTTATTAATCTTGAAATCTTCATGATAAGAGAGACTGCAGTCATTAACTATGTCCAGTTCCTTGGCCATTAAATAAGGAAGCTATTTTTAATACTGGTTTTCAAAGTATTTTAACCCAATTGTTGAAAAAGATATTGCAAGAATAACTATATTTTATTTAAATATTATTGGTTTTAGATAATGCTCTGCTTCATGCAACTATGCCTGGTTCATCATATGAGAATGGGGGCCTGTACATTTCCTGAAATATGGATAAAATTTTTTTGTACCTATGAGAGTATATGTGAAATTTTAAAGAAAAAAAACAGTTCAGTCAATGGTTCTAAAATATCTTAAATGATAAGAACCACATTTTCATCAAATCATTAGTGTAAGAATATCTTTAGGTATAACATTCAGTAACTTTTAAAAATTATGCTTTCTGTAACTCCTCAATTTCTTTGAAACAAATGAAGCAGAAACACATTTTTCTTACCTTTAGCTTTAATATTATATTTATAAAGTGACAAAAAAACTTATTTTTAAATTTTTACTTTGCGTATTTCTTTTGGACTGGAACCAATGATCACATTTTACTTAAAATTACAACTTCAAATTGTGTGAATTGGAATAATGCAATCATTTTAAACCATTCATTGGAACCTCACTTTAAAACCATTTCAAGCAATGAGTAAGCAAAAATTGGAGAGGTTATCCAGATTAGTATATACCAGAAATTACATATGAGTTCTTTAGATGGAAGTGAGACGAGATCATAGCTCAAACCAAGAGAGAGGATACAATCTCATCCAAAGGAAAGTTTCTCTTCAAACTCTATAGTGAAATGAAATGGAAATAAGATACACATTGAGGAAGCAGTTGCCCCTTGATGTGTGCAGCTTCCCAAGTCTTTCTCTTTTCCTGAAGAGTCTCTGCAATCACATATGTCTCTTCCCTAAGAAGTTCTAGCACCAACTCTGCCCATCATACGTCGATCTAGTATAATTACTTCTGAATTCCCTATATCAGTTACTAGTGTATTGCCAAGCAAAGGCAACTTCCAGGTTTGGATTACAAGCATAGCATACTCCATTTATTCAGTGACAGATTAAGGCAAAACATTCACAAAAAATCAAACTATAGCATAACTCAATAATTTAGTAAGTCTTCAATTCAATTGCAAAGTATTAAGGCCCAAGTACCCCACCCTGGGCAGTACATTAGTCAAAGTAGCCCTCTCCTGGGCAGTACATTCATTTAGTCAGTCAACAAAGTTTCTCTTCTCAAATGGAGATTAGTTTCCAATCATAAGGAAAGTACATTCATTTGATCAGTCACAGAGTGCAAAAAGTCAAAAGTTTCCCACCCCTGGATCACAACTGAATTACAATACCATCCATTAACACCAAGTACTTTTCTCAAAAGGGGCAGTGGAGAGCACAAAAGGCCATCCAGCCCCTTAAGCTACAATAAGGTTAAGATATCATCACAGCATTGAATACCCAAGGAGAGATCCTTTCTTCATCTTGACAAGAGGCAAGGTTCTCAGCAATCTCTGTTCCTAGGGATACAAAGCTTAACAAAGCCACAAGATACATTGCCATTGTCCTTATCAATCCACTCTCTGCCTGCAGAACAGTCCCAGAACCCCCAAAAACATCAGCAAGACCTCTTCCAAGATTTCTGTAAACTTACAACAAGAAAATCTTTCTTCAGGACTTCTGAACCAACGGCAAATTTCCAGGGCCTCTGCAACAATAGCACTGTTTCACCAGCAGATGAATCTGGCAAAACAACATCAAAACAGACAGACAAAATATTGGAATCACAGCCATGCCTTCTCAGTTCTTGGCAGCTCTGAGTGGCAGTTCTCAAAAGTCCTAGGCAGCTCCAACTGGCCCTCAGCAATCTCTCAGAAACTCTGGCCCCCAACAATTCTCCTCTCTCTCTGCCTAATACTGCTCCCCCAAAGTCCTTCTGGCCTCTCTCTGCTTGGGCTTCTCTCTAAATCCACAGCACCAGCTCCTCCAAGGTCAGCCCTCTCTCTTCATGTCAACAAGTCCATCCCACAGGGGGGATTCACAAGCTCTGGGTTTCGACACTCAACCCAAAAACCAAGCCAATACAGGGGAATCTTTAAATTCCATTACCATTACAAGTAGTCATGCCTCTCAATATAAATGTAGTAGCACATAAAACTTGCCAAGCTTAGTTGGAAGTCCAGATATGTGTATATATGTATATATGTATGTAGATGCATGAATGTATGTATATAAATGCAAATTCTTAGTTAGTTTATGTGAAATGAATGAAGTTTTGCAGCGCATGTGTGCTACTGCATGGTTAGTCCTTTTCCTTTTTTTTAACCTTTAGCTGGGCTAATTGAACATCATCTTATCCTGTCTTTAGGCTGTTTGTTTTTAATCCAATTTATCCAATGAGATCCCTCCATGATATATGTTACTTCTTGAAAAGAATTAGGTTGTTCAGTCTAGGATAGGTTGTAATGGAAAATTAAAAAAATGGATTGAATATATATTCATTTTTATCCCCTCTCTCTTCCTTTTCTCTCCCTTCTCCCCTCTCCTCCCCTTTCTTCTCCTTTATTTCCCTTCCCTTTCCTTTCCTCTCTGTCTTTATCTAAACTGCCTAGGACATACGTAAATCAGTTTGAATTGAATAAAAACCAGATATAAGTCATTCATAAACATTTCTGATTGCATAAATTCTGATTTACACTCTTCTGATCGAACTTCCTTTTTAGCCATGGACCTTTGGAGAGAAATGTGCAGCCTCTGAATGCTGCTTCTCCAGCATTTCTGACTTGCCACATAGAGCTTCTTTGTTAAGATATGAAAACATTCCATTCTGCTTCTACATCATTTAGATTCTTGATGTTTTCTAAAACATCATCACACCACCCAAGCAGTTTCTCTAATTGCTAGGGCACAGAGATTGCTTTGCTACAAGTCTGTTTATTTTACAGTTAGCAGAAGTTGAGGGTTTTTTGTTTTTCTTGTTCAACTGAAAGCTTTGTATGGGGAACCAGATTTTAAAAATATTTCTGTGTTGTACATTAATCAATTAAGAAGGGCATTAGTTTAAATTTTGTGTATGTGTATGTTCAAGTAAGGAGGTTGTATTGTGTTGTTCCTAAGATAATAGTTCTCATTTATTAAAGTGCTTTACATTATGAACTAGGAAGAATTAAAACACAATCTTTCCTCAGAAAAAAAGTACTGTGAAAGAGGTAGTGTAGGTATTATTGTTGCAGAGAGGTTCTTGCCCTCAAGCAATTCACAAATTAGCTGGAGATTCATTATTGACATAATTAAAGAATGATTCAAGATAGTATATAATGCTGTCTGTACATGGGGTTCATCTAACATAACAGGTTCATATACTATAAAGAAGATTGGCTTGGTTGAAATGAAAGAGTCATACTGAGAAATTGATGGAAATTAGGTTGTATAAGCAGGGTAGAGCCAGATAAGAATACACTGGAGGGTCGTTGTTGTAATGGGAATCTGAAGATCTTCCCTGCCCCTAGGCCCTTTGATAGGCTTAAGTGGATCTGAGAACCTTCCCTGATTTGAAAGTATACTCTACCTCCTAAAAGGCTGAATGTGGTCACATGGAGCCTGTGGCAGGAGGCTTGTTTTTGAGGAATGCCCGCGCTTTATTACTTTGTGATTGGGCAGTGGGTCAAGAGGCCTGTGACATTCTCTGATTCAGGAGAAGGCTATATATATCTGGAGAGGAGGTTTTGCTTTGGGGTTCACTTTGGAAAGAGTTGTGTGATTTGGCCAGATGAGAATCTGGGAAGCCGTTCAGCCCCCCGTCTTTGAAAACCCAGATGTTGGTGCTTCCCTCTCTGGTAACTGAATAGGTAACTGATGTAATGGTCAGACGGCTGGAAGCCCCTCTGCTGATCTGTTTCTTTGACTGCTTGTAACTTCTGTTTGTATTCTGTTTGCATTCTCTGAAGTTCAGGGTGCTGACTTTTCCCCCTAAACTAGGTAAAAGATATATATTTGATTGATTAAAGTAAGATTGTTAATCCATTTTCAATTGCTTTCCTTTAGAAAAGCAGATCTAAGAACCTGTGCTAGCAGCCACCCTGGGTACACTAGGGTGCTTGCTGCTACATACAGTTGTGAGGATCAAATAACTTATCCATAAAGTACTTAACATAGTGTGTAACATATGTTGTTGAATTATTTTCAGTCATTTCCAACTCTTGGAAAAGTTTTCTTGGCAAAGATATCGTGCCATTTCCTTCTCTAGCTCATTTCACAGATGAAGAAACAGGTAAACAGGCCCAAGTGACTTGCCCAGATTCATACAACTAGTAAGTGTCTCAGGTCAGATTTGAACTCAGGAGGATGACTTTTCCTCACTCTGGCCCCAGCACTCCTAGCTGCCTGGGGTGTAGAAGACACTTCCTAAATGCTGTTCCTTTCCTCTTCTGCCTCAGCTTCTCCTAGTTGCTTGTCCTACAGCTCCTTTCAGTATAATCATCACACTCTGTCTAGAGATAAGTGTATTGAAAAGGAGAGTATTTGGCATATTCACATATAAACCTGTTTCAAAAATTGCCAAGAGCAAAGGGTCCAGTTTACCTTTCAAAGGAGTCACACTAGGATTTTCTCTGTGAAACCTGGAGAAAATGATCTGCTACCTATTTCAGAAGATTGACGTGTGCTCTCCCACATATAAGCATTTTGGCCCTAATGTAGGAAAATTAAATTTTTGTCAAAAGAAAGAAAACTATTCGTCATTAAGTAAATAAATAAGAGATTATGGATAAATAAACGTCCTATTGAAACACATTCTCTTTATTGGTAGAGGTCACTCTATAATTGTTTCCCGATTCCCTCCAATCTCAGAACTCTATTATCCCCAACAAAATTAATTTTTCAAATACAGTCTGGCTTGACTCTTCTCTGTATGTTTCCTGTCTATCCTCTGTATGTTCTTTGTCTACTCTTCACCCATCTTCTTAAATTTGTGGATTATTATTATTATTTCTTTGGCTTCTTTCATTAACTGTTATATTTGTTTCCATAGTAATGATGGATTCTTACATCCTAAAACTTGGCACTATGTGTATGGTGGGGCACAATAAAACTTGAGAATAATATGTTATAATCATTAATTTCTCATCAAGTTCAATTTGAATTCTGTCACATATGATAATTGTTCATAATTATTTGAGAAAGTTGTTATTTTGTCAAACAAATGAACTGTTTTTGTAGTAATATCAGATGTCTGTACAAATGGTACAATCTTACAGAAAGAAAGTTTGTGTATTTTTTTATTTGCTCATAAGTCAAATTGCTAGGAATTTGATTCTCACATAGTCTATCTAACAATTTTATTGTAAAAACAGATCTAAAATGGCTCCGTTTGTATTTAGTTGGAGAACAATAAGGAGAAATTGTTTTCATTCATACCAGCTTGCTATTTTATACACAGAAAACTTATGTGGGACTTAATAGCACCTTTTTAGATGAAGTAGATTTGTGTGTACATAAAATTTCTTGCTTTTGAGCATTTATTTGAATTCTGGCTAATGTTATACTAGACAATATAATCACATACTATGGTTACATGACAAAAGAACCAGCACCTTTCTAAAGAAGAAAATTGGTATCTAAATTTCCACTGAGATGGTCACTGCAGGCTACCTATCTAGTAGGTTAACTAATGGTTAAGAAATGAGCTGCCACATAAGATTGAGACCTTTGTAGTTTAAGATCATGCTACCATTTTTATAAATATGTATCTTTTGAACAAAAGACATAACTCCAGTAACATAAAATTCATGATGCTTAGAAGACTAAAACAGGCTACAGTACCCACCAATTACAGTTCTCCAGCATTCTCATTACAGAGGATTCTTCCCTGAATTTGTAATTCATTTTTTTGAGGAAGAGTTTTTTAATGACCCTATTTCTTCCATTATTTTCTCTCTAAATAACTCTTATATCAAGGCCCCCAGGCATCTTTAAAATGTCATCTACTTTTACTATGAATGTTTGGTGGATCTTGGATCTATCATTTATGTTTATTTGATTTTCAAAAAAAGGTACTTTACATAATCTCCTTGGCATACAAATTAAGAATTAAGAGCTCAATAAGAATGGAATGAAAATACAACAGTTGTTAAAGTGACAGCAGAATTCAAAAACCACAATTTATCTAGAAAGTCAACTTTAAGGAGAATTGTGGAAAGATGGAGACGAGACATATTAGGACCTAGAAGAGCCCAGATCTCTCCCACCCTCAACATTCCAATAATCTCCTAAAAATGTACCCCAAGGAACAATGGTAAAGAGAACAAAATACATACTGCTTCCCCCTTCCCATATAGCCCATAACTGTGGAAAAACACTACCAGAGTTTTCTGGAAATCATAAGAAAAGACAAAAAAGGGTAGGTGGGAGGCAAAGCTTAAAAGCTAGTTCTAACATTAAGGTTGCAGAGGCAGGTATAGGGTTAGATCAGGGTCTAGCTTGGATCAAGCTCTAAGCTTTTTCAGAAGACAGAGCCAGACCAATACCCAGTATGGAAAAAATAAGCAAAGGTCTTGTTCCCAGGTCGCTGCAGGAAAGAGAATCAGACTAGTGCTCATATATACTATGGGCCTTTTAGCATCTAGCAGCCCTTCCTCCGCTCAGAGTCCAAACAACTCAGTCTGAATTTATGGGAGAGACAAAATAAGTTTAACCTCTGGGTGCTGCCCAAGTTGCCCATGCACGAGACACAAAAGAGCCAAAACAGGAGAAAGGGCAAGGCTAGAATCTGGAAAGTAAAGAAATTGAGGTCTTACAGGATACACAATCAACTATGTTTGGTTGGGGCAAGGGATAGAGCCAGCTCTGGATTTGTGCAAATAAGAGACAGAGCAGGAGCCAGGTAAAGACCTAAGTAGAACTACAAACAACTGAACTGAAACCCGGGAATTCACAAAATTCACAAAGTTCATGAGTAAGGAAGTGAGCAGAGACTTACCGAAGCACAGAGCCTCTGTTCAAAAGGTGAAGCTGTTGATATGATGGATGTAAGATTACCATTTGGTAACAATGAATACCTTGGATGGAGAGATGCCTAAGTGGTAAATCTAGAAGAAAAGAGTCACTCAACAACAAAATAACGTGTATGAGAAAAGAATGTCTTGGCCACAAAGATTATAAGAATTCCTGGTAGAAAAGTAAAAATAAAGATTTTAAATGTTATGTTAATAGAAACAGCATCTAGGGAGGAAATAATGATGAGGAGAATTAATAACTCAGAACAAATGGTGGCAAATTTTACCCAAGAATTGAACTCCCTGAAGATTAGAATGGGACAAACAAATTTTACTCCATTAGGTAACACAATACTAAAAAAAAAAGATATTGCAAAAATATAAGAAATGAAAGACATGTTCCATAAAAAAAATTTAACTAGAAAACAGATGAGTGACTAGGAATCCTTTTACTGATTGAAATCATGACAAAAAGCCTGGATACCATGGTTCAAGAAAGCATAAACAAAAATCTGTCCACATCTATTAGAACCAGATTAGAAAGAAATTACCAGTTACTTCCTGAAAGAAATCTCAAAATGACAGCTCTCAGAAATATCATAACCAAAATCTAGAGCTTCCAGGTCAAAGAAAAAGAAATTTTCAAGCAGCCATGAAAAGCTCACATATAAAAGAACCTCAGGATCACACAAGACTTGACAGGTGCACACAGAAGGAAAGAAATTGAAACATATTATGTAAAAAGGACAAAA
Source organism: Pseudochirops corinnae (assembly GCA_028646515.1). Taxonomy (NCBI): domain Eukaryota; kingdom Metazoa; phylum Chordata; class Mammalia; order Diprotodontia; family Pseudocheiridae; genus Pseudochirops; species Pseudochirops corinnae. Next base: position 199,836,658 of record CM053590.1, on the reverse strand, counting down.
GGTTTACCAATAAACAATAATTTATGCAGCCTACCTAAGTATTTTCCCACAGTGAAATGAATGGATCCTTAGTCAAATAAAGGACTGCTAGGCATATTGGGTGAAAAAAGTCAGAACTCGGTAGAAACTTTGACGTAAATCTCAGGAGTCGAGAAAAAGAGAAAAGTAAAGATATTTGATCTGTTGAAAGAAACTACATGATAATTAATTGCTTATATTCTAACAGGGTAGGAACAAACAAGTGTCCACTCTTTAAGAGCATAAAGTAAGTGGAAAAAAAGAATAGGCAGAAGGTCCCTGAGAGTGGTTATACTGTTTTAATGTTAGAAGGAGGAAATGAGCAGAAAAGATGAAAATCTTAGGAAGGAAAAGAAGAGAAAGGGAAGGGAATTAATATCTCAGATAATTAAAGAGCAAGAGATGAAGAATTTACAAAGATGAAGGAAGTGAAGGGGGAGTGGACATTACATGCATCCCTTTATATGTCCCCTGCAGCATACAGAAATGGCTCCAGAGGAGAAAGTGAGCCTGGTGACTTTGCACAGCCCTCCCTCACTTAAATCCAAGTCACTTGCGTGTCATAGCGTCATCTCTTTGATGTCATGGTCCTCTTTGAGAATGAAGGATAAACAAAAATAATTTTAAAAATCCCGCTTTAACGAAACATTATAAAATATCTGGGTGTAAAAGTTCCAAGGCACACATGAGATGTATATAGATACATCTACAAAATATTTCTTGAATAAACAAAGAATGACATTAATAACTATAGGGAGATTGATCACTTCTCATGGCTAGGCTGCCCCAATATAATGAACATTATGACACTACCTAAATTAATTTATACATTTAACACTCTAACATTTAAACTGTCAAAGGGATAGTATTTGTAGAGCCAGACAAAATAATGACAAAATAAATTTGGAGGAATAAAAGATCTTGAATTTTAAGGGAAATAAAGAATAAAAAGTGGTACTAAGGGGGGAAAGCTCTTCAACTGCACTAAAGAGCAGTAATCACCCCAAAATTTGATACTATTTTCAAAATTAGAAAAGTTGACCAGTGGAACAAACCAGATAAGCAAAAACCAGAAGCAATTGAACTCAGTACCTTGAGAAATCTGAGAACAAAAAATTACTTGGAAAAGAATTCTCTATCCGACAACAGCTACTGGACAAATTGGAAAGCAGTTTTACAGAAATTAGATTTTGACAAACTCTTTCCACCATATACTAAAATAAGTTCAAACTGGATATGACCTGGATAATAAAGGTCATATTATTTTTAAAAATAGAGGAACATTTTGGAGAGAGATGAAGTTCAGTGCTGTGCCCATCACAATTTACACAAAAATCAAACATAACAGAGTTTCTCTGACCTTCACAAAACTTTAGGTGGTAAAGCCACCTCTTGTTCCACGTCCCTTACATAAGTGCTAATATAGAAAAGTGATCCTTGAATTTTTCTTTTGGGGGTCTGGGGAGAGAGAAAGATTGTCTCAGGAGATGATCCTGCCTGCTTTCTTTCGTCAGTCAGTGAAACCAGTGCCATACAATATGCTTCCTTTTTGTGGTAGCCAAATTCAGCATCCAACTAGAGTAATTACCCGGTGCCAGGTGCCATTGTCTATTTTTTTCAGGCAGATGGTTCTCTTTATAACCTTGATTTGCCTATTTTATGTTTGACTTAATTTTAGAAGCTGCCTCAACAACCTTTGGAAAAGAGGGAGATATACATTCTCAATCAATAAATTAAAATGATGTCTTAGTGCTTACCATTTTCCCAGATATATTGTAAATAATAGTAAATCAGGTTCTCTTGAGACAAATGACTGATTATCCATCAAAGAGGAAAAAATCCAAAGTCAGAAATACACAAAGGTCTACAATTTATGGGAAAGAATAAATTCCGAGGCTTGACAGTGGTGAAAGGATTGGAAATCCATGATGAGATTAAAGTTGTTTAAAGGACTAGAAAATGTCCTCCTAAAACTCATCCCTTGTGAGCTGTCTGTCAGTCTTGGACAAAATAGGAAATGCTCCTTGTAGTAGAGGAAGGTTTGTGTTTGAAGTTGGGGATTTCATTTAATTTCATACTTTCCGACTTCAACATTTATCACTTCAGCATACCCTTTCTTTAGGGAATTTTCTTTCACCTTATCGTATGTATCTCCACCACAATGTCTGGGCCCCAGAGAAATATTTATTTTCATGGCTTGGTCTGGACAGTTTTAGAACATATCTAATTTTTAAACACTGTAGATGACCATTCTGACCCGTGTGCTGTGCTATGTTATGAATAATACTTAGTTTCAGTAAATTTGTAGCTTGTCATTTTCTTGAAATATATTCCAAAGCAACTCACACTTACTTACAGACGATAGATAGCATTGTGAAATTCAACTTGTTCTGTCCTGGTCATTAATACTAGGGGAAAAAATTTTTATTCTTTCCTCCCTCCTAGCTCCAGAATAGTATTTCTTAGCATCATAGATTAAGAGATGGAAAAGGCCATCCATGCCAGTCCTCTGATTTTTGCAAATATTATCTCCTTTGATCCTTACAACTACCCTGTGTAGCACCAACACAATATTCACAGCACTGATGGCAACTATGAATATGCTGGCATAGTTCTGTATAGCAAAATATAACAGATTTTCCATATAGAAGACAGAAACAAAGCATTTATTCAGACACCAGAAAGCCAAATCCATTATAGTACCAAAGAAGTTAATATACTATAACATAGCAGGGAACTACACCATACCTAACTGTCTCCTTGCCTGCATCCCCTTCTCCCTCCAGCTCTAATTGCTTTGACTCCCAGTTTCCTCTGAGCTCTGCTCCACTCATTCAGAAAACTCCTCCCACCACAGGCTCCATGTGATTGCATTCAACCTATTAAGAGACAGAGAAGATATTCAGAGCAGGAAAGATCTTCAAATTCCTTTAGGTGTATTAAGGGGCAAGGAAGATTTTCAAATTCCTGTTACTGTTAAACCCTGGGAAACAGGAGCAATTATTTCCTCACTTTACAAATGGGGAGAGTTACAGTTGAGGCAAATAGAAGTTAAGTAACTTGCTCAAGGTCACATATCTAGTGCTTGAGGCTAGATCTCAATTCAGATTTTTTTGACTCCAGGTCTAGGGTTCTTTCCACTGTGCTACCATATTAATATTCTACAATTTGTTTAGCTATCTCCAAAATCTAAAAACACTTATTGATCACATTGTAGAAGGAATTATTGTTCTATTTTGGACCAATTGATCTCTGAAACCCCTTCTAGCTATTAGATTCTGTAATTCAGGCTACTACTCTCAACCCCAGCTTAATGTTCCTCTGTTACTTTCCAGTTATTTGAGCTGATTTGTTTGTACTTTACCCTTATTTACCCTTCTATGCTATGACTCTTATCAATGAACTGTTATCTCTTACTTGCAGTGATAGTTATTATGCAGTAAATTTAATTGTCATTGACCTTGGTCCTTATGTCTGTCTACCATGTTGGTACCATGACTTCTATAGCTTAGTTATCCCTGACCGATTTAGGTGGCTTCAATATCTGTACTATCCTCTCTAGAGTTCCCCTCTAAGTCTTTTCTTCTTTAGTTTTGCCATCCCCCATTCTGTCAATCTTTACTCCTGTAATAGGCTTTCTGACTTCCTGTCCACCTTACTGTGGAAGGACACTGCAATCATTGTCACCCTGGGGCTGCTCTGTGCTAATAGCTTAGGTCCTTGAGTCTTTACCCTCAATCATTTTGATCTCAGAGAACTCCAAGAGAATTACAGATTGGAAAGAAAAAGAGAAATTGGCTATAAAATAAAAGGAAATAGAAAAACCAACCAAAACAAACCTGAACAAGAGTCAATGCATGTTTTTCAACTTCCAAGGTCAAGCTCTATGTTCAGGCTTTTAAAAATGTAAATTTCACACAACCCCATACTCTCTTTTCCTGGAAATGGAAAGTCCTAAAATGGCAGCAGGTCTCAGAAAGGACAATAGTATAGGTATTTCTAGTGATGTTACATATAATTAAACAAAAAAAACCATTGAAATTAAGAGAAAGTAGGGATGGAATTCCCTTCCTAAGCCTATGATTTTTTTCAATAAACTAAATACTAGTAATTAGGAAACAGTAACTTGCATTTCCATCCTGTTTCAAGGTTTGCAAATTGTCCTGCTTGCAATACTTCTGGAAGGTAGGCAAGGTAAGTATTGTTCCCATTTGCAAATGAGCAAACTGAAGATGAAATCAAGCAGTTTACAAATGTCAGAGCCAAACTACAAGTGTGGTATTCTTCCCACTAAATCATACTGCCTCTCCTGATAACAAATATGTATGTGTATAAATATATCTGCGTATACATATATGTATGTATATTATTCATCGTATATGAAATAGACACACATAAATATACACACACATCATTGACACACTAAGAAAAGAAAAAAACAAAAAGAAAAAACATAAATAGACATACTGTGGAATTGTACAACATACCATCTTAAAATATGTGCCTAGAAGAACAAACAAGTCCCCAAAGCTAAATTTATTGCTTTTTTTGATAGAAGTCATAGACATGCTACTGCTGTAACAACATTGTTCTTTACTGTGAAAGAGACAAATGGAATTTATGGAAGTTCAGGTTGGAAGCACTTTAATTGGACGAATGTGAAATTTCATATCACGTACATCAATACAGAGGACTACAAATGAGTTTTATTAAACTATATCTGCAATCCCATTTGAAGGTTTGCAGAGGGCTTAATATAAATCGTCTCCTTAGATCTTCACAACAGCACTGCCAGGAAGGTACTCTGGATATTATTCCCAAATTACAAATGAGGAAACTAAAGTTAACAGTCACACAGCATCAGTGATGGGATCAGAACCCATGTTTTCTTGTCTCCAAATCTTTCACTTTATCGGCTAGTTCATGTGGCCTGCTTAACATATTTTGGAGGCAAATTCTGGTACTAGCCAGAATTGTCTCATATTAAATGTTATTTTTAAAGAATATGTTCCCATTCTTTTTTTTTTTTCCAGAAAATCTCCAAAAAATCTGACTGAAACCTTAAGCGGCGTTGTCAAAAGGTGCCTGTGTTGGCAAATGAAGTGCTTATTGCCTTGTTTCAGCTGTTTATTTATTTAGGTTTTTGTGTGTGTGTGTGTGTGTGTGTGTGTGTGTGTGTGTGTGTGTGTGTGTGTGTAATGCTCAGGTGTATTTTGATTTTTTTCTTTTCTAATGTATTTATATATTTTTGGTTTTCAACATTCATTTCTACAAGGTTTGAAGTTACACATTTTCTCCTTGTCTCTCCCCTGCCCCCACCCTAAGACAGCAGGCCTACTGAATGCTTCTGCCCTCAATCCGTTCTCTCCTATATCCTCCCCCATCTCCCCTCCGACTTTCTAGCAGGGCAAGATGGATTTCGATACCCCAGTGCCTGTATATCTTATTTCCCAGTTGCATGTAAAAACCAATTTTTTTAAACATTTGTTTTTAAAGCTTGGATTTCCAGATTCTTTCTTTTTTTCTCTCCTCACTCACCCCCACTGAGTGAGGACTTGCAGTTCAATATAGGTCGTACATGTTTAGTTACACAAAATATTTCCATAGTAGTTAATATTGTGAAAGACTAACTATATTTCCTTCCATCCTATCCCCCCACTTATTCTATTTTCTACTTTGACCCTGTCCCTTTTCAAAAGTGTTTGCTCCTAACTACCCTCTCCCCCAATCTACCCTCCCTTCTGTCAGCCCCCTTGTTAATCCCTTACCCCTTAGTTTTCTGTAAGGTAGGGCACCCAATTGTGTGTATGTTATTCCCTCCTTAAGACAAATCCATTGAGAGTAAAGTTGACCCATTCCCTTTCACCTTCCTGCTCTTCCTCTCTGTTGTAACAGTTTTCTCTTGCCTCTTTTATATAAGATAATTTACCCTGTTTTATCTCTGCCTTTCTCCTTCTCCAAATATATTCTTCTCTCACCTCTTAATTTTAATTTTTACATATCATCTATTTCTATTCAACTGATCCTGTGCCCTCTGTCTATGTACACACATATACACACTCTCATATAAATATTTATACACACATACACCCTCCGATACACATGTATGTATCTGTATAAATGTTTATACATACACACATACATATATATTCCCTTCAACTATCCTTATACAGAGAAAAGTCTCATGAGTTACAATGATCATTTTTCCATACAGGAATGTAAATAATCCAACTTTTATAAGTTCCTTATGATTTCTTTTTTCTGTTTGCCTTCTGATGCTTCTCTTGCTTCTTGTATTTGAAAGCTAAATTTTCTATTAAGCTCTAGTTTTTTCATCAAGAATGCTTGAAAGTCCTCTATTTCATTAAATGACCATATTTTCCCCTGAAGCATTATACTCAGTTTTTCTGGGTAAGTGATTCTTGATTTTAATCCTAGCTCCTTTGACCTGCATAGTCCAAGCCCTTCAATCCCTTAGTGTAGAAGCTACTAGATCTTGTGTTATTCTGAATATGTTTCCATGATATACAAATTGTTTCTTCCTGACTGCTTGTAATATTTTCTCCTTGACCTGGGAACTCTGGAATTTGGCCATAATATTCCTAGGAGTTTTCTTTTTGGGATCTTTTATCAAGAGGCGATTGGTGAATTCTTTCAATTTCTATTTTGTCCTCTGGTTGTAGAATATCAGGGCAATTTTCCTCAAGAATTTGTTGAAGGATGCTTTCTAGGCTCTTTTTTTGGTCATTGCTTTCAGATAGTCCAGTGATTTTTAAATTATCTCTCCTGGATCTATTTTCTAGGTCAGTGGTTTTTCCAATGAGATATTTCACACTGTCTTCTAATTTTTTTTTTCCTTTTATTTGGATCTGTTTTATAGTACCTTGATTTCTCATAAAGTCATTAGCTTCCATTTGCTCCAATCTAATTCTGAAGGAATTATTCTCTTTAGTGAGTTTTTGAAATTCCTTTTCCATCTGTCAAATTCACCTTTTTAAGGCATTCTTCTTATTGGCTTTTTGGTCATCTTTTGCCATTTGATTTAGTCTATTTTTTAAAGTAATATTTTCTTCAGTATTTTTGGGTCTCCTTTAGCAGGCTATTGACTTGCTTTTCATGATTTTCTTGCTTCATTCTCATTTCTCTTCCCAATTTTTCCTCCACTTCTCTTACTTGATTTTCAAAATCCTTCTTGAATTCTTCCATGGCCTGTGACCAGTCCATATTTTCCTTGAAGCTTTTGATACAGGAGTTCTGACTTTGTTGTCTTCTTCTGGTTCCATGTTTTGATCCTTTTTGTTTCCCCCAAAATTTCTATGGTCTGATTGTGCTGACTGTGTTTGCTCATCTTGCCAGGCAACTACTTGACTTTTCAACTCTTTGCCATGACAAAACTCTGCTTCCAGAGTGCAGAGAGCTGTGTCCCAAATTTCTGGGGGTTTTCCAGTTGATGACAGAGATGTTGTCAGAGCTATGAGGAGGGAGCCCTCTTTATAGCTACTACAAGCTCTGGCACACTGGCATTCCTCACCCCAGGACCACCACTCAAGACTGTGACTCAGGTCCAAGCAGGCCAAAGCAGATGTAGGCCAGGAGCTCCAGAGGCAGCCATGTGTCAGAAGCTGCAGCTCCTGTGCTACCATGTACCTCTCACCCCAGGGACAGGGGATGAACCATGCTGTTCTCTCATCCAGTTCTAACAGAGTTCCCTACTGACCTTTTACTTTCTCTTTGGCATTTATGTGTTGAGAAGTCTGGAAACTACAACAGCTGTAGGTGATTCAGTCTCCTGAAGTCTGCTCTGGCCAGTCTGTGCCACTGGTCTGGGCCACAAGCCTGGGCTGGTGTGGCTTGTGGAGATTGTGCTTAGCTCCCAGCCTGGTGTGATAGACCCTTCCTGTTGGCATGCCAGGCTGCCTTCAGTGGGAGATTTGCTTCTCTCTGTCACTTTGTGGGTCCTATAGATCTAAAATTTGTTGAGAGTCATTTTTTTTACAGGTATTGGAGTTGGTTGGAGCAGGAGCTAGAGCAAGTTCCTGCTTTTATTCTGCCATCTTGGCTCTGTTCTCTATTTAATTATTTAGCACCTTGTTTCAGTTTGATTTTCTTTTGAGCCTTGACCATGATTATAACAAGTCTTTGTTAAAAAATAGAATTTGTGAAATCCACAGTGGGAGGAACTTGCTGATGGAACAGGAAGGGGTGGAATAGGTAGGAGCTAATGACCATATATAAGGAGAAGCCCAAGCTGGGAGAAAGCAGAACTGAGAAAGGGAACAGTTGTGTAGGCCAACACTTTATCTGTTCTGTGTAGATTTTTGTTTGTGATACTTTGTACAGAAACTCTGGTGCCCTACTGGAAGCAGTGGCAGAGGATTTTCTTGTCTGTTTACAGAAGTCCTGGAGGAGGCTTTCAGAGGTCCTGGAACCATACTGATGATGTGTGTTGAGTTCTCAAACTTTGTGGGTCCATTGATTTCACAGGCAGATAATGAATTGATGATGGTTCTGGCAATGTGCATGAATGTTGTTTTGGCTTGGTTAAGCTTTGTTTTCCCAGAAACAGAAATTGCAAAGGACTTGAGGTGGACTGGACATTGTGAGCTTCAATATGGAACTGGATAAGGAGCTGGGTAAGGAGCTAGAAGAGGAGCTGAGAGCTGCCTGCCTGTGAATCCTGGTGACAATTGGGTAGATTCAGGCAGGAGCTGGACCTATGGAAGAGGAACCAAGGAATTTGGGAACCAGCCTTGAGTCAAGATGAAAAGATCTCTCCTTGGGTACTTGGTGCTGACTGAGAAGATCATGATTTACTGTGGCCTAGGGGTAGGAGAAATTTGCACTCTCTGCCTTGTACCTCTTAAGGATGGTTGAGTTAAGGATGATCAGAAACTAATCTCCAGTCAAGAAGAAAGAAGACTTTTTGACTGAGAGATTAAGACAATGTGACCTAGCAGGGGAGAACTTTGACATTTGTACTTTATGTCCCTTAAGGAGGTTTACTTCTTAAGGATGATTGAATTAAAGACTTACTGAATGATATGTTTTGTTTAAAACCATGTGGCCACTTTGGTGAAAATTATGTGGCCACCTTAATGACAAGTTGTTATGTTATAACACTGAGAATGCTGTACTTTGGTTTCTGTGAATGTTTTACTTTAATTTACTGCTTGAATAAATAGAAAGTTCACCATGCTATGTGATCAGAAACTTAGAGCTATCCCCAGCAATAGTCCTCTGGAAAGCTGCTCATGCTTGGCTTTACAGTACCTTGAGATCATTGTAAAAAGTGTGATATATAGGGATGGGTTCAATTAATAATTCTTATTCTTGCAACCAAATAATTAGAGTCTTAGCTTCTCTAAGGAATATAGCTCAAATGCAACCTTCTTCTGTTTTTCTCTAGGAAATCCTTAAAATGATGCTGTTAGTAAAAAAAAAAAAGTCTGAAAGCATCAGTTGTAGAATTGTTTTTTTCATTCTACTCAAGGGATAGGTTGACATATCTTATTAAATGTTACTCCTATACTTTTCGTGACACTAGTTCATCTTCCAGGAGCTATTTCTTTAAGCAAAGCCCTCAAATGGCAGACTGTCACTTTGAGGTTGCTTGAATTTAGAAAAGCTCCAGAGCTCAACAAAGTAAGGTGTCAATTTCTTTGAACTTTCTATCTCCCATCAGTCATGTTCTCGGAATCTGACTCAACTAAAACTTTTCATTAAAATCAGCATTGTACATCTGGTGTTAATAATTAATAGTAAATATTACATCTGGTGTTAGTAATAATAATAATAATAATTATCAGTAACTTTTGGATAAAAATAAACCATTTCATGAAGAAATAGAAATTGGGAGGGCAACACTGAGAAATACTTTTTTTGTTCTAAACCATTCTGTTCTAAGATTGTATCTACATTAGCAATAGATTCAAAGACTTTGGCATCCATTTACCGAGTAGCACCCACTGCTTTGTAAAATTGGCTTTTTATTGCTGTTGCAACTTCTGTGTTCTGGAGATTTCCAAAAGAGCTGTTTTTTTTTTTTAAGTAGAGAAAATGCTTCCAGCTCACATGTCTCCTGATTTTCCTGCTTGTCAGGCAATTAGGTTATGCAGTAGACAGAACCCTGGACATGGAATCAGGAAGACTCGAGTTCAAATTCATTCTCTCTCAAACTCATATATACTCCCGAGATATGTAACCCTGGGTGAATAACTTCATCTCTGTTTACCCCAGCTCCCTCAATGTAAAGGGGGTAATAGAACTTAACCCCCCAGGTTTGTTGTGAAGATAAAATGAGATAATATTTGTAAAATGCTTAGTACAAAAGTAGGTCCTATGTAAGTGCTATCTATGGTTGCTGTTGTTAACACTATAAGGAGTAGATATGAATAAATAAGTGTAGTTGCTGAGAAACCCAAGAAATTAAAAGGAGACTAAATCCATGAAAGGAAGTACCCATAACACCCATGGCCTAAAATAATGTATGTGTGTGTGTGTATGTATGTATGTATGTATGTGTGTATGTTTGTGTTTTTCTCTCTCTCTCTCTCTGTCTCTCTGTCCCTCAAGCATGAGGCACTTGAGATACTAATGTAAGAAGTCAACTTAAACCTGAATGTGTCACTGAGTTTTGTTTAGATGAAACCTATTATTGCATCATGATTTTGGTTCAGTGTGCCTTCTTAAAAAGAAATAAGGTAGGTAAAGGGAATGATGGGATAGTACTGTGAACTCAGTTATAAAATGTAGAAGGTATACTCCTGGGAGAAAACTCACAAACCAGAGAGGAGAAGCATTGTGGAAATCATTTAGGAAAATATGAAAGAGGGAGAAAAAGAAATGATTGTCTTATTAAAGTGTGCTATAGTTCACCTAGTCAGAAAGAGGAAATAGATGAGGAATTTGAGAAATAGATCATTATCCTGTCACAGAGGCATGAAACAGTGATGAGGTCCATCAATTAACCAGGCATCTGCTGAAGCTCCTGCTTTATATTTATCCAAAGCAGAGAAGCTGTTAAATAAAGCCAATAACATCTTGACTTACTTTAGTGATGATTTCATTCTCCTAAAGGTGAAGGGACCAACAAGAGGGAATTCTCTTCTTAATCTGATTGTAAACAAAAAATGAAGCACTAGTTATTAGCATGGAAATGGTGGTAATTATAGTGGAAATAAACACTCCGTCTTAAAGTCTGTGATAAAAGAGAGGAAGCATGAGTATAGCCTGACATTTACCATACATTTCTGGGAATCTGTAATGGTAATGGAATTTGGAGATGGCCCTGTATTGGCTTGGTTTTTGAGTTGAGTGTTAAAACCCAGAGCTTGTGAATCCCACTTGTGGGATGGACTTGTTGACATGAAGAGAGAGGGCTGAACTGGGAGGAGCTGTGAATTGGGAGAGAGGCCCAAGCCCAGAGAAGGCCAGAAGGACTTTGGGAGAGCAGTATCCAGTATCGTGGAGCCTGAGTTGCTGAGAGAGACTGCTGAGAGCCCATTGGAGCTGCTCAGGACTTTTGAGAACTGCCACCTGGAGCTGCCAAGAACTGAGGAAGCATGGCTGTGATGCCAGTATTTTGTCTGTCTGTTTTGATGTTGTTTTGCCAGATTCACCTTCTAGTGAAGGACAGTGATGATGTTGTAGAGGTCCTAGAACCTTGCTGTTGGTTCAGAAGCCCTGAAGGAGAATTTTCTTGCGGTATGTTTATAGAAATCCTGGAAGAGGGCCTTGCTGATGTTTTCAGGGGTTCTGGGACTGTTCTACAGTGAGAGATTGAGTTGATGAGGACACTGGCTATGGCTTTGTTGAGCCTTGTCTCCCCAGGAACTGAGATTGTGGAGGGCTTGCCTCGAGTCAAGACAAAAGAAAGACCTTTCCTTGGGTTTTCAATGCTGAGATTATATCTTAACCTTGTTGTAACTTAAGGGTGGATGGCCTTTTGTGCTTTCCTGCCCCTTTTGAGAAAGTGCTTGGTGTTAATGGATGGTATTATAATTCAGTAGTGTCCAGGGGTGGGAAATCTTTGGCCTTTTTGTGCTCTGTGATTGACTAAATGAATATACTTTGTTTATGTTTGGAAACTGTTCTCCATTTGAGAAGAGAGTAAATGAATGTACTGCCCAGGAGTGGGCTACTTTGACTGCTGATCCAGGGGTGGGATACCTGGACCTTGGTACTTTACAATTGAATTGAGAACTTACTTGCTAAATGAATGAGTTACACTGTATTTTGACTTTGTCTGTTCTGTGAATGTTTTGCTGAATAAATGGGGTTTGCTATGCTCGTAATCTGCACCTTGGAAGTTGCCTTTGCTTGGCATTACAGAATCAGAATGTGAAAGTTCATAGGAGAGACAGGCAGAGTCACTGGTACAACAACAACAAATCCTTCCAAGTAGGTCAGCCCAGGAAGGATGGGAAATACTTAAGAATGAAATGTTGAATACACAAAGGGAAACAATTCTGATAAGGATGAAAAATGGGATTTGTATGAAAAGAATGATGTAGTTTCAGTAGTAATTCTCTTACCACCCTAGATTTCCAAAAATATACAATAGATAGAAGCAAGGCCAGGAAAGAGGATGAAGATAAAAGTGTGACATGGGACTTTAACAAGTGTTAGGAAAGTTAAAGTTGAGGGTGATGAGGAAAACTAAGGCTGAACAGAGACACTTCATCTATTCCACCCTTTACTGGCTCACCTGACCTCTCCATTAGTCACTTGCCATCTTCTTGCAGACCTGATTTTCATGAATCTCTAAACAAGCTCATATGATGAAGGAAGAAGCCAAGGAATGTATCCCACTAAAGAGTGGGATTCTTTGTTTATCTATTTCCTTTACTGTGGGGAAAAATGCATTAAAAACCAGAAAAGCCTCCATGTGTAACTGACCTTTGTGAAGGACAAGAATAAAAAGGTTTCATATATCACTGAAATGACTGGTGAGTGGGATAAATTAAATTGGAAACAGTTCTATGTATCACTTTCAAGCCTTTATGTGTGTGCTGATTTAGATCACTTCAAGTAGGACTTGAAGAAATATTCCAGGGACCTCAATTTTCTAATCTAATCTATTTTGGAGAGTTGGGCAAAAACTATAGCTCCCTTCGTCCTCCACACCCTCAGTTCTTAACCAAGATCAACACCAGTATCAATTTTCTACCTTCTTTGATGGTTTTCAAAACTAAAGATGGATGATTCTTTCTTTCTTTGGAAAACCACAAATGTATTTCCATCTTCATTCCTACTGGAGTCTTACTGCATTTCATTCAAGGTAAGAGGAAAAACTACCATGAGAACATCAAGTTCCTTAAGAATATCTGAGCTCTGGGAAGCCAGAAAATAGTGAGGAATTTTAGAAGGGTGTATGTTTTTGTGAGATTTCCAAACCTAAGTGGTTGGAAACATTCACAGAAGCCAGAACACCATTGGACTCTCATTAACTGAATTAAATTTCCAAGTTATTTCAGTCTAGGCTAGTATTATGCAAATCATTAGTGCCATACATTTCCTATTAATGACATTTTGTATCTGTTGCTCATGATGTAAATTTCAACGAGCAAATCTTACAGCTGCTGGCAATATGATATCAGGGCAGTACAAACCCTTTCTATTGTAAACTTCATGAAGAAAACAATTTTAGACAATCCCAAGACCATAGCAGATAAAAATAAAATGTATGTTTTGCCTAGAGTATTTTGTCAAAAACAGGTTGTTTATGATGACAAACTTTTTTGTTGTTGTTGGCTTGTCCTCTCTTTCTTAGTTTGAATCCATAGCAGGTTTTCCATGGAATAATAAGGAAAAAATAAAGCCATTTTGTGGTGCTTTACATTTTTTTCCTGTTCTCTGTTTACTATTAGATTCCAGTAAAATTGAAGAGTTTCAGATTAAGGAATGGAGAAATGTTTAAGTATTTTAATGAATTATGTTCAAAAGAATTAAAAAGACATTTTATCTAAAATGTTATTAAAGTCCATGATGAATTATGTATTAGTTTTAACTATGCATTTGAGTAGGTATCATTAGCATGGATATATGAGTGAATTCCAGGAGTCTGTAAACCAATAGTGGAGCATGTTCGGATTTTAGACATAATTATATGACATTAACACCTCTGGGACATACTATATTCATTTTACATACAGTGAAATAAATCTTATCATAAATCTTAAGGGATTTTATCAATTAATTTAAGTCACAGAATTACTAAGTTGTATCATAGACCAAATTATACTTCATGTAAAATAATGGAAATTTGAATTGACATTATCTTACCACTACCAGAAAGGACTTTTCCAAAGATCTGACTATATTTGGACAGACAGAAAAATTTCCTTAGACTAACAGACATCTAAGTATTAGATTTGTTTTTGCAAATTTCTAAAGCTGTGGTCCTCTTTTTGGGACCTTCATGTTTCTTATGGATTTTATTTTGATGCCTAAATGGAGCATCTGGGTTCAGGATTTGGGTTGGCTATGGATATTAAGTTGAACCAAGTATAATTATAATAACTTAAATGACAAAGATTATTTTTTTCAATTAGTGCATAAGCTGATAAAACCTATTGCCTATAATAGTTAAGAGAAAGCCATTGCCAATCGTTACAACAAATCATTTTCTCTGGGGTTTTTATTTTCTTATTTTTTTTATTTTAAATAAATAAATTAATTTTATTTTCTTGTTTACATCATTCATTTCCATGAGATTTTGAGTTACAAATTTTCTCCCCATTTTTTCCCTACCCACCACCTCAAAACAGCCATCCCACTATATAACCTCTCCCCCATTCTGCTCTCTCCTATATCCTCCCCCTCGCCCCTCTGACTTTCCAGTAGGGCAAGATGGATCTCCCTACCCCAGGGCCTGTATATCTTAATTCCCAGTTGCATGTAGTTAATCATCATCATCATCATCATATATATATGTATGTATACACATATATATTTTTAACATTTGATTATAGAACTTTAAATTCTAGATTCTTTCCCTTCCTCCCTCATCACCCACCCCCACTGGAAGGACAAGCAATTCAATGCAGGCTGTACATGTGTAATTACAAGAACATCTCCACAGTGGACATATTGTGAGAGACTGATTAT
>CM053590.1:199807634-199821032 GCA_028646515.1 Pseudochirops corinnae | reverse complement strand
ATATAGAGAGAGAGAGAGACAGACAGACAGACAGACAGAGAGAGAGAAGAAATACTCTTCTCTCTTTTGAAAGGAAAGGGAAAAGAAAACTTTGGAAGGAGGACAAGTAGAGAAACACAAGCTTATCGACATGCCCTTACTTTCTACCTTGTCTCCCTAGATACTTTAAGGAACTTCCCCTTGCATGACATTCAGACTGCTCTCTCTGGGTTGGACTGAAGTACCCAGCTCCCACTGGGGGAGCTCATTTACTCTGTGTGTTTCTCTAATGTGTCCTAATCACAATATCTTCTCCAATTTCTATTTTCTTGGATAAATTGGCTTATTGGCTATTCACTAGTTGTGATTGTCTTTTTATAACTATTCTTTGGTGGAAAGGACCCAGTATATAGAAGCATAGTTTATGCATTCCCCTTTTAAGTGACAACAGCACAAGTGACTTAAACCTAAAAAAATCATTACCCTCAACCAGCAATATTTAGAGGGCAGACAAATATAACTGTAGTCTAATAAGCCCCCCTCCCCTCAGAGGAGAACAGCACGAGGAGGCAAGAATCAAAGGAGAGCGGGTGGAGGGTAAGATTCCGGGGACATCTATTCATGCCTCCCCATAAACTGAATTTAGAGAGCCCACATGAACATACATAGAACCTCCAAAGCCACACACTTTACATATGAAGAACATTTTGCAAACTTTCAAGCAATATATGTTTTTGTTGAGTTGTTCAATCATGTCCAACTCTTCAAGACCTTATTTGGGGTTTTCTTGGCAAAAATACTGGTCTGGTTTGCCATTTCCTTCTCTAGCTCATTTTACAGATGAGGAAACTCAGGCAAACAGAATCAAGTGACTTGCCCAGGGTCACACAGATAGTAAGCGTCTGAGTTTGGATTTGAACTCAGGTACTTCTCACTCTCGATCCAGCACTCTATCCACTGTTCCACATCACTGCCCAAAAGCACTATATAAGTTTTTGTCATTATTAGCAAATTGTCTTCATTTCTACTCCAGCTACGTAACCAACCATGAGGCAGACAGATATCTTTCATTGAATTGTTCCAATTATATTCCATGTGTTGATGCCCGAGAGTCATTTAAGACTTGTGCTCCTTTTCACCTTTTGTTTTGCCCCTCTAAATTTTGCTTCCAGTTTACCATACTCTCCATTTTCCTTATGAAGAAATAGATGCTTACTGACTTCTTATCTTTACCACCAGAAAACGTATTTATCTATTAAGTCATCTAGAGAAAAAGATGGGCTTTGCAAGTGGATCTCCAATATTTCAAAATGGGTTATCACAAAAATGAGTGAGGGACATTGAGAAACCTCTTTAAAGGTAAGGAATTATTGCTGAATTTGAGTTCATCAGGTTGATAAGTAGTTGATGAGTTGTCGAGAGAGGAGATAGTCAATGGGATATTATTTTAGAAATAGCAGCCCATCTTTCTACTTTATTCTCTGATGCTGGAATTTCAGTCAAAAGCCCAGATGGTACAAAGCTACACCACTTGCCATATAACAGATCTCCTCTGTGAAGGTCAAAAGTTGCATCACTTTATTCCAAGACTTTTTTTGCCTAGTATCTCAACATTCCTACAAAAGTGAGTTCACTTGCATTTGAAAGTAAGATTAATTTTTATTTAAAATGCTGTGGTAGAATAGAATTAAAAGGCATCTATGAAGAGGTTTGCTAACAGTTGACTCCATTTGGAAAAGTGCACTGTTTAGCCATATGAGTGTATATACAAAGCCAAGTCTCAAGCAGAGATTTTGAGTTCTCTGGACCATAAGGATCTGGCAGTAAAATGTAGGCAATACATTCCCTCATTCCCATCAGGTCTTGGTGAAACTATCAAAGCCACAGGAAGATTGATTTCAGTATTGTTTAATAAACGTCCATCTGCTAATTAAAGTTGTGCCATAAAACAAACAAGTCAGGCCTTGTGGAAGTAGAGGGAATCTCTCCTTCTCCTTTCCACACTTTTTCATTGGAATGTTTGTTTGTGTAACATGGGTTGTGCAATTCTGATAGACCAGAAGGGAGTTTGGGGCCAGTTTGTATTTACATATGACTCATGCTCCGATATGATGAAGAATCTTGTAAGTGATTGCTGAGCTGGAGGATTTGATGATTCACTAAGTATCCAAAAGATATCAACCCACACCTTCACCTCTTTCTTCCTTTTTGGCTGGAAGCATTGGATTATTTCAAGCTGTATTCTAAGAGCTGGGGAAAGTGAAACTACTCGGTCTTATACTTCATGTGATTGTGAGCACTTCAGTAAGCTTTCATTTGGGCCCTGGATATCCCTTCTATTTTTATTCATCCATGATCTTAGGCAACTGAACTTCCTGTGATGGATACGTCCAAATTAGGAAGTAATCTCATGAGTTCAAGAGATCTAGAGACTGTGGGCCTCACTGGGTGAGAGCTGGCTGGTAACAGGGGAAAATACTTCATCACAGAGGTTGATCAAAGACAAAAGGCCTGGCCTAAGTGGGGACATTTTATAAGAGAAGTATGACAAATACATTGACTAACTGAAGTGAAGTATAAAATGCATAATTATCAGTCTTGCAAAACTGTTCTGATGAGGCCTAAATATTACCCTCCCAATCGATTGTGATGATGGTTATACATTAAGTTGCAGAATTCTATTAATTCTATTTATATGTGCTGTAATTCTTTGTTTATCATTACTTGTCATATATCCTGAGCAATTTTTTTGAACTTTCCTTCTTTTGAGGAATTCTTAAACTTTTAACCCATTATTAAATTTGCCACAAGTAAAATTATTTCCCAAGATGTTGTTAAGGGGGAAATTAATGAACAAATGAATGTGAGAATGGGGAATCTAATCACCCTGCTTAGATGTCAGGCTTCTCCAGACGTAAATGTGGTCCAAACTGTAATGGTTGTGTACAAGAGAGGCCGAAATGCTTGCTCTAGCCCTTATGTTCCTAGCTGATCAGTTTATCTAGCTACATCTGAACTCTGGATTCTAAACTATGCTAACTGTAAAAAACGAAAAACAAAAACAAAAATGAAAAACCCTTTTACTTCTACTTTGTGAGTAAACCAATGCCAGACAAAATATGGTACAGGACAGATAGGTAGGTAGATAGATAGATAGATAGATAGATAGATAGATAGATGGATGGATAGACAGACAGACAGATAGATAGATAGATGGAATAATCATTAAACACTGTATGCCAGGCACAGTGCTAAGTAATATGTTAAGTAATACACAGTATTCTTTACCACAAAGAGCTTTCATTTTCATATAGAAAAAAGACAACATATAAAAAGAGCTGAAAAGGGGATGAACAGTAATAAGGATACCAGGGCAAGGGCAAGGCCCAGTGAGGAAGTGGATATGTCCAAAAAGTAGAATGAAGTCCAGAAAGTGAGTTGAGCCAAGAGTGAAGTAAACATGGCTGGGTACTCTCACCAAATGATAGTCCAGGACAGGGCTTCACCAATCAGAAAAGTGGGTCTCAAGCTGGAAGAGTATGATTTGTAGATTTTAGCCTGTGGCCATTCCTTATGACTCGATTCCTTTCCAACTATAATTCATAAGTTTGACTACCACATAATGTGTCCTTTTGCTGAAAAGCAAAACTCTGCTGTATTTATAGACTTATCTTAGGTTTATGGCAGATAATCAGAAAATCACATAAACAAGTGATGATATCTCTGACATAGTTCTGAAGAAAGAAGTGCTTTAAAAAAATAATAACGCAAGTGAGTGTTATATAAATATATCATGTCCGTAGGAACACAAAGCCACTTTGACAGTGAAGATGAACTTGGTATGAATGGTTCATCTCAAGATTCATGAGTGGTTTTCAATTTTAAAGATTTAATCTTCAACCTATACAGACAATAAAGTCTGCCTAAAATAAATAAGTCAACACAAACTATGCAGACAATAGCGTGCGGTAGACAAATCTTGCAATATGATAAAATCATCATAATTTATATAACATTGTAAGGTTTGCAAAATGTTTTACAAATGCAATTCTCTCTCTCTCTCTCTCTGTCTCTCTCTCTCTCTGTGTCTCTCTCTCCCTCTCTCTGTCTCTGTCTGTCTCTCTCTCTCTATATACATATATATGTAAACATGTACTTGCAAGTCAAGATGTCACATCCCTGATGTCATTGGTTCTCTTTGAGCATGAAGGACTAACAACAATCTGTGAGTAGTAGTAGCCACTCCTACTTCCTTCCTTCCTTCCTTCCTTCCTTCCTTCCTTCCTTCCTTCCTTCTTTTTCATTCCTTCTGTCCTTCTTCCCTTATCCTCTCCCTTCTTTCCTCCTCTCCCTTATCTTCTTCCTCTTCTTCTTCCTCAGATTCTGTTCACATGGGGAATCACACCTTTACCTGTTAGTGCTCTTCCCAAAGAAATATAAGTTTTGATTATTGAAACCTCTCAAGATATCTTGGAGTCTACAGGTTGGAATTTTTTTTCTCTTCCCTAACTATTCTGTCATTCTTTTTTTTTTGTTTTTTGTTTTTTGGAGGGGGGAAGGCAGGGTAATTGGGGTAAAGTGACTTGCTCAGGGTCACATGGCTAGTCAGTGTTAAGTGTCTGAGGCTGGATTTGAACTCAGGTCCTCCTGACTCCTGGGCTGGTGCTCTTTTCACTGCACCACCTAACCTCCCCTTATTCTGTCATTTTTTAAAGAAAAACTGGAATAATTAGCTCTTTTCCCCATGTGTTTCATTTCACATACATACATATGTATACATACATGTATTTTCTACACATATTTTTATCTACAGATATATATATATATAAAACCATATTGATATCCACATCCATATCATATATCTCTATCTTTATCTCTATTTCTTTATCTCTATTTTTTTTTTATCAAGTTCTTAGACCCTTTTTAAAGAATCCCTTGTTTAGGAGGAAGATGAATGTTAGACATTTTTTCGTCATTCATTCAATAAGCCTTTATTAAGTGTTAGCATGGTATCATAGAAACCAAGAATAGAAAGAATGCGTTATGTGGTGGTGGGGTGAGCATGAGAGTAGGGCACTAACAAAAGTATCAAATGTTGCAGAAATATCATGGAGAATGAGGATTGATAAAAAGCTATTGAATTCAGCAACCAACCTGTCAGTGGATCCAGCTGTCCACGGGGAGTGAAGTTTAGATAACAGCTGGAAAAAAAGCCTCATCACAGAGGTAGTCTGGTCCATGCTGCCTAGTGGAACATATGAAAAGAATTTGATTTTGGTTATAGACAGAAAAAAGACTCATTCAGGTGATATGATCATTTCCTCCTGTTCCCAAGGTTCCATATTGCTGGAAAAAGTTTGTTTCAGAGTTGGAACTATGTGATCCCACTGATCCAAGACTCAGGACCTTGAACCCAGAGATTCAAACACCTATGTTACCTTCTTCAAATTATTCTTGTGTTTAAATTTGTGGTTTCCTTGAGTCAGAGGTTCAGGCACTGACAATAATATTAATGGGCATGTATTAGATACCCATTGTATGCAAAATCACTCTACGAACTTCTGAGAAAGATATGAGGGTAAGATAGGTCATTGTCCCTCTTCTTACATGAGGAGTATGCTGCTTGTAGTCTTGTGAGAGGATGGAGGATTTGTAATAAAGACCAGGCTCTATCCATTGGGGCTCAAGAAGTCAGGGGAGCAACTGGAGCTGATCAGGTTTTGAAGAATGCTTGCCTCCTGTAAGAACTGACCTCAGAAAACACTAATAAGACTGTTTTTTGGGATTGCACCTTTAAACTTTGACATATGCTGACTATCATGGAAGAAAACTAAAGTAGAATGACAATAACTTTCTCTTGTAAGACTGCCTATATAATTGACCTCATAATATTAATATTAAGAGCATGAAAGCTAAATTTTAGATGATCATATTTCTATTCCAGTATAGAAGAAAAAACCTCTACAGAAATATATAAAATCAAGTGTTTCAGTACTTGCAAACAAGTGTTGTGGCCATGCAAGGAACACAACAGCTGTACTGGCTCAAGGCAACTGAGACAGATGTATAAATACCCCAGATTTCTGTGTATGACTCTTGTTAATGCCATATTGTCTTTAGAAGTCATAAGAATTTATGTAATAACCTTATGTTTCTGGCATTGATGAGTGTTTTTTTAAGCAAACTTGCACAAGAAATATATCTGGTTCCCTTGCCTTGTGTAGCCTTGCCTTTATTTCTCTCTTCTCCCCTTCCTTTCCCTTCTTTTCTTTTATCTTTCCTTCCTTTCCCTTCTTTTCAATTCCCTTTCATTCCTTTCCCTTCCCATAATTGCATTTCCTTTCCCTTCACTTTTCCCCTTCTCTTTCCTTCATTTCCATTCCCAACTCTTCTTCCTTTTCTTTTCCCGAGATACATTATACAATGCCTCCCATAAGAAGCTACCAAATAAGTGTAAAACAGTCATATAGAGTCTATTGATCATTGATAGTGGTTGAGGTGATTTCAGAGGTTCTTAATGCCACCTTGCAACTAAAATCTGAGATCATGAAAAGGTCTAAAGATCCACTTTAACCCTCAATTTCCACAGGTGATTCGCAAATTTTTGGAGTCTACTAGACCATCAGGTTATTTCCAAAGAAAAATCTTCTATTTTATTTTATTTCTTAGTCTTGACTTCAACAGTGGGTGTAAGCCCCTGGGTCTTGAAGTCTCCCTGAAGAAGAGGATTGAGAGAAGGGGCACACGTACTTGGCAAATCCATCATTTTTATGTATGAGAAGAAATACGGTGTAGGAACTCTCTCCCTTAATGCAAATTCATATTTATCTGAGATAAATTATGATAATTTTATGATAAAAAAATCTGAGATAAATTATCTGAGATAAAAGATGAGTCTTAAAGAGATGCCTGGGACACTGAGAGTGCCTTGTCCATGATCACACAGCCAGAAAGTGTCAAAGAAGAACTTGAACCTAGGTCTTCCTGACTCCAGGGCAGTTACTTATTATGACATGCTATCTTCTTTACCTCTGCATACTACCTGGAAAATCACAACAGGGCACTAGACATCCCTTTCCTGATATACGAGAAATAGACTAGTGTAGTAGGATCCATTTTATGTATGCTGGGCTGGTTTATTAAGTGGGGCAAGGAAGCCATTCTTAGGATTATTATTGCTTTGGCTCTCTTTGCTGCCTGAGGCATAAAAAACCCAGCCTATGCATATTTGTTGGTGGATATTTTAGCAGAATTTCCATTGCTCTATGGGAACTCCTTTCTGACTTAATTTAGGTAGTTGCCATGGTTAATGTGGAGGCAGAGGGGAATACTCATTTTATGTGAATTAGATTCTTCTTAACCTGAGGAATTCTGTTGTTTATATATGATCAGCAATAAAGATATGTTTGTTGTTTACTGCATTTTAACCCAAACCTGTAAATATAAACTGTAAAGTGCTATGTCTGACCCAGAATATTTGTTGTGGTTGGCAATGGGTTTGAGGTTGTCATATATGTATATACATATGTATATACATATACATATACATATACATATACATATACATATATATATAGAGAGAGATATAGATATAGATATAGATATATATGTTGCTGTATAAATGAGAAGAGTGGTCTGGAAGATATGGCGCTTTGAGTGATGCAATGCCCAGACATAGGACTCTGTTATCCTGTCACCAAAATGTTACTTGGGGTACATGGAATATAACCTTCTTAGTGGAAAAGAAGTTCAAATTCATCCTGTAGAGTAAACTTTTTGGATACTTATGGAACCTATTAGGGAATTATTTTTAAATGGCAAAACTTAAGTTTTGGGGGCTCTTGTTCATGGTTTTAGAAAAGTTGGATTGTCAACATAAGGAAAATGAAGAAAATTTTTTCTTGTGTAGTAAACTATTAGAGGCAGAACTAAATAAGCTTTTTATCTTCAAAAATTATTCTGTGAAAAGAGCTGCAGCTTCTGCGTCTATTAACCACCCAGGGAAAAAGGATATAATGATAATGGAGGTAAGGACTAAAAGGACTACAGATCAAATGAGAAAATATATGTAAGGCACTTTTTAAAAGACAAAAGTACTGTATAAGCGCTAGTAATTATTGTTGCTGTTACAGATGGGAAGTACAATTTCTGATCCAGGGACTTCTCTGCAGAATATATTAACTCCTGCTTTGATTAGGGCTATAATGGAAGAAAATGGAATAAGGATGAAGATTGGGAATTGGAACAGGTGATTAAAAAAAAGCCTTGGACTTATCCCATACTACCTCCTTGGAGTGATTTCTTTCAAAGGGGAGTTTGAGGATGGTTTATTCCTATCAGTAAAATTTTGAGACATATACCAGAAGGGGAGAATCCAAATGATTCTTTGTACAGTCTGCAATAAGATGCTAATACTCAGTCTATTATTATTATTATTATTATTTTTGCTTTTTGTAGGGGGGAAGGCAGGGCAATTGGGGTTAAGTGACTTGCCCAAGGTCACGGGATTAGTGAGTGTGTCAAGTGTCTGAGGTTGTATTTGAACTCAGGTCCTTCAGACTTCAGAGCTGGTGCTCTATTCACTGCAACACCTAGCCACCCCTTCTATTAAGTTTTTTAAAAGAAAACTTAAAAAAAATAAAGATCTCATGTGTCTAATATATAAAGAGATTTGTAACTTCTATAAAAATAGAAATCATTTCTCAATTGATAAATGATCAAAGATATGAAAAAACAGTTTTCTGGTGAAGAAATCAAATAATTTATAATCATGGAAAAAATGCTCTAAATGATTATTGATTAGAGAAATGTAGACTAAAACAATCTTGAGATATATTTTTTTGCCTACCACATTGGCTAAAATGATTGAAAGGGAAAGCAACCAATGTTTGAGGAGATGCGGAAAAATTGGGACACTAATTCATTGTTGGTAGAATTGTGAACTGATCCAATCATTTCTGAGAACAATCTGGGATTATGCCCAAAGACTTATCATACTGTCTATATACCCTTTGACCCAGCAATACTATTCATAGGTCTATTTCCAAAGATGAGAAAAAGGAAAAGAGCCCATATGTCCTAAAATCTTTATACTAGTTCTCTTTGTGGTGGAAAAGAACTGGAAATTTGGGGGTTTACCATCAATTGGGAAATGACTGAACAAGTTGTGGTATATGATTATGATAGAATACTACTGTGCTATATGAAGAGCTTGATAATCTTAGAAAAACAAGGATAGACTTGCATGAAATAATGAAGAGTGAATGAATAGAACCAAGAGAACATTGTATATGGGAACAGCAATATTGTTTTAAGAACAACTTTGAGTGATTTTCATTTTGATTATTATAAATCCCCAAAGCATTTATGAAAGAAGATGCTATCTATACAATTGTTATAGAAATCCTGGTTTTATTCCACAAAATAAAAATAAAGTGAATACTTTTTTTAAAGTATTAGATTCTTTGGTATCTATTATTGGGAATTTATATTTCCCGCTTAGCTTTTTTATGCCCTACATTTATTGAGTCACTTTCAAGTCTGCTTCTTTTGAAGGGTACTCAAAAAGACAGAAGACCTAAAGTGCTCTGTCCAGTAGTCTTTCCCCCTGAGTCTTTATGATCCTGTAGGGCCTGTATTCATGGAGATCTCTATTCATATCAAGAAAGGCTGAGTGGAGACTTTGATAAGCACCCAGGGATGGTTAGGTTATGTGACTTTTAGTCTTTCAGAGTCATTAACTACCTAAAACAGCCACTTGATGTATCACTTTGGAAAAACAGTTGCTTCTTATTTGGTCCTAGATGTTACTGAATGAAATACACTGCCACATACAATTAACTTTTGTCTAGTTTTGCCTGTTATGAGTTGGGTAATTCATGATGGTCCCCTTAACAAGATGAGTAGGCAATAGAAAATCTCCATGGAAATATGGCATTCAAGATCATGCTTATACAGTCTCCTCAGGTGTTATGTCCTTCATTAACATGTATATTTGCCAGTAACTGAGACCTCAAGTCCCCTTTCCAGTTCTGCTTCCTCTGCTAGTCTAATGAGGATCTGTTTTGCCCTATTCACTGATGGCTCTTACCATTAGGAGAGGGTCATATACAATTGGATCTCATAAGCCATTAATATTGTAAAGGTGGGTTGGGACCCAACAAGTCCTAGTTGGCTGAGCTGAAGCTGCATAGTTGGCATGTGAGAGAATCTTGAGGGATAAGGCAAGCAGAATTTTTATCATGCTGATTCCTGAATGATGGTCATGAATTTGCCTGAGTGGTTTGGGGTCTGGAGAGTATAGAATAAGTCAATAAAATTCTCCATTTGGGGTTAGGGACCAATAAAGAAATTTTACCAAAGTTTTCAAATACATACACACATATATGCATGTAAATATACAATAGAGGTCATGTGCGTATACATGTATGTATATAAAATAAACACCATTCATATGTCCACATTATGTATGTGCATATATGTGACTGTATGTGATCATGATACATATATAGTCTCTGCTGAGCTGAATAATTTGAAGCTTCAATGAGAACAGGGAACTGGTTCTATTATTAATTTGTACACAGGAGCTGCAATGGTTTATTGTGGTGGGCCCAGGGTCATGTCTACTTCTGTTCAGTGATACTTTTTGTGTCAATTAGAGTGTCCACCTTTGAAATATCAGTGTTATCAAGTGGTTTCCCATCTATCATGAATTAGCAAATTGTTTATATTAGCACTCTTCCCCTGTTTCAGGAAAAGATGTTTGCCCTTACAGCAACTGATTCTTATGTATGACATGACTTTGCAGTGTCCCCAGTTAAATTTGCTGTCTTGTCAGCTGCCATGATAGCCTTGAAAGGTCATATCCTTCTTCCTTCTATACCATTGCCTCTAATTATTGCTTTCATTTCACCGTGAACAAGATCTAATTTTGGGCCTGTTGCTCTTGCTTGCTAAGTTTTCCATCTTCTGTGTTATTGTTAGGGAGCTGGTGTTACCAGTAATGGGAATGCACTTTTAAAACAGTGGCTTCATAATCATGCTCATGATTATCATGGTAAACTATTCTATCTCCTCGAAGCTGTCTTTAATAAATCATAAAATGGCACTGATCAAATGAGGCAATATTTTAAAAACACTTATCATAGTGCTTGGCATGTAGTAGGCACTTATTAAATGCTTATTCCCTTCCCTTTTGCTATTCCCAAGAAGACGGAGTCTCCCATACAAAAGTTTCTTCCTTCAACTTTCATGAAAACTCATTTGATCTTTACCGCTCCATATTTCATTCTCTATGTGGGAAATAGCTAAGTTCCCCCATAATTGGCAGACTGCATTTCCCCTGGAGATGATATGAATGTCCTAGAATTTCCTAGAAAAGATCTGAAGATCCAAGGGGTTTTAGAACTATTGCAAGTTACTTTGCCCTTTAAATTATACTGGGAGATAAATTGTCTTTTTATAATCATACTACACAGGATTCACCTGGAAGAAAGTGAATCCTTACTTGACTCATTGTTAGTCTTGAGTCTTTGGATGAAGGAGATGGGGAATCTTCCTGCAATCCCCACAGAAATGAGTAACTCCTTATTAGAGGATTTTTATAGAAGCCAAAATGTGTTATCATTCTCTAATATGGTTCCTCAGAGGGGGAAGTTTTATCTAGTGGACTGAGAAGCACTGAGTTGGTGGCATTACATGTCCTCTTAGCTACTTTGATACATATGATATGGACCCATGATGGGGACCAGTGACAGTTTTGAAGGAATAGACTTAAAAAACAATTAAATGCCTACTTTTGTGTCCTACTTCTTGATGTTACAGCCATGTAGAATAAAGAGTGATTTGTCACTGGGCCAAATGCCATTAGTTTCAGCAATGAACTCAACAGAATTATGTGCCCTTATGAAAGAATGTTGTTACTCATTACTGAACCAGGAATTGATAACTAAGGAAGTAATAAGAAAACCTCCAGGGTGTTCTCAAATCCATTTAGTCCTGAATAATTAAAAATACAATTTCTATGAGCCAATAATAGGTGAACTTCTCAAACTTCAGGTGGACAGATGAAGACGGGAAGGAAGAACAGAGATGTAAGCAGTAGAGAACAATTGGGCTTTACCCCAGGACATGAAATTTAGAGGGTACCTGGACCATTTTTTCTCTCCCAGCACTCCCTACTTTCCCCACTTCTTCTCAGTAGTGGCTAGGCCTATAAAGGCATGGAAACCTCAAGGTGTCCCTAAGGTCATATTTTTTTCTTCAATAACCACACCCTAGATGATTCACCAATTACCCTCCCCCCTCTTTTCACAGAAATAGAGAATATCTGGTAGTTCTAAGGAAGAGAGAGGGATGAGCTTGGTTTACTTTGTATTATGTGGACTGACATACCCTAAAATCTACTGATGTTATCTGTGAGTTTACTTGTTCCTAGTTTTAAAATTCAATAGGCATAACATTTCTTGTATTACTGAACAAAGACCATGTAGAATTCTTATCTCAAGAAATGAGGGTTTCAAGATAGGGGAAACAAAGAGTTCCAAGTTGCTAGGGAAATATGCTTACTTGAGCTGAACGAAGAGGGAAGAAATATAACTGGAAACAAAATAGAAAATGGATTCTAGTTAAGCATTTTAGTAAAGTCAGCATATTATTTGAAAATATATAAGGAAACAGAAGGACAGAAACCCTGCCTTGCTCAAAGGTGGTGGGAAGTAGAGAATAGTTTGAATGTTTTGATGAAATAGAAAATTTCTAATTCAATTCAAAGAAATCTGTCATCTATCAGAAACTGGCACTTTTATTCACTGTTAGCTGTCAGGACTCCAGTATTTCTTATATTTGTTAGGTAGAAAATTTTATCTTTTAGAATGATAAAAAAAAAGGTCTTTAGAAGTTCAGTGTGCTGTTTAGTGGATATAGTTCATATTATGAGCCTTCCTATCTTATAAGTGATCTTGACTACATCTTGCTGTCCAGATTGAAGTTGGTGTAGGAATCCAGGACATGAGCTTTGACTGAATCATCCAGACAATTGAAGAAAGATCTATTTTCAAAGGACCTTAACACTCTAGATCAACTTTATCGGTGATCCAGTTAATTCTATTATTTTCAGTCTCCCAATTAGTTATATAATTCTGGTGACCATGAAAGTGCATATTCAGGACCCAAATTCCACTACACATGAGTGACTATGCCAGGAACCTTCATTGTAGAACTCCTGTCTACCTACCCTATATAAATTATGTAGCTCCTCATGGACTAGGTTGACTGTATTAACCACTAGTTTAACTTATTTTGCCTGAGTAAGAGAGCTGAAAACTTCTCAGACTATATCCTAAAATTTAGTAAGGTTTCTCATGGGAACAGGCCTGAGTCCCCTTTACTGGGAACACGTGATTCACAAAGACTCAGAAC
>CM053590.1:199794395-199807534 GCA_028646515.1 Pseudochirops corinnae | reverse complement strand
AGAGTCATCTGGGGCAAGGGGGGGGGGGGGGAGTTGGTGAAAATTCCACATTAGCGCTATGTAAAGTCATCCTTGCCTTTGTGAATTGCTTCTCCTCCTTGACTATTTGTCAAAAAAAAGGGGGGGGGGGTTGCCCTTTCCTGCAAGATTGTAATAAACCATTCCTCTCTACTTTCTACCTTGAGACACCCCTCTACATTATTTGGGTAAGGATCTCTGTTGCACACATTCCCTAGTGATTTGAGAAAACAAATTAATAGTTTTGATTAGAGTTTTAACTAGCACGGGATGTTACTCTAGAGCACTCTATAGGATGCAGGTGAATCTTCCTGAAGCGTACTTCCTCCCAACATAGATTACTATCTCTTTGAGTTGAGGTCCCTTCAGAGGAACAGAGTACAACTCCCTCCAAGGATTCTGTGGGGCAATCAGACCACTCACTTCACTTTGTGCCACCAAGCCTACACATTTTCCACATTGCCCTGTGCCCTTTCTAGGGCTCCTCCCTCTCCCCCTACTCTTTTTTTCCTTAAGGAATGATCCATCCCAAATTGAATTTTTCCCCTACAATTTTAATGTTATGCAAGAAAAGCCTTAAGGGTATTTTTCAGTTTGTTTTACTTTCTTCAGACTTAGAACTGTGCGGAGGAGATACTACTGAGGAAACAATAGTGCCGTAACACTTCAGTTAATTGAGTTTCTATGTAAAAACACCCGACTGTAAAACATCAGAAGATAAAATAAGATTGAAAAGGAGAATCATTTCATATTGGGTTTTAATTTAGATAACCTCAAATAGCAAAGTCAGTCAATCCATGATGCATCGCTTGGTTCATTTCATAAAGCACCCCACTATCCTTTCTCTACCATCACCAGATAAAGAAGAGTTTATAGAGCCTCTGAATTTGGGGTAATGGTTGTTTTTTCTGTTTCCAAAAGACGTCCAAGTTTGGGATCAGTATCATAGTTTGATAACTTGATGGAAAGGGGACTTTATATGGAGAAATTAATAAACAGTTGGCAGGTGTTTTATTGCCTTGACAAGCTTCACATCTCAGAAGAAATTCAGGAATTGTTAGAATGGTGTAATAGCTGAACTCTTTTTCCAAGGAGAGTCCTCATGAGATAACTAGACAGCTTGTTCTAAAAATCTTTGGTTAGACAGGGTGTGTGTTTCAATTTCCTTTTATAACACACACACACACACACACACAAAGACACAGATACATATAATAAGTAAGAAGCTTGCTGCTTTCTATTGGTCCTTGAAGAGTGATAAAAAGTAAAATTCAATTTAGTAAGAGATACTTAACAGGTTATGATAAGGCACAAATATTTCAAAAGCATTCAGTTTTGCTAGTGTCGTTGGGGTCAGGCACATATGCAGAGGCCACCTATTTGCCAGCACGGCCTTATCAACATAATCATGGGACACTGGAGACCTGTTTTCAGGATCCCGGAAGGCTAGATTATGCATGGACATCTTCTATTCTCTTATCACAAGGGTGAGAGCAGCCTTTTCCCTGTGGCTATATAGCCACAACTGTCTGGATCTTTAAAAGGTCTTGACTTGGGGTGGCTAGGTGGTGCAGTGAATAGAGCACTGGTCCTGGAGTCAGGAGGACCTGAGTACAAATCTGGCCTCAGACACTTCACACACTAGCTGTGTGACATTAGACAGATTACTTAAACCCGATTGCCTTGCCTTTCCCCTCTCCAAAAAAAGTGTCTTCATTCAGAACCTTCATGTAGTGTTTTAGCCACTTGAGTCTGAGGTAGGACATAACTCATTTGCTTATAGTTCATGAGACTGTGGCATTTTACCATCTCTCATAAACTTCACTTGTGGCCCTTTGGCCACAAGAAATGGCTTGATTTTTGACTTCTTTATTCATTCTTTTCCATTCATGGTGTAGGGAGGAGAGTCTCTGATCTACTCTGGGTGTGTAAACCATAAGAATCATAGACTTTAGGTATCTAGACCAGATGCTGCCGCCAGCCCAGCAGCAATGCCCTGGGGAGCAAGGGAGGAGTGTTATCTGGAGATTGATATAATCTCTTATCCTAATCTGCGCTTCTCTCCTCCAGAGACCAAATTGGTAGAGGAGCATCATGCCCAAAGATGTTGGGGGAAGTGTATTTTTGTTTCTGTTGAGTCTTTAAAGAACAGTAATCTCTTTTATATCTCAGGGGGTTAGGGTCCCAGCCACCTAATGATGGGGAAAATAGAGATAAAATTTTTGGCTTTCCCTTTGTACTAGAAAAGAAGCCTGAATTATTATGGGATGGTATGATGGAATTCTCTACAACAGATCATCCTGTACACTAAATTTTAAAAATACATTGTATTAACATTATATAATAGTATACGCATATTTTATGCATTTCTAAACTTTTTTGTATCATCTGTTGGCCTTTAATTGTTGTCTGTGGCTTCTATAGAACTTCCTCCAAATTCCCATTTAATTTCTTGGATCAAACTCACAATGGAAAAAGTTTAATGTGGAAGAGACAACTGTAAGTACCACTTTGTAAAAGCTAATTAGATAATAGGTGGTTAACTGAAGCTGGGATGTTAGTCACTAGGCTGCGAAAGTGAGAAGAACAAAGTTATTGGGGAGTTAAACCATGAGCAGGAAGGAAATCTAATCCATAACTCTCTCAGAGTATCAGAGAACACCAAAGTTCTAACCTTGAGATAATGAGGCCAGATTCAACCATATTATACCAGTATCCACAACCAAGTATCTTTCTGACCTGGAGTACTGAATAGAGCTGCTTATAGATGAAATATAGGTTGTTATAGCTGGGAAGGGCCTTAGGGACACTCCATCTAGCTTATCTAGTACATTTTATAGATGGCACCTGGAACTCAGAGAAATCAAGACACCTGCTCAAGATACCCTAGCTTAGCTTATAGTCCAGTTTTCTTTCCTACTAAGCCATGACTCTGTTGAAAGACATGTTGCCTCAGTCACGTAATGTTGCCTCAGTCACGTATTGTTCCCAGCCTGGCTTATCAGTGTTGGCTCCAGTGGGGAAGGAGACACAATAGGTCTGCAGCTTTTTCTATCACCTGCTCTTTGTCATGTGTCCCTGACTGAAAACAAACCATGAAGTTCTTGCTACCCTGGGGAAGAACTGAGATTCAAGGACCCCAACCTCTTTTGCTGAGGTGGTTCTATTTAGATTATCTTAAAGTTACCTTTAAAAACTGTTTCAACCTTGAAGTCTTTGCTGATTTCCAGTGATCAGCCTGTCAATGTATTGCTACCTTGAAGCACTTACAAGAAAATCCTTTTAATTCTCTTTGTCCTGAGTTTTGCCTTGTTAATCGGGATGAAAGTCCAAATGAAGAATTTTCCTTTCAGCAAAGCTATCCCACTCAATCAAAAATGAAATAAAAGGAAATAACTTTATACTTTATAACTTTATAAGCTTATACTTAGAATTTTCCTTTAATATTATAACTATAAATGAATTTAGAGAATTTAAATATCAAGAAGTCAATGTAACATTGCTCTTTTTTTTCCCAGAGAAATTGAAGGTAGAATCGATCCATAAGACGATATCAAGCCAGTGTCTACATTATAGTCTTTGAAACCATTCATATTTATAGTGCTTTATTTTTGTCTTCAAAATTAGACATTCGGTTTTGGTAGGATTACACTAATGCCAAATTTTTTGAACTAAAATAGAGACGGTGAAAACTCCCCACAAGACTTGACTGTCATTAATCTGAGTGACAAAATCCAATAGATTTTACTAATATAAATCCTCTAAATGCATGTTTTGTGTAAGCGAACACAGGATAATTAAAAACTAGTGCATCAATACAGCCACTTTCCTTCTAATGCGCACACCAAGAGAAGTTATTGATTCAGTCGTTGGCAGTATTCTTAAAGTCTGTGCATTGAGAAGACATTAAATGCTTCTGGTAAAAATATAAAATCAGTTAAAATTGAATTACACTAAATGTATGATTTCATTTTTTAAAATTTATTTATTTTTAGTTTTCATTATTCATTTCCATAAGATTCTGAGTTTCAAATTTTCTCCCCCTCAGTCATCTCCCTAAGAAGGTGTGCAATCTGATATAGGCTCCGCTTATGTATTTGTATTAATCGCATTTTCACATTAGTCATGATATCAAGAAGAATTAGAATTAATGGGAGGAGCTGCAAGAAAGAAGAAACAAAAACAAAACAACAAAAGGAGAGCACATAGTGTGCTTCCATCCATGTTCAGACTCCAAAGTTCTTTCTCTGGAAGTGGATATCATTTTCCATTGCGAGTCTTTTGGACTTGTCTTAGATCCTTGCATTGTTGAGAAGAGCTAAATGTATGATTTAAAAAAAAGTGTTTGTAACTAATTCCTACAGCAAATTATCCTCTTTAGTAAATGCACATTGTCTCCCTGATTTCTTGTCCGTGTACTTTAAAAGCATTTACTGTTTTTCTTCTAGATCTTTGATATCAGTAATGTAGGGAACTTCTGGTGAGGAAGCACTCTCTGCCAATGAATATTACAGTGAATTGCCTGAGCCTGAGATGTTAAATGATTTGAAATTTAATCAGCAAGGATTTATTAATTATTTATTATGGTCTAGGCCCTAGATAAAGAAATAGAAATAATGAACCAATCTCTTCTTTTATTTTTAATTGTGAACACAAGTACTTATATAAAAAAATAGAGAATTTATGTAAGGAAAATGTATAAAAATAATTATGAGGTAGTTAGAAAGTGTACTAGCAGTTGGATAGATCAGGGAAGGCTTCATGTGGTGCTTGAGTTTTATCCTGGAAGAAGACCCTGTGTCTGGGTCACACATCTGCCATGTCAGAAGTTGTCCTTGAGTGTAGGCCTTCCTGATTCTAAGGGCAGTGCTTTGTTCACTATTTCATATGGCTTCTCATTGAAAATATTATGTGTTTTGGAGAACAGGGGAGTCTTTTGTTATGTCATCCTGAAGAAGTTACTATTAAACTTCTTTACTCTTTTAACTTTAAGCAGACCTACCAGCTTTCTTAAAAATTGCCCCAGTTCTGAATTACTAGCCAAAACCAAATACATTACAACAAACAGGCATGTAAAAGGTAGAGGAACGAGAAGAGATCTAATCCAATCCATACCAAAACAACAACTCTCTTTATAATATATCCAACTAGTGATACTAAACTTTTGCTTAAGGAACTCTATTGAGGGAGACACTCACCTTTGGCCTATGATATTCAATTTTGTTTCAAAAACAAATCAAAGTTGAATCACTTTTTTTTTCATGATAATGCTTCATATACTTCAAAATAGCTATAATGCCTTCAGTCTTCTCTAGCTAAATATACCCATTTCCTCCAAATGTTGCTCACATGGTATTTTATTGAGATACTTCTCTATCTCTATTCTTATGAATTCTACCTTTTGACCTGAAGAATAAAATGTATTTATCACTACTAAACTTCATCTTAATAGATCCAGTTGAATATTCAGGTAAAATTTGTGACTGGATGATAATAGCATAGTTCCTAAAATGAAATTGTGATAACTTCTCAATCCCAGGATGTGCTGAGATCTCCAGGTTTCTTTGGAGATGGCTAAGTCAGAAGTATTTCAGTCTTCTCTGGGTTAATGCTCATACCTTGCTGCAATATTCTGACAGAGGCTATACAAAACTCATACTTATCCATTGACTTGTCAGTGATGTCAAACTCAAATAGAAATCCCAGACAATAAAGGTACATAAAGATCTTTGTGGACCACATATTGAATTAGAAAATTGCATGCTGATATTATCTATGCTTTATTTTATTTATCTTGTTACAGATTTCCCAATTACATTTTTATCTGGTTCAGCCTCACCCAGAAATGTTGCAGGCAAGAAGCTTTGACACCTTTCATTTAGACCATTATCTTTAATCGTCTAAACACTTTCGTGAGTCTTTCATCATTTCCCCCCAGATATTCCCAAAGAATGATGTTATATCACCAATAATAGTCCATGTCTCCAATTGCTTTCTCCATTGGGTTTCAGAAAGTATCAGGGGCCCTTGAGATACTTTGGAATCAGCTAGTGAAATCTATCTGGACAGATAAAGGCCTTTTTCTTGTCACTCTCTGCCACAGGAATCTGGTAGTAAGAACTGCTCACTTCCAATCCTGAAACTCTCTACCTGGCTGCCTAGCAGTGATTTTAGGACATCTTGAACTCCTGATATGGTGAATTGGTTTATTTTTTTTTTTCAAAATTCCATAGTCTTCAGACATAGGGTCTTTCCAGTACTGTTTAGTACCACCACTATAGGATATCCGTAGGAACTGTTAATTCTTTGATAATGCCGTTGGCCAGAAAGTTTTATAGATGTTCTCCAAAGTTACTAATCATGTAGAAAGGAATTTTTCTAGAACATTACTAGAATTACTGGAGTAGGTAAGATGGCTTTTTCAGGTTCTCCCTCAAGAACATAGCACTCTCCTTCCACTTCCATTCCTAAAAAAAGAAAAATGAGAGTCACCAGAATTAAATTTCTCTGGGGTTGCTTTAAAGGGTAGAGAGGCCATACTGTCATCATATTCATTATCATTGCTCCTCCTTTCTACTTCTGTATGCTTTTATACTGCCTGTATGAATAGTCAAAGTGTGTAGATTTTAGATGTCTTTTGATAGATGGTGGGTCTTATCATATTAGATCATTACATTACAGATGGAATGTTCACTTTTATGTAAACAACAGCAAGGTTTTGAGGAAGTTTTAAGATTGCGTTGAAGTATCTCAAGTATCAGATACACACATCTTTTTGTTCAGTCCTGTTCGGTCAAATCTTTCCAAAACCTGTAAAAGGTATTTTCATCAAATATCTTCCATAATTTGACTAGAAGATAATGTTCACTTTCGCTTCACTATCTAGGATAGCAGTACAGTCTGCATCTTCAGTCTTCACCATTACCTCTTCAAGAGGTCTTTTGAATCATTGCCCAAAAGCCTCACTAATGAATGAGGAATTGATGATTAAGTCCTGCTTAGTGGTTGTGAGGCCCAGGTAACTTCATTCCTTGAACCAATCTTTTTTGTTCCCTGAAGCCGCTCTTATAGTCCTTCAGTTTTGTACTTTGAGAGCTACTGTTTAGTCTCTACCTGTTAGCAACCTCTCTGCAGTTTTAACATGACATATTTTAGCTTTCTTCCTATTGGGTCTGTTCATATATTCGGTAGGTCTTGATACACTTGTCCTACTACCTTTTCATGTAAAGTAGCATTGTATATTGATCTGCTTTTCACTACATTTTCCATGATTTCAGTTTGTTGACTTTGAAGTTCCTACATGAGAAGATGTCCTTGAAATAGAAAGAATTACATGTTTTTAGGAATGGGTGTCTTGTTGAGCATTTTCTGCTTAAATGATTTTATGTAGTTTTAAATTTGTTACTTTTTCCATTATTATTAATTTTTATAACGTTATTTCCAGGAAACTCTCAAAACAAGTCCACTCTGTAGTCATTTGGCTAATTTGTCATTCTGGTCAAATGTTTTTAAAGGGGGGGGGAGAAAGATACATTTGCAATGAAATATCTGTAGCAACTCTTTTTGTGGTGGCAAAGAATTGGAAATTGAAGAGATGCCCATCAGCTGGGGAATGACTGAGCAAGTTGTGGTACATGGTTGTGATAGAATACTATTGAACTATAAGAAATGAAAACAAAGATGGTTTCAGAAAAATCTGGGAGAACTTATATCAGTGATTCTCAACCTGTGGGTTGTGACCTCTTTGCTCACTTTTCCAGCCTATTTCTTGATGTTGTACTTTATGTTAAAGTTGGGCTCTGTTCTCCTAGAGATTAAGAAGCATTGTATTAAATGTCAGTGTTTCACACTGCTATTTTGGAACTAGTTTGGGGAGTCTGTAAATTTTCAGTGCTTATAAGGTGATGTATCCTGGAAGAGGTATGGCCATTGCTCTCCTCATCTATGTTCTGATCTCTGCCCAGGAAGCTTCCCTGGTGCCCTGAAGCCAGTAGTGCTCATACTCCTCTGGGCTCTGAAACTGTGACCACGGCCCCTGCTCACTTGTGAGTGACCACACAAACTCCTCTCTGGGCTTAAAGTACAACCCTGATTGCGTACTGGAAATGGAGTTGACAGACAATGCTCAGCCCTGCACTCAGTGTCAAGATATCCACTGTAATCTCTTTATTAGCAGTTACTCAATCCCTGGGAGGACTTAGTAACAATAATATTATAATTAAACTGTGAAAGTCTTCACTACTCATATCAACAGAGTGATCCAAGACAATTCCAAAGGCCCTACTTCCAGAAATCAAATTTACCTTCTCTGGTCTGAGAGCTCCCAAACTTGCTTCTGCTGCTATCACAATAGCCTTGAAGGCCCACCACTGGTTTAATCTCCCACTCAGATGCCAACCTGTTGTCACAGACTTCACCTGTGACCTCCTAAGTTGTTTTGGGATGAAAAAATGTCTCATCTGACCTTTTGTTGACTGTAGGCACTTCAGAATTCAATTTGATACATTATTTTAAAGTTCCTTGAAGGAGAATATTGAGAGAATTCAGTTGGGTTGCTGCATCTACTTTGCCACCTTGGCTCTGCTGGAAAATTACTTTGATTGCTGAATGGAGGATAGAAATGAAAGAGATATTTGATCTAGGGAGACATACCATACAGACCCACAATGCCTCACGGTGTTGTAATAGTCTAGATGTGAGATGAAGAGGCCCTGCATTAGAAAGGTGACAGGGTCAGAGGAGAGAAGAAATTATATTCAAGAGATGGTTCAAAGATGAAATCTGTAAGCCTTGGCAATAGATTGGATATGGGGTGGGAGAGGGAGAGAGTATAGAGTCAAGAATGATACCTAGATTGCCAACCTAAGGGACTGAGAGAACATGATTTTGTAATTGACTCTATATCCTTTTTTAGGTTAAGCATATTACTTTTTAACTTTAAAAGTCATCCTGCTTATATTTCCTTGCAGCCTTGAATCTATTCTTTTCTTAACATTTGATTACAAGAAGAGGACAGTAGTCTCCTGCTTTGACAAATTTTAGGGGGTTCCCTATCATCTTATCCTGGATACATGTCCCACAAAGAGATCAGATTTTTCTATTTGCTTTACTTTAGGTGTACAAAGAATAGGTTCAGTACCCTTCATAAATGAGTCACAAGGAATCCCTCCTCATCTATTCTTTCCACTCTATGAGTCAGATCTGGTAGTTTGAAGTAGGAAAAAGATTGAATATGAGCACATATATGGCACTTCTTTATTGTATTCAGAACATATTTTTGCTCCTCAAATAACTAGGTAAATATTGGCTAACAGTCCTACAGACTTAGAACATGATTTCATCAGTGTCTCCTTGTAACAATATTTCATTACAACAAAAATTCATGTGGAGTGGACAGTATAATAGAATTCAAGAAATAATGAAATGAAAATTAAATTAAATATTGCTCATTGGTTATAAAGGCAACACTGCTTGTACTTAGATGTGCAATTTAAGTTGTTTTTGAACAATGATGATAGCTCATTCATCCACATGTAGGATATGGGAAAAAAATCACTTGAAGATTTTAATGACCAGATTTCCATTCCAGAGCCTTTATGGAAGAAAAGAAAACATAAAATTCAAACATCACTTTATTCCTATGATAGATGAAAACACATTTTCCAGTTCCCTTTTCCTTTCTCTAGAATTCAAACTCCTCATGATACACTGGAAAGAGTGCTGGCTTGGCATCAATCATACCCAGGCTATCCTACTTATTAGTGGTGTTCTTATGGCAAATTGCTTAACTACTTTGAGTCTCAAAGCCCTCATCTATAAAATGCAGATAATAATACTACTTACCTCACAGGGTAGTTGTGTAGAAAGCACTTTATAAACCTTGAAGATTTATATAGATGAGCTACTACTTAGGAGGTTTTTTGATGGCATTTTCATTCATCTCTGGTTACTGGTAGATGTGTGGTATATTTTCCTCTTAAAAAACCATCTGTAGTACTTTGAAGATATATTTGCCATTCTTTTTTTTCGGGGGGGAGGGCAATTGGGGTTAAGTGACTTGCCCAAAATCACACGGCTAGTATGTGTGTCAAGTGTCTGGGGACAGATTTGAACTCGGGTCCTCCTGACTCCAGCGCAGGTGCCCTACTCACTGCACCACCTAGCTGCCCTATATTTGCCATTCTTAGTGAAAAATGTTGAAAATATCACCCCACCCCTCACGCAAATCAGGGTCTTCATCTTCATCAGTAAAGAAAGCGTCCAATTCCAATGGACTTTGGGACAGGGGTTACACATCTAGCAGTGATGTGAGGATAGTTCATTTAATGTTTCTCCAGTAGGTCTGGTTATATCTGCTGGATTCTTGAGCCATTTCTTACAAAATGAGTCAATTGAGTTGCTATTGTGTTTCAGTAGTAATGGTAACTGTCATACTGACAGATCTTTAATTAAAGTTAATTTATTTCTTTTTATTTTTCAACATTGACTTCCATAAATTTTCATTTTTTCCCCCTCCCTCTGCTCCCTCCTCCCGCATGCAATCTGATATAGGATCTACATATACATTCCTATTAAACATTTTTTTCAGATTAGTCATGTGGTATAGAAGAATTAGAATGCCTGGGAGGAACCATGAGAAAGAAAGAAAGAAACAAACAAAAAACAGTTAGCTTCACTGTATTCAGACTCCATTGTTCTTTCTCTGCATATGGATGGTGTTTTCCATCATGAGTCCTGGAATTGTTTTAGCACCTTGCATTGTTAAGAAGGGCTCAATCTATCAAAGTCAGTCATTGTACACTGTGGCTGTTACTGTGTACAATGTTTTCCTAGATAGAACCTGTTCCTTTTTACAGTTACATGCTTATCAGGATGTTTGTGGTGGTAACTGAGGGTCTTTGTCCCAACCTTATTCAGTGATTTATGGCTCTATTGGGATAGAAGAGAAACTCTGGTTGAACTATGAGGTTCTACAGTCAAGTCCTTGCATTCAAATCCTGAGTCAAGGCACCATGACTATCAAGATGTCAATGTGGCTACCTGAATGAGTAGTCTCAGGTTTGGACAATGCTTTATGAGCTAAGGAGTCTACAGGGAGGTATTCTTTACTGATAAACCATGAAGTTGAATGATCTGGCCCTCATGGTCACCAGAACATTTAGAGTTAGCTTGGGTCAGCTAAAGGGAGGCACCTGTGGTCTCGGCTTGGCTTTTTACTCATTCGACTGGTTCAGATGGATTCTGTCAGGAAGACAGAAGTGAGGGAAGTATGTTCTGCACTAGCTTCAAAATGATGATGAATTATTCCCTCCTGAGCATCTGAGAAATGGTAAGTTTTATCTGTAGATGTACAGATAAAGGATTGCTCAACATCCTATCCTCATTCCATCTTGAGAGGTCTGACTTTATGCCAAGAAACAAGGTAAGGGATGTCAATATATCAGAATACATAGTCAGGGAGGCTAAGAAGGGGGAAGTTTTTTTTTCAGCAAGTCAGTTGGCAAAATCTCATAGCAAATTAAAACTGCATCACAAGTCAAAATCATAAGATGGGTTCCAAGTGACAAAAAAGAATTTTTGAGAAAGATTGTATCACACAATAAAACATATGTCCATTAAAAATGGGGAAAGTTTTCTTGCCAAGATGGGATTTTAGCTGAGACTTGAAGAAAGCCATTAAATTCAGAGAAGACAGGAGTCTAAAATGTGTTAGAAGTGCATTCCACGTATGGAAGTCAGTCACGGGAAATGTGAAGAGAGTTATGAGATGGAATGTTATGTTCAGGGAAGAGAAGAAAGATTATGAAGATGTTAAACTATAAGAAGATGGGAAGAAGAAAAGGGGCTAGATTATGAAAGGTATTAAAGCCAAATAGAAAATTTTATATTTTATCCTGAAGGTAATAGGGAGCCACTGGAGTTTATTGAATAGGGGAGTGACATCTACTGCATCAGAAAGATCACTTTTGATTGGAGAATGGATGAGAGTAGGATGAGGTTTGAGACAAAGAAAACAATCAGAAGGCTATTTTAATAACCTAGTGGTGAGGTAATTAAGTCGGGTATAAGGCTGGTGAAAGTATGAGAGGAGAAAAAGGAGAATATAGGAAATGTGAAGTCTGAAATGAAGCACAGACATGACAACAGATTAATAGTGTGGGTGAGAGAGAGTGGGGAGTCAAGCATGAGAGTTAGTGCATCTGAATGACTGAAAGGATGGTGGTGCCCTTGAAAGTAACAGAGAGGTTCAGAAGAGAGAAGGTTATCATGAAGAAAGATGAGATTGCTTTTGGATATATTGAGTTTTTTATGTCTAAAATATATCTGGTGTAAACTTTTGTCCCAATATTTATGACATTGGAGCAGATAATAAATATTTAATGCAAACATGCTTTCCAAGTCATTTCCCTTCTTATCCTAGGTCCATTAATTTTGCTTATGCTACAGCTTTTCAAAATCAAAATTCAGTTAGTTTTATCAGCCATTTTGTGTTAATAATTACCTCTATTACCTGTTTAGTTAAGAATTTACCTCCTAGGGTGGAACCAAGCTGGTGGAATAAAAGCAGAGACTTGCTTGAGCTCTCTACCAAACCCCTCCAAATACCTATTAAAAATGACTTTAAATAAATTATAATGCTGTAGATACTTTAGAACTTTGGAACTCAAAATCTTGTGGGAGTTAATTTTTGAAGACTAAAATAAAAATTAATATTAATTTTTTTGAAAAAAATAACTT
Source organism: Pseudochirops corinnae (assembly GCA_028646515.1). Taxonomy (NCBI): domain Eukaryota; kingdom Metazoa; phylum Chordata; class Mammalia; order Diprotodontia; family Pseudocheiridae; genus Pseudochirops; species Pseudochirops corinnae. The sequence continues at coordinate 199,794,778 of CM053590.1, read as the reverse complement.
ACCCCTTAGGCAAAATTGTGAAAGATTTCTGATCTTATTCTTTTTCACATTCCCATTTTTAGGTTATTATAGTAAATAGCATAAGATTTAGTTCTAACATAATTTCTTCTAGATTGCCTTCTAGCAAGTCTTCCAGCAATTCTTGTAAAACAGGGAGTTCTTTGCTATGCAATTTTTGTTTAGGTGTTTATTAAATACTGGGTAGAAGGGAAAATTCTTGACCAAATAAAGTAAATGAATTTAGAAAACAGAAAATAGACTATTTCAGTTGAATAAAATTAAAAAAAAGAAACCTTATATGAAGACCATCAGTGAAAATAGAAGTGAGAAAAATATTTATATGAAATATCTCAAAATAAGTTTTATATCTAAAGTATCTAAGA
>CM053590.1:199762110-199786147 GCA_028646515.1 Pseudochirops corinnae | reverse complement strand
TGCAGATCCTATACATGATTGCACGCCACCATGGGGGGGGGGGGGAGGGAGAGGAGAAAATCTGAAACTCAAGTAATTGTGGAACTGAATCTTGTAAATTAAAAGTAAATGAGTAAATAAAAAAAATTTAAAAAAAATTGTCTTGAAAGAAGATAAAAATGTGGCAGTAATTGAATGAAGTTGAACATTGAAGAGATTTTTCATCGTTATCGTCATCATAGCTTGTTTTTATTGTTGTTATTACTTTTTAAGATAGGGAAGATCTCATCATGTTCATAGGTAGAAAGGAAGGAAACAGTAAGGAAAGATTTCTTATCATAATCAGACATCAGAATATAAAAAGGACACCAGTGAAAAGTAAGATAGAGAATATGAGAATTGAAAAAAAAATCTTTCCATTGTTCATTTAAAACAAGTAGGAATTAATTCATAAAAAAAATCTTCAAAACAAAACAAAATACTAATGTTTGAATGGAAAACTGGGTCTGGTAAGATTTATTTTGATACTTTGATGCGTCTGTAGTTACTTCAATGTAGGTACTCCCTTTGATAGTAAAGAGCACAGTAGATTTAAGTCATTTCATGCTGTCTGACTCTTGTCTTTTGTTTCCCATAAGTCCTCTGATAAACCACCAATGTAGTGTTAGTTTCTAGTAAATCTCTTAAATTCCTCTGCATACCAAAAGAGTATTATGTCCTGTCTACCAATTTTACCTTGCTCTTGTTACATGGCTTAACATTTCTGGTTATATGGGTCTCCGATGTCGTCATTTACATTGTTTTTCCTGCGTAGTCTTTTACTGATAATTCATTACAAAATTTTAATGCCAGCATTTTGCCCCCTCCATTACCCTTTGAGTGATCTTTTATTTCAGTTCTTTGGAGATTTTCATTAAACAAATTGTAGCTATACAGTATTATTATAAGAAAATTATTTTAACAATTTATTGTTCAATAGAAAATAAAAGCAAAAAAGCATTGTTATGTGAACAGCAGATTGTAAGAGAGGAATCAAAATATACAGCAGTATATTTCCATTTCCAGAAAGCCTATAGAATAGATACTACACATTGTATTCCAAGCTGTCCTTGTTTCCTTGGAAGTTTTCTTTTGTTTCCTGCTGTGCATTTTTTACTTTGTTCTCTCCCCCCCCCCCCCAAACTGCCATTCTCCCCCTAAGAAAGTTACAATTAAATGTAGATGTATTTACATATAAGGAAAATTACTTTTTAAATGATGTTGTTTCTTTTTTTTTTCTCTAAGAAGAAGCTTGGACTCCTTGAAAGCTCTGTGAGATTTCCTACAGAAAATCTGACCTGCTCAATTTCTCCTTGTCTGAAACGTGTCAGTTCAGTTTAATTAAAATCATTATTTTAAATTAAAATCATTAATTAAAATCATCCATCACTCTTTAAATGCCAGGCACTGTATTAGGTTTTCTAAGACATATGTGGAGATGATTCAGTTCTATGGGTTTTCCATGAAACTCTAGTTCATATCCTATACAATATAAACTCTTTTGGTTTTTCCTTCACGGATAGTTAAACTCTTAAATTTTTTGAGTGATTATAGACATCATTTTAAGAGACTTATCAAGATTCCAGGGCTTGATGGAAGTACCATCATGTCATGTAAAAACAGGACTTTGTGGAGGACTTCATCATCTATAGATAATCCCTCTTCCAATTGGAATCTCTGCTTAACATCATCCATAGTATTGAATAAGACCTTTGTTGAGAAGGCATCCTTTTCTTCAATGCCTCACATGTCATCAGTTATCAAAGATCATGGAATGAAGTTCTCTCTGTTATAACACCTTTCATGCATCTTTCTTTCATTTTGTCCTATTCATGGGAGATGCTTTATTGGAGGATAGCCTTTAAAGAGTTATTCTGAGATCAAATGCTATTTTAATGATCTACAATTATTGTAATGAAATTCTGCAGTCTCTATACTTTTCATTGAATTGTATAATGTAAAGATGTGCTCTTTTGACCTGTTCCTGGTAGGAAGTGACTGACACTTGGAAATGGTAATTGTATTGATTCTATTCTTTTATCTGTTTTCCTTTCTGGATATCAAAAAGTTGTTGAAAGGATTTATGTTGGCATTTAGATGCCTTAACTTCTCATTTTTATTTTTTTCTATTTATTTCAATCTTTGATCTATGAAGTTGGATCATAGTTTTAGAAATGGAAAAGGCATTATAGGCTTTTATCTAATACTTATACTTTACAGATGAAGAAACTAAGACCCAGAGAGTTTAAAATTACCCAAGTTCCTATAGGTAGTAAGCATCAGAGATAAGATTTGAACCCCAGATCTCTGACTACATCAGTGTAACATTGCCTCAAGTTGATGGTGTGATTTTATTGAGAAAGCCAGTTTTGAGAAAGACTTCCTTACCAGCAACTAGTCATTTCCTTTCATTTAACATATAATCATTTCATTTTTTCGTACATTTTTTTTTGGCATTTATTATGCCTAGTCTCTCTTAATTATCTTCTTTAAGGAATATTCATCATATGTAAGCCTAAGGTTTTTATACAACCTATGAATGTTAGGATTCTTTTATTTCTTACTCGCATCATTTTTAAGCATATTTTTTACTTTTTTAAGCAATGTTGTGAATTGACATTACAGAACATTAAAATGTATTTTGATTTATTTGGAGGTTCATATTGAGTTCTTTATAGAATTCTTCACCCCCTCATCTAATACAGTAAAGACTGGTTCATAACCTGCAATTATTTTTTTACAATATTTCTTTTTGAAAATTATATATTATGAGTACTGTAATACAAGATAATTGTGTCTTATGAAAAGAAATTTCTTGTTGTCTTTCAACGTACAATAAAACCAATTTGTCTATTCCTTTCATTTGACTTTCCAAGGAGAAAGCAAGTAATTCTTCTATTTCCCCCCCTCAACTTTCTTTTTTCATGGTGGCTTCATTTATAGAGAAAAATATCACTACTGTTATTGATCAGTCCATTTGTCATTCAGTGAATAAGGAGAGCAAATTTAGAATACCAAGAACCAGGTCGACATTTTTAAGAAGATTAACAATTGAATGATCTTTAGCAACCTCTGTCCTATTTTCTACTAATCTCCCACTATTATCATAAAAACAGAAGGGGGATAGGTAACATCAAGTACCAATTTTTATTTCTGTATTGTGCATTGCTAGGACTAAAACAAATAGCTAGATTACTGTTAAATTCAGACTGATTTAATGTGAACTGATATTTTTGTATTCCTGAGTAAAAGCAAATGATGTAGAATATATTTAAAACACAATCCAATTTGAGGATATGATACAGGAAAGGAAACCATTTCTTCTTCAAAATACCTCTAACCTGAAAAGAAAGGGGTTTCTTCCATAAAAGAGAGGAACCAATAAGGGGAAATTTTTTTCTTGAATTTTATTCCACCAATAAGGAGGAATTGGTTGTTTGGGTGAAAATTATAAGAACATGGGGAGAAGTGCCTAATCCATCTTAGAATCTTTTCTAGAATGGAGAGAAAAGCAGAAAATAATTTGATATATTGTCCAGATTTGGGAAGAATAGATTTCAAAGGATTACAGAGAAGGATAACTAGAATTCCATGAACTAACTTTCAATAAGGGAAGTCAATTCCAGGGAATAGGAGGACTCCAAAAAAGCAAATTATTAGTATTCAAAGGAAAAAACTCCCAAAAAGGAGGAAATGAACAGCTATCTAAAAAAACTGATTTGAATGCATATGAAACTCACAAAACAACTTATGATTTTAAAAAGACACATGCAGAAGATGGAAGCAAAGGCTTGTAATAGGGAATGAAAGAATGACAAAGTATGGGACGGTCTGTAAAGAATACTGTGAGGAAGGCTGAAGGTAAAAATGAACTGAGGCTAGTGAGAAATTCAATGATCATGAAAAGTAATTTTTAAAGCTCCACTGTGAAAAGAGAAAGTTCTAAGAAGATACATGAGCATGGCTTTAATTGGATTAGTACAAAAAAACTGAAGAAGGGGAACTGCAGCTTTCCTTGGATTTTGTTTTCTACTGTTTCTTTTGTCAACAGAATGATCATTTAACTGGAAAAGATAGAAAATATTTGTAATCTGTAGCCAAGAAAAGCAAGGACATCATAAAAAAAAAAAGTTCAACTCCTCTTGATTAAGTTCAAGTCACCTGATCTGGAAGAACTATATCTTTGTGTATTGAAAGAATAAGTGATATGATTGTCAAATCATTGTTAGATTCTTAGAAAGTTCTTGGAAACCTCACATACTGGGGCAAATTTATTGATTTTTTTTTAGTGAAAGGAATTAAGTAGGATGGACTCCATAAACTTGAGACCAATGAGTTTGACTTTAGTTCCTGAGAAAATATTATAACATATTAATAAAATAAATATACACTGACATCCAGAATTAAGAATATTTCCAGACTGATAGTCCCTTAATATAGTTTTAAGTAAACTTCTGTTCATTTCTTGGCTTTCATTTCCACATGACCAATTGAAAATTCTGTCCATAAAGGGAAAATATTTAAAAGAAATATAATATGTATTTAATGGTTACGGAATTTTTCCATTTATAAAATTTGATGCTCAGAAATATGGTATATTACCTTTGTAAGTTCTTCCAACTAGCTTATGTAACATCCCATTTGATATATAATATGTTTCCATAACACACATGCTCAAATTTGAGATAAGCAAGATTCAAATCTGTCTCTGTTGCCCATATTAGAGGTGGTGGGGAATTTTTTTTAAAAGTGTCATAAAAAGAGTCAATCCCTATCACCACGGAGATTTTACTCAGCCCCTCCTGCTAGACAAAAGGAGCTAGCCTCATCACAAGCAGCTTATAAGTAGGTGTGGGGTGGATTTGGGGGTGGTGGTAAGGCATTTTTGTTTAGAGAGCAAGTAAGGGGCAACTCCCCCCTTTCCTATATCCTTAGATTTCTGGCTCAGAAGTCACTCATGAAGATGCAACTCAGTGATGAGTCACTCACATCAGAAAAACAACAACCTTCACTCACCAAGTTTTTAAATTCTCTTTAAGAATGATGACTGGGGAAGTAAAGGCAACAAAAGAGCAACCAGTCCTAAGAGATTATAATTAAGGTGAAATCTATATATTTGATTTTCAATCTATTTACATTTTTTTACTGAAAGTATTCAAACACACACAAAGGGGTTCTATGTCTGGGATATCATTGAAGGAAAGTGTTTTGAGATGGTAGAAACCTTCACTAAGAAAGATCTTGAAGTCATGCCTCAAATTATAGGACAAAAAGAAATAATGATAAATTATATTTACAGATAATTATTTCAGATCATTTGAACCCCAACAAGTGCCAAAGCCTGAACTAATCAACCAGAGGAAGAACTTCAGTCTAACAGACATGTCTTTCTTTGCTCCCTGAGTAAACACAGAGAAAGCCTCTTCCTGTGTGATCAACTACAAGGCTAGTTGGAGTTGACTAAGAACATTTTACTTTGTTCATGACCATTAAGAATGAGTGCCTTAACCCAGGACATTATCTTGAATAATGGGACTTTTTTTGTCTTAATATTTTATGGAGATATACTATGTTATGTCATGTTAATGGAAAAGGAAACACAAATATACTAGGTTGTAGTTTCAGCTGACACTTTTGTCAACTCTCTTATTTTATTTACAACCTATTCAATTAAGAAAATTCCTTTCTCATACTATGGTTAAAAATATATGGAAATCATAAATTTGAGCAACACAGACATCCTGAGTTGGGGTTGTTCTAAAATGTATTTAAGGCTTCTCATTCTTTTTATCAGACAAGCAGAATTAGAATCTGGTTCTTTGTGTGTATGTGTTCACTAGATTCGCTAGCTTTAAGGGAATAAACAATTTGAATTTATATACCACCTAACTTGTTTGTCTCTTTTAAACAAACTTTCAGGTCAACATTATATAGTACTGTTAAGGCTTGCAAACTACTTTACATACTTTTTTTTCTTATTTGAAACTCAAGACAGTTTTGTGAGTCAAATATTCTTTTCTTCTTTTGGCCTGGATTTGTTATGTCATTGGCATACAAAATTCCAGGTGAGTAATTTATGTTGTTCATCTCAGTAATCTCTTTATTATTTGTAGTCTTAGATAGTTACCTGAGACAACTTCCCCATGGCCACACAATCTGTATGTTTCAGAGGGCAAGACTTAACCTGTCTTCCAGAGTATCCTCTATGCCAGTGGTGTCAAATTCCAATAGAAATGGGGGCCACTAAACCACACATAAGGATCCCTGCAGTCTGCATGTTGACTTAGAAAACTACATATTAATGTTATCTCTTTTATTGTATTTTTATTTAAGTAGTTCCCAATTATATTTTAATCTAATTGGACCACAGTGGGTAGTATCGTGGACTGAATGTGGTCTGTGGGCTGCATGTTTGCCACTTCTGTTCCATATCACACAGCTTCTTATGATTAGTATTATGCAGTTACAGTAACTTATTACTACTAATTGCTTATTACAACTATTGGTAAAGCAGTTTCAGAGGAGCTAAGTAACTTTCTCTAATCTCATTAAGCAAGAAAATATTGGAGACAAGATTTAAACTCAGGTCCCTCTAAACTGTGAGTATAGGAGCTCTTTGTCTTGCACTTTAATTACATCCTGGGAAATAGAATGACAAACTAGTTGATCTAGACATGTTACAAGATAAAGCTTTTTGGTGAAACCAAAATAACTCATTGGGGTCATAGTATGATTGGTGATTTTTCACCTTATAGACAAAGTAGAGAGTTACTTAGTAGTGAAACACATTGAGAGGGATGACAAGAAATATGATATAGTGTAATATGGGTGAATTGTCCCATGGGGTCATTCCTTGGAGCATACACAGATAATCTCACTCTGCTTGTTGACAATGAGAGAACATTGAGATCTGATTCCAGTCATATATGACTTAAGTGCTTACTCTGAATGATCAAATACAAAATATGTTTCACACTCAAAGCCCTTCATAACTGAGCCCTCCCCATCTTTCTAGTGTTCTTACATACTTTACACTTCCCCACGTTCTGTGCCCTGGTCTCCTGCAGTTCCCTGATCGAGACACTGTCTCTGACCCCAGGCATCTTCATTGTTTGACCCCATGCCCAGCATACTCTCCTTCCTCATCTCTACCTCTTGAAATTCCCTGACTTCTTTGTATGTCCCAGCTTAAATCACACCTTCTACAGGAAGTCTTTCCCAATCTCTTTTTATCCTAATATCTTCTCTTAGTTGGTTTTTCCTATTTATCCTGTACATACTTTGTTGAACATAACTGTTTGCATGCTGTTTCCTTCATTAGATTTTGAGCTCCTCGGAGGCAGGGACTGTCTTGTACCTTTCATTGTATCCTCAGCATTTATTCTTTCTTTTTTGGAGGAGGGAAGGCAAGGCAATTGGGGTTAAGTGACTTGCCCAAGGTCACACAGCCAGTAAATGTCAAATGTCCGAGTCTGGATTTAAACTCAAGTCCTCTTGACTCCAGGGTAAGTGCTCTAGTCACTGTACCGCCTCAGCATGTATGCTTAACACAGCACCTGGCACAATATGTACTTAATAAATGTTTATTTACTGGCTTTGACTGACAGACCGAAAGCTGTCTGCTGATGCAGACCGCTGCATTAGAAAAGCTAGTCGTTTCAGAGGCTGTACAAAACAAATGACCGGGTTTGTCTAGGGTTTTTTTTTTCTTCTTCTGGCTATTTAGTTCTTTTCTTGATTCTTTTTTCTCTGGAAAAGTGAAGGACCTTTGGACTGAAAATGACAGAAGAAAAATGGGAATTGATATCCAAGATAAATAAAGAAATAGTAAGAAAGGACCAAACTGAATTTGATAAATTCTTGCAATCTGACTCAAATGAACTGTTTTCTGTTATTGAAAGACCTGGTGGTTGTGTTTGTTGAGTCATTCTCAAGGACCTTTAAATGACTAATGAGAACAGGAAAGGTAAGGTACTAAAGGACTGGAGAAGGATAAATGGTCCATTTTTTTAAAGGAATCTGTAAAGTATAGGCTAAGTTTCATTTCATTTCATAGAAAAATTACAGAACATATTATTAGAGAGATGATTCATGAATGAATCAGTGATCATAAAGAAGCAGCATAACCATGACAGATTAATTTTATTTTATAGGGTTTTTTTTCAGCCTGGTAAATTAAGGACATTCTAAGATTTAAGCTCTCTGGATTTTAGAAGTCTCACATAATTCTTAGAAAGATATGGATTAAATAATTACATATTCAGAAAGATTCAGAACTAGTTACATGAATGTACTAAAAGAAGTGTCAATAACAGTTTCACATCAGTTTGGAAAGATACTTCCGATATGATGCTATGCTCATTTATGCTTGATGTTACTTAATGGTCTAATATGGTGCTACACTCAACTGTGCATGATAGTTATCAAATGGGAAGATGTCACATAGCTTGGAGGGGTAGCAACTTATAATGGATAACGTTAATATGGTGTTTCAAAGTTTTAAAATATCTTTTCATGGGTTAACTCGTTTGATGCCCATAACAACCCATGGAGGTAAGTGCTATTGTTATTCCTATTTTACAGTTGAAGAAACTGATGCATACAGAAAGTGTCATGCACAGCTAATCAGTGTTTGAGGAGAGATATTAACTCAGGACTTTCTAATCCTAAATCCCACAATATCCACTGTACCAACTAGCTGCCAAGCTTGCTGGCACATTGAATATGAGGACCAAGAACCAAAAATATCTTGTTGGAATAGAACATCAAACCGGGTTTAATAAAATGCAATTTAGTAGGGATAAATATAAAGTCTTAGACTTGTCCTAAAATTTTGACTTAGTAAAGTGCAGGATGGGGGTGGGATGGGGTGTATTTTTAGGTAATAGTTTGTCTGAAAAAATGATGTAAGCATTTTATCAGTGATGTGTTGATAAATGTTTAACAATTGCTCCAAGTTTAGTCTGTATTATTAACATTTTCTTCATCATTTTCTTAAGTCTAGACAGTAAAACACACACACATTAATGCAAGGCTTGATCAGTAAAATTTGCTGATTTGTGAGGTGTAAAAGTTCATGTTTAGAATTTAATAATCAGCTCTCATCGGCCAGTTCAAGCTAGCTCTAGCACACACCTCATTTTAGTGCACTGTGAGTTCAATATGATTCAATGATGTGATACGCATTGGAACTGTGATTTCATCAATATTGGGAACTTCTTGGTGTGGAAACTTAGAGCCAATAAAATGACTAAAGAGGTGAGAGAATAGTGGCCAAGTGGACAGGGTAGAAAAGGTGCTCATTGCATCACTATGAATTGAGTACAGGAGAGCTGATTTAATCCTACCCAAATAAAGCCTAGGTAAGACCAAGTGAATCATAGTATTCCATATAGGATGATTTAAGAAGCATTCAGACACTTAAGTCATAGCCAGACTTGCAATTTACTTGGCAGCTGATAGTTAACTCTTATGAAGATATAGTTTGACAGTTCTGGTAATCAGACATTTCACATTTCACCTCTGCTTTGAGCATTGTCAAATTAAATAGCCAACTTCTATATTTTTTTCTGATGGCTTCTCTTTGATACTCTTTTCCCATGTAAACAACCTACTCTTCCTACTGCTATGTAGGCGCTCTATCCTTGTGGTGGTTGAACTGCCTAATGAAAATACTAATGTCACCACTGCTGCCTTGCTAGTAGAATGTCCCACCAGACCAAAGAAAGGCTCTTTCAAGCAGCATGAAGCTAGATGGAGGGTGCCAAGGGGCACCATCAGACAACTCAGAGAGTTGTCCTCAGGCTCAAAGAGTGTCTGAGGGGCAGCTTGCCTCCTATATATTTTGCATAACCACAAAATTCTTTCTCAGAAACTAATCATGAGGATTTAACTCAGTGAAGACTCATTCATATTTGGAAACCAGCACCTCCTTCCACAAAGCATCCATGTGGTTTACTAGAATGATGACTGAGCTTTCTCCCAAAAAGTGGGAGAGAGGAGTAAACTCAATAGAAGACCACTCACTCTAAAGAGAATGTAATTAACTGGTTGTCTTTCTACCTGCTTTCCAATTTTTTTCCAATTTTTTATGAAAATTATATCAAGGGCATCCTTGATGAACTATATTGACAGGCAATCTTGAAACCAAGTTGTTACCATCATATAAATGACTGAAAGGAATAGATAACACAAAAATCTCATTGTAATTATTGTTGGTAGTTACAAGCAAATATCTAATTCACAATGACAAACTATGATCTTAAAGATTCTCCTTCAACAAGGCATTTCTGAATCATGCTTCAGAATTATTCCTGATTCTGTGGAAGAGATTACTATAGAGATAACCTTGTTAGATGAACCTCTGGTCATAAATATTATACAATGCATAAAACAGGAGTGATGAATACTCTTTACAGCATATGTCATACCTTCTGCGAAGGTAGACCTCCAACAAAAGATTCAAGTTATTAAATTCTATGGATGATGAAGTCCTTCATTGTCATTTTGGAAAAGACTTTTTAGCCATTCAAAAGAGTTTTTTCTGACCATCTTAAAAAGAAAAATCAAGTGATTATCAGGATTGACATGCAGTGAGATAGAAAACACTAGATAACTACAGAGATGAACAATTTATAATAAAATTGATCAGTAAGTCGGGCCTAGAATCAAACAGGAGAAAAGGCTATATTGCTTTCAGGAAATCAAAAAGCTCCTTGTATAGCCCTCAAACTTCTTTCAGAAACAAAGGCTCATTGTTTTAATCCCAACATTCCAGTAACGTTGTATGGCTGATAGACATAGAACATAGCAGACTCCCAATAATCTTAAGTGGATATCATGTACTAGGCAATGGAAAGGTACTTGGGGATTGTGAGCAGATTTAACCATATAGCAAACATGGAACTTGGGAGAACAGAAGTATAGAATATCATCAGGAATATGCATGATTCATAAAGATACTCGACTGATTGCGTGGTAAGAGTAAGGGATGACTGCAGGACAGTTCATGTTTTCCTCTAAAATCTTCTGAAATGGTGTCACAATAAACAGAGAATAGTCCCTTCCACATTGGGTATGGCCACTATGGTGCACTAATGGAAGGGAAAGGGCAAGAATCATTCAGGACGACTATCACCAGCATCATTAAAGGGGACATCAAAATAGATAACACAGATTCATTTAATTATTGAAAGTCTCTAGGACAACTTCCTAACAATAAAATTATCCAAATTGGAATGGTCTAACTGTGGAGGTATTAGATATCTTCTCATAGAAGGTCTTCATGCAAAACATGGACAGAAGTTTTCATGGGGTTTCTTTTTTCCATGATGGGCTGGGCTGGGTGACTACCAGAGGTTACCATCTGACTCAAAAGTACTGTGATATTCTTCTCTACTCAAAGCAACCAGAGCATGCATTCTCACCTGCACACCTGTGCATACACTGTTCCCATCACCTATAATCTTTTCCACCTATTTAATCATGTGCTTTTTTTTCAATGTCCAGCTCAAACTCCATATCTCCTGTGAAGTTTCCCATGACATGTCAATTGACCTATTTATAATAAATGCTTTTTCCTCTGAATGCATGACATTTATTATCTATGGTACTTATTTAATAATGGTTAGTATTTATATGGCATTTTAAGGTTTACAAAATATTTTGAATACATTATTTCTTTTGAATCATACAACAAACAGTATTTTTCATTCTATTTTTGAATTAAGGAAATAGACGTAAGGAAATTTAGTGATTAGGTCACATATCTATTAAGTAGTAGAATGGGAGTTCAGCTATCAAGTATTCTTGACTGCAAACCTAGAGTTCATTCTATATATAACATGAAGCAGCCTTCTTATTTTAAGTCAATGACACTCAATTGTTAACTGTCTTTTCATAGTTTATATCTTGTCTCTCTTATTTATAAATTATTTTAAGGATAGGAATGAAGTCTTAGGCTTATTTTGATCTTTGTGCATATAAGATTGTGTCATATACATAACAGACACTTCATAGCTATTGATTGAGAGTCTAAAGATTATATCAACATGTAGAAGTTAGTGTTCACAAGTTACTGGGCTCCTGCCAATGGATTGTATTTAGGGAACCTTGAACTGCAATCCATTGAGACTGGAGAGCTATGAGAAATTTCATATTATTCTATCACTCCAGAAAAGGCTGCTGAAATTTCTGATGCTGCTCACAAAGTCATGAGTTTAACCAGTTAATTCCTAATAATGTGAAGTCTCAGAGTTCCTGGGACATAAAAGTGAGACTGAGAGCTTTGAACTAATGGCTCCAGGCTTTTAATACCTTGTACCTCTGGACACCTTTGCCAAAAGGTGGGGGGACCAAGTGCTCATGTAGAGACTTGAGAATCTCTGTGGAATACTAATCTAAGCCAATGCCATTTTTGCACTTTTCCTATATGTTGTTGGTATAAGTTATTCTTGTACATCAGGGCTTTTAATCAGAGGTCCATGATCAGGTTGCAGGGGATGAGGAAAAAAAATCTTCACTAACCTCCAACCGAAATTTAGTAGTTGCTTCAAATGTTTAAAAATATTAATGAGAGAAGGGGTTCAACAGACTACCAGTGTGTTTACGACCAAAAAAAAAAAGAGGTTAAGAACTCTTTTATAGTTGAAAGTAAAGCCTGGACACAAATTATTTTGTTTGAAAGTAAACCTTTTATGCACATCAATTTCATTCACTTGGACCCTCCAGGAATCCTTCTTCACTTATTAAGCTTCCAAGCATAAATGGAAAAATGGCTTTTAGGGGAACTGGGCTTAGAGGTTTATTTCTTTTTGACCTGAGAATCTAAACAGTTTAAAAGCTCCATATTTTTGCTTTACTTTTAAGCCTATGTTGAACTGCTTGTCAGAAGTCTTTCAGTTGTAAATGAGCTTAGACTTATTCTTACGATGAACAAAATCTCTCAGATCTTCCATTTGATGGTCTTTACAACACAGAACTGAAGTCTATCTTTTTTGCTAACAAATAAAAAATAAAATAAGGTGTCATAGGATTCATCTGATTCAAGAACTGGTGAATGGAAGGAAGTTGTGATAGGAGAAAACTATGACCCCCGTTAAAAATTTCAAAGTTATATGTATTTTAAAGATCCTGAAAATAGTAACAGAAAGAGTTGTAGAACTTATTTGTTCTAAGGTCAACATTCACAGGAAAAGAAAAGTTGACAAGATGCTGCTTTGTAACTGGAATCTGTTCAGTATTATTTCAGGGTTTCAATAAAGGCAAGCTATGGGTTCCACAGAAATCAAAATTTGTGTGAGTGCCAATCAAAAGAATGCATTTTTGTTGGATGTCTGGTAATTGAAACAGTAATTTATAGTGATAGTATCCTCAAATTCCTTCCTACTTTAGATAGCAGTGAACAGATTGCTGGACTTTGTGTGAGATGAAAGAGTTCAGAGTCTGAATCTGAGATCAGAAAAGGTCTTTATTCTTTCTCCTGAGGAAGGACTCTGCCCCTGTTGCTCAAATGGCATCTGACAGGGAGAGAGCAACAGGTAGAAGCAAGTCCATGGTTATATAACCTTCTAATGCAGAAACCCAACCCCTCAACTGGCCTTCACTCTCATTGGTAGGGACGCGGGCTCTCAACCTAAGCAGGAATCTATCTCTGAGACAAAGGACCTGGAAATGTGGGTGTCCAACGCAAGAACAGGAAAGCAGTTTTATCCTTATCTGGCATATCTCGTGCTGAGGTGGCACTGGGGAGGGTCTCCATTGCTCTAAGTCCCAGATTCCTGTAAGGTCAGGTGACTTCTAAACTTAGGCCTAGTGGATGCTGAAGCCACTCTAGATTTGATTTTTCAGAATGTAGAAACTTCACTGCAAATTATCCCTTCCCACTTGAAGGCAGAAAGACCTACCTTCATTCAAATGCCTCAGACACTGCCTTGCTGTATAACTCTGGGGAAGTCACTTAATTTGTCAATCTCAGGTGCTTTATCTATATATGGGAATATGAGTAGCCCCTATCTCATGGGATTGTTGTGAAGCTAAAATGAGGAAGTATTTATAAAACATTTTGTGAACCTTAAATACTACATAAATGCTAGATTTTTTTACTACTGCTATTACTACTACTGCCACTACTACTACTACTGTTGTTGTTGCTGCTTGGGCTGCTGCTGGTATAGTCTTAGTTTGGGGGCCAAAATTTGTTAATTTAAAAGCACCCATCTCTTTTTACTACTACTTAATGCATCTGTGTCTCTCACAAAATATTATTAACGTCATTGCACTTTTATCCAAACAGTCCAGTACCTAGTCCAAATGGACTACATAATATACTCAGGGATTTTGTGACAACAATTGCTGCCACTCTTCACTTCCGGCTCCCTCTTGTTTTTCCTGGCTTCCTTCCAAAATCAGTTCAAATCCCACCTTCTGCAGATGACCTTTCCTGATCCCCCTATTTACTAGTGTGATTACCTTCCACCTAATTTGTATGTATCTCCTATGTTTGTCTCTCCCGTTAGAATGCATTCTCTTTGAGGGCTGAGATTATTCTTGATGGTTTTTTTTTGCATTATTTCCAGTATTCCTGGCACAATATAGGAATAATTTAATGCTTGTTGACCAGCTGATGCTCACAAACCATGGGTTTGATAACATTGAGCTGAGTTATTAAAATATATTCCCTTAAGAAAGTGATTCAGCTTCATGTTAATACATATGTTCAAGCAGAGCTTCATTATGCCAATGTGAATTTCAGAACAGGAATTATGTTGATACTCATCCTCTGTGTTCTCTGATCATCATGCCTGAATGCTTTGGCACAAGTGTCATTTGAACACAAACACATCTGTGTGTTGGCCATTGTACTTTCTTTTGTCAGGAGGTACTAAGCACATCATGTGGTTGTCATGGTAGTATGGGAAGCTTTTTCTGGAAAACTAGTCATGAAGCTGAAACTAGTCATGAAGTCGTCTCGAACTTAACTGAATGTAAAATGATAAAGGATGGAATTAATGAGGGGTACTGTATTTTTCCCTTGACGGAGATAAAACAATTATTGGAGAACTGGATATTGATGGCATAGCTTCATTGAATGTTAATGCATAGAATGGCAAATTTCAATTTCAGATTCTTATCTATGAATGAAGGCTCGGTTCTAGTTCATATGCTCTTTAATAAAGGATCCCCCATAATAAAATCCCCTAATTAACACATTATTACATCAATCAAGAAATGATGTGTTATTACCCATTTTTTATGACGTGCTTCTCTACAGTATGACTTTTCTCAATCATATTCCAGGATACATTTCATTTGGATCATTTGATGCTTGTTTTCAGATTTCCATGGAGTAAATGAATTTGGGGGTGTAATTCCTCATAAGGCATTGAGAAACCTGTTTAACTCCAGGGCCACCAATAATTCATTAGGCTGAATTCTCCAGTAAATTTGGAAACAAAAAGACTTCCTGAATTTCATCTTTGCTTAGGGGTGGCCCGAGGGTCAGCCATGTTTAACATACCTTTGTATCTCCATGGAAACTAATTCTTTCTTCTTTCATTTCTAGAAGAGTCAGGAACATTTTTGTGTTCCCATGGAGATAGAAAAGCCTACATTCAGCCTCCTCCATGAACGATATCCAAAAAATTAGTCTCCTCATGTCTCTATAAAAGGAGATAAACATTTTTCAACTTTTATGTGAAAAAATTCTAGTGAAACATTGTGAGATAAGGCATCAAAACATGGATAAGTGTGCTTGAAAAAAAATCGTCATCGGTACATCCCCTTGTTCTTTAAAAGAAGCAAATAAATTGTAATGATTCCACTGGAAGCCAAGGTGAACTCTGACTTAAAAACAAAACAGGTAGGGGCAGCTAGGTGGCCCAGTGAATAGAGCACTGGCCCTGGAGTCAGGAGAACCTGAGTGCAAATTCGGCCTCAGACACTTAACACTTACTAGCCATGTAACCTTGGGCAAATCACTTAACCCCAATTGCACTACCTTCAAAAAAGCAAAAAAACCAAACAAACCAAAAAACCAGGGTAACTCTCTCCCACTAATATTGATAAAGTATATGTTGCTAGTCACCAAGGGACTATAGAAGAAGTGACCATGTAAAAAGAACCGAGGCACCTTAATTAGAATAGAGGTGATTGTTAAATATTTCTGAAACTAGTCACAGAAAATTTCTTCATGTGGCAAAGAATTCAACAGATTACCTGTGGACAGACAAGGCTGTATATAATTCTCCTATTTCATCTCTTGTGACATAATATTAAATTCATATTTTTACCCTCATCTTTAAGGCTTCAAATGCATAAGAGCTTACAAGGCATTTTTTTGATAGCTTTTCTCAAAAAAGAAGTTATACACATATCCTTATTCCCTTGAGGTCTCAAGGAGAAAGAAAAAAAATAGTTTCATATAGGAGCAACGAATGTTTTGATGATACCTTTCATTGAAAATTAACCATGTAACTTGCAGATGATCAGAAAATTATCTTAGAACTGGTTCTTAGCCTAAAACTATGAGGATTACTACATCTAATAGTGTAAGACCTAACTACCATGTCACTGTCACTTCAGACTGCTCCAAGAAAAACAGAGGTCACCCTTTCTCCTGATGTTCATCTTATAATGCAATAGACTTTTGCTAACAAAAATGCTAATTCCAACGAAAAGAAGTAATATTTACAAAAAAAAAAAAGCAAAATACCCATATTTCAAGTATAGAATACAAATAATTTACTCTTGGAAAAACATTGAATGAGCCATAAAAGAACTTTGAGAGGAAAGAAAAATGGATCTACAGATTAATTATATCAACTACCCAAAGAATAATAATTCCAATGTTACATAAACTCTTTGTAAACATAATCAAAAAAGGGGGTTCCCAGGGCCTACGCCCCATCAAGATCAACTCTATGATATCTATCATACAATTATGGTCATAACATGTAAACCAGGGAGAGACAAAACAGAGAAATAAAAATTGTTGAATAATGTCTTTACTGACTACAAGTCAAAATTGAGTAAAATATTCATTTAAAATATTTAGTATTTTATTTTTCCTATTACATGTGAAAATAATTTTTAACATTCATTTTTTTAACTTTGAGTTCTAAATTCTCTCCTTTCCTCTCTCCTCCATCCATTGAGAAGGCAAGCTATTTGATAAAGGTTATATATATATGTAGTCATATAAAATATATCCCTAATAGTCATTATGTGAAATGAAACACAGACAAAAAAAAGAGCCTCAAGAAAAATAAAGTTAAAAAAAGTATGCTTCAATCTTTGTTCAGATACCATCAGTTCTTTCTCTTGGAATGGACAGTGTAAGAGGGGATATAATGGTAGCTTTCTTTGCTCCCATAAAAGTTATTGGGAGATAATCTAATAGCTGTGGGGAAGCTCTCACTTATCTTACTTTACTAACACCCTGAACTTCCTGGGACTATGAGAATGGCTAGAGGGATCTAGAAAGGTAGGGGTGAGGCACACAGTTTAGACCTTAGAAGAGGCCAGGCCTGGTCAGGTCTCAAGTGTCCTCATTATCAGGTTTATGTAATCTGCTAAAATTTATAGAGGGAAATAAAGTGAAGTTTGAGGAATCTGATTAACCTTTGAGGAATTTGACTATATATATATATATATATATAACACCTTCCTCTACACACCCTGTTTCTGAGTTTTCAGTGTGAAAGGGATCACGTGGATCTTCATAAGAGCCCCAAAGTGAAGCAAGCAGTGGGCAGTAGAAGCTCATCCCAGGCTAACTCCCTGACCCTATCAGGAAGTTCTGTGATCCCCACAGCTGCCTTGCAGGGCATCCCACATGGATCTTCCTAAGGGCCTCCAGTGGAGCAGTGGATGTGGAAACTTGTCCAGGTTACGTCCCTGACACTGCCTGGGAAGTCCTGTGATCCCCAAAGTGTGTTTCTCATAGATACCATTTTTCAATTAAGTCCTTCAGAGCTCTCTTGGATCATTGTATTGCTAGGAATAGCTAAGTCATTCACAGTTGATTGTCTTATAATATTGCTGTTAATTTGTACACAGTACGTTTCACTTTGTATCAGCTTATGTAAGTCTTTCTAAACTTTGCATTCACATACCATTATTTGTTCAGCAATTAACCAATTGGTGGACACTCCTTCAATTTCCAATCCTTTGCCCCAAGAAAAGAACTGCTGTAAATACTTTGGTACATATCGGTCCTTTTCCTTTTTTCTTTTTTTTTTAACCTCTTTGGATACAGACCTTGTAGAGCAGTGGTATTACTAACTCAAAGAGCATGGAGATGTTTTTGTGAGTCAGTACCTTAGTAAGCAGCATCTGGGAGACTGAAAGCTCCCCCCTCCTAGCTTCTTTCTCCCAAAGTTCTGCAGAACGACATTAATGATGAGATTACATAGAATTTTATCCTGGTCAAATCCCAACCCAAGCCTGAACTGATTTAAGCAAAGGTATGGAAGCTCCGTTGTGTTCTGCTCAGGTTTGGGTGGAGACAGATTCTTCTGCCTAGACAGCCCAAGACTGGTATGTTCGGGGAGCTGGTCTTGATGGGGTATAGGCTTTGGGAACTCCCTTGAACTCTGAATTTTCCCTCTTAATCTGGTTTTTTCGTGCTCAAATTTGTTACAATCTAGCCTAGCCCTTCATTGTCTGTTACCTCCAGATCTCCTCCTGCTATTTCCCAATCTTGATCCCATCAAATCTCATTCTTTTGGTTCCTGGAATCTGACCTATAGTCATCCTAGTCCTGTCAAGATCCTCCTTAGATTCATTCCTCCTCAAGATCCTCCCTAAACCCCTCCTCTAGTCACCCCAGACTATTTGACCACCCCTACTTCTCTCCCACAGTCTTTCTGTATGTAAGATCCATCTTGCCTCCCCGCAGGTGCTCAGATTCAGTCTAGCTGAGATTCAATCTGGCCTGCTTGTCAATGCAAGCAACACCAATGCTGAGGCTTCTTAAGAGTCTACCTAATATGGTGAGTCTTTAATAAGCTTTGTTTTTCTTTGGATGAAAGAAGGCTTGGCTTGAATTTGTGCAGGATCTGGCATGTTGGTATTTTGGAGTCCTGAGCACCCCTGAACCCCAACATTTCATACCACAGCAGTCTGATAGAAGAGGGATTTCCTCTGTCCTGAACTGAAACAATGATGGAATAATATCAGCCTCTGCTGAAAGGATATATAAACTGGGGATCCTAGTCCCCAAATCAAGCCAGTTCTGAACTGGCTCCCTTAGGAGGCCCCATTTCTGGACTGTAACTCCAATGCAATGCATGTACATTGCCAACTTAAGAGAAATTAAAAATGTGGATACAACCTGTTTTCATTTGTCCTTTCTTTTTTTCTTTTTATTTTCTTTTTAGCTTTTTTGGAGGAGGGAAGGTAGGGCAATTGGGGTTACTTGCCCAAGGTCACACGGCTAGGGGGTGTGTGTGTGTGTGTGTGTGTGTGTGTGTGTGAAGTATCTGAAGTTGGATTTGAACTCAGGTCCTCCTGACTCCAGGGCTGGTGCTCTATTCACTGCACCACCTAGCTGCCCCCATTTGTTGTTTCTTAGAAACCTCCATATAGGTTAACATAATATTTAATGGCCCCTTGTGACTTGGATTAGGATTAGGCTTTGGAGCCTGTATTTTCTCCCCAGTAGGAATGAGATCAGGTGCTCATAGGACTCTTTTCTCCTGAAGTCCCAGTCCTGAAGGATGGATGAGTCTTGTCCCCAAAATTCCCACTCCTGTCTCTCAGACTCCCTGTATTTGGTTGCCGCCTGCTTTTCTCTCCAAGTTGGTTCTGGGGTCAGAGGATTCAATATAGATTTCCTCTGAAAGGATGTTCTTTATAATATGGTTATGGGTCAGTCAGAGTAAATTGGTATGTGATAAATTGTACTGTAATATGAATTTCTTGCTTTTAGAAGGATGTGGAACTAAAAGATAACTCTGAATTTTGACCAGTATAAAAACTAAATACATAAATAAAGTTCTTATTCTAAATTGTTTTGTCTCAAAAACAAACTAAACCAAAAAAGCCAACAAGAAAATGATATATGTGCACACTCTGTCTTGTCATTTTGTCTATCTGTGTCTCTGTATTTGTAAAATGACTGTTATGTTTGTGCTGAAAGATTCTGAAGTCTGGAATTAGAACACTGGGAAAGAATTGTCATCTTAGTCTTTAAGTGGGAAAGTAAGACTTTTCTTTCTTTTTTTCGGAGGGGTGTAACCCCAACACTGACCAAGTAGGGGTTATAAGAATAAAGTTAGCCAATAAGTAATGGAAATGAAAAAGCAGGGTAAGTCTCTCCCAGAAGTTAGTTGGAAGGTGAAAAGAGTTAGTAGCAGCCTTATCCTAAAAGGATCTAGAGCCAGCAACCCAAAGATAGCAAGGACTGAAAGAAAAAGCTGAAAGTTTGAATTCAGGTTTAATGAGATCCACAAGCTAAAGTTTGTAGGTTATGCTTAAATTAAATCTAGAGAACGCTTTTTGCACCCCTTCGCCTAATATAGGTGACCTTAGGGCAATGGGTCTAAAACTGCAAAATTAAGTCTTTTAAGAAATTTTGTTTAGAATTTCAGTGAATTTCAGTTAAATACACACATTAACACTATAAAAACTGTGGGTGAACAGTGTGAGAGAAATACAGCTCTCTTGATTTGTAAATTATTAAGCATTAATTCCCTCCAGATTCTAAAAGGTAAAGACAAGTAGTACAAATTGGAGAGAATGTGATTTTTAATTTGGAATATGATTTTTAATTTAATTAGGCAGTCAAGCCTTTTATAATCTGTTAACTAGGTTTGGGAGTAGACAAAATCCCACTCTTGTGTTTCAACAGGAACATAAGCCACTGCATATTTAACAATGTTATTTGCAGTCTGGGATATAGTCGAATGTAAGGGAAAGTGGAGTAATGTGTTTGAGTAATGTGTTTGACAGATTAGGAAAGAGAAATAAAGGCTTGAGTGAAAATATGGAAGGGGATAATGGTTTGGCGACCAATGGTGGTGTGCAGAAGCAAGTCCATGTGTTCTAAGCCCTCCCCCCCCATCCTTGAATAATTGTTCTGAGTGCCCTTGTGCCAGCTTCAGATAGATTAAGTATGTTGAGAGGGTGCAAAGAAGGTTGATTTTGTCTTAAGTAGAAAGATTGAAAACGAAAATTCTGTAACTTGATTTGAAAACCAATATGTTAGGTTATAGAGGGTTAGAAGGAATTACGTCTACTCCCCTTTCAGGATAAATCTGTAAGAAGGCCTTATTAAATTGAACACTAAATAAATATTGGCTATGGTGAAGCTATTGGTTATTGTGATTTGAGTTTATTATATAAAATCTTAAAATGTTTCCTTCTACTGTTCAATTAATTGTTATTAACTCTGGAAGCTCTGCCACACCCTTAGAACATTATATCAAATTCCTTAGCTATCTTTATGCCTGGGCCAAAAGCAGTAGTATAACTCAGAGTCTTGGGGTTTCAACCCAGACAACCCAACAAGGAAAAATATTGTTATTTGGCATTAAGAAATTTGTCCTATTTACCTCAGTTTACTGTTCTGTAAAGAAATAATAATGGAACCCACTTCCCAGGAATGTTGTAAGGATCACATGATTTTAAACTGCTTGGCATAGGACAAATGCTATCAATGTTAACTCTTTTAATCAAATATTTAATGTTTCATACTTGGTAACTTTATATGAGTTTTTAAATGTGATCAGTATGCCAATGGTGATGAGATGATTTATTTTCTGTGTAAAACAATTTGGAAGCACATCCAGCTAAACTAAGATCACTTGACTGGTAATTAATTGGTTTTGTTTCAGATTTAAATACATGATAATTGTTTATGATATTATATTTCTCATTTTTTTATATTGTGTAATTTAATAACAATTGCATCATATATGTTAGAAAAATGACTTCTCATATAACGTAGATGTTGTTCGGTTAAGAATTGTACTGTCAGAAAGAGAAAAAAGGACAAGTCAGGAAGCTGTTAGATCATTCTATTTGACCATGTGTTGTAATATTCCGAAGTACTATCATTTAAGAAATCATAAACTTCTTAGTTTTGTCTATGTTTAAAAGGAAGTTTCAGCTAAAATTATTTGGCTGTCACTTATGAAATTTGTGAGATTATTACCTAAGCTTTTTGGAGTTATTGTTTTAATCAAGTATTTACAAAAGTATTTTTCTGAAAGGAAACTTGGTAATTATGCAAAGAAAAGACCTTGTAAAATCTCCTTTGTAATACATATCCACCATGTGCAAGAGTTTTCTGGCATGAAATTCTGACTGAATAAATTGGTCCTCATCACAAACACCTTTTTAATTAGACAATTTAGGTAATTAGGAATTCTGTGGTAATTAGGAATTTAGTATGTTACAGTAACATTAGAATAAATTTTAGATTATTTTTAAGAGGGGAATATACTTTTATGAATAAATGTTTTGCAAAATCTTTTGTGTGATTTTTAGAAGGCCTGTTAAGTTTCATTTGCAAACTAATTTGTTGTGATAACAACTGATATTGATAACAATTATGTCCAAATTTACTGTTAATTTTCAAGTTTCGTTCCCAGATTTGTTGTGTCTTTTGGATCAGCCTTAAATGTGTGTTTTCAGAAAGACAGAGTCAGCAGTTTAAGGGAAACAGCATCAGAGATTTAAGGCTAGTGATTAATGCTAAAGCATATAAATTACTGTAATGAGCTGTAAGTGGGAAAGATCTTGCTGTTTAGATCTGAATTCATTAAATTTTCTAGCAAGAATTAAAATTAGTATTTGAACTTATTGTATGTATAACATTCAATTCCTGATGTGTCTTGTTCTTTCACATTGAGTATGATTACAGAAGGGTAAACAAACTTGAGAAACAGAGATGCAAATCTATTAAGAGTAGTAATTTATGAACTATCTTGTGTTGTCTTAATGGGAAAATTGATTTTACTTATGTTTGTCATTTAATCAAGAGCTAGTACTTGTGAAGGAATATGCATGCAAACTACTTAAGATTCACATTGTTTAAAGGGATTCAGAGAACAGTAGTATTTTTCTGTGGTGAATCTTTTACTATTAAATGTGAAATTATAATCAGGTATCTGAAAGTTTGCTTATTGGAATTTGCTACTCAAGACCTTATGAGACTGTTAACTGATTTATTCTGAGATTTGAGGTACTACAGGTATGAAGTATTATCAGGGAATGTCATTGAGCCAATGATCCATTATGCCAGCAACCCTATGGGGTCTATCAACTACATCTATGAACCTCAGAGGAGGTTCTTATGGGAAAAGTTGGGAAAATGATTATTCTGCATGAGCTGAGGTAGGATTCTTTTGACTCCATTTCCCCAATATAAATATCCAACCTGGTAGATGTTAAGCCTGGCTCAATGTACCTGACCATCTACATAACCTCTGCCTAGAATTGACATAAAGTTAGGGAAGCATTGCTCCCTTACTATAGTTATGTCCCTATTCTTTTATGGTGAATTTCTATAATCAAAATAAGTTTTATATAATTAAAATTTGCATAAGTGCAATATTAAATCTATTAATAGATCAATACTGGAATGTCTGAGGTTATTATAGTAAGATGTAAGTATAAGATTGAGCTCTTTGGCCTAGAATTTTAGTCCAAACAATTAATTAATATTTAGCCTTTATATTTGTTACTAGCATATATTCCTATATAAATTAGGGTCCTTAATTTCTCATAATGGTATGGGTATAATTAGGTCAAGGACTTGTGAAACTAGGATATGATTCTGTTACTTATTTAATATCATAACTGTTACAATTAATTCTGTTACAATCAATTATCCTGTAAATACATTAAAAGAAGCATCCACTTTAATAAGGGATTATTTACTGAACATGACTAGAAGTTGGAATTATTTTACTATATATAACTTCAATGTATTGATGTATGTATTAGAGTCCCATCTTATAAAAAGTATTCTGTTATTAATTCCTTAGTGGAATCTCACTTTCCTAATGGGGGA
>CM053590.1:199741982-199762010 GCA_028646515.1 Pseudochirops corinnae | reverse complement strand
CATTAAGGTATTGGAGGGCCTGGAATATGATATTCCGGAGATCAAGGGAGCTAGGATTAAAACCAAGAATCGCATACCCAGCAAAATTTAGTAAAATATTCCAGGGGAATATATGGTCATTCAGTGAGGTGGAGGACTTTCAAACATTCTTGCTGAAAAAAACCAGAACTGAAAAGAAAATTTGACACTCAAATACAAGAAGCATGAGAAGGTAAACATAGAAAAGAAATCATAAGGAACTTGTCAAAGTTGAACCATTTACAAGCCAACATGGAAAAACGATAATTGTAACTTAGGAAACTTTTCTCAGTATGAGAATAGGTGAAGGGAATACAAATGTATATATACGTATACATACCCATATGTATATATAGGAGGGTTTCTATATGCGTATGAACACATATCTGAGTATGTGTATATATGAGTACATAGAGGGCACAGGATTAATTGAATAGGAAGGGATGATAGTATAAAAGGTGAAATTCTGAGGTGTGAGAGGATTAGAATGAGAGGAGACGGGCAGACATAATGGGGTTAATCATTTCATATACAAGAGGCAAGGGATAATTGTTACAATGGGAGGGGAAGAACAGGAAGGCAAAAGGGAAAACATCAACCTTACTCTCATTGAATTTGGCTTAGGGAAGGAATGACATAAATTCTAAACTGGGTATCTTGCCACACAGGAGAGTAGAGGGGATGGGGATGAGAGGTGGAATGATGGAGGGGAGGACAAAGTGGGGGGTAGGGT
This sequence comes from Pseudochirops corinnae, assembly GCA_028646515.1. Classification (NCBI taxonomy): domain Eukaryota; kingdom Metazoa; phylum Chordata; class Mammalia; order Diprotodontia; family Pseudocheiridae; genus Pseudochirops; species Pseudochirops corinnae. Next base: position 199,761,259 of record CM053590.1, on the reverse strand, counting down.
TGCTGGAAGTATACACTTCTGTAAATGGACAGGGACAGGGTAGAGAATAGAACAAGGTAGGGGCAGGATTGGAAGGAGGGACATATAATCAGTCTCTCACAATATGCCCACTGTGGAGATGTTCTGCGTAATTACACATGTACAACCTGTATTTAATTGCTTGTCCTTCTGATGGGGATGGGTGATGAGGGAGGAAGGAAAAAAATCTATAATTTAAATTTCTATAATCAAATGTTAAAAATATATATGTGTATGTATGTGTGTATATATATATATATATATATATATACATATATATGTATGCATATATATATATACATATATATTATTAACTACATCCAACTAGGAATTGACATATGTAGGCACTGTGGTGGGGAGATCCATCCTGCCCTACCAGAAAGTCAGAGGGGTAAGGGGGAGGACATAGGAGAGAGCAGATTGGGGGAGGGTTTATACAGTGGGATGGCTGTTTTGAAGTGTTGGATAGGGGAAAGATGGGGAGAAAATTTGTGACTCAAAATCTCATGGAAATGAATGATGTAAACAAGAAAATAAATAAATAAATTTATTTTAAAAATAAAAAAATAAAGTACATTTATTTAGTAACTCAATCATTTAGTAAGTCCTTAATTCAATCATCCTTAAGAAGTACAGGATACAAAAGGTGCAAAGTCCTCCCACCCCTAGGTCACATTGTCTTAATCTCTTCAATGAAAAAGTCTTCTTTCTTCTTAATTGAAGAAGTCCTTAACTCAATCATCTAAAAGTAAAGGTGGAAGTTCTCTACCCCTAGTCCACAGTACATCATGATCTTCTCAGTTTGCATTAAATACCCAAGGAGAGGTCTTTTCATCTTGACCCAAGGTAGGCTCTCAGTTTCCATGGTTCCTCTTCCATGGTTCCAGCTCCTGCCTGAATCTATCCAATTGTCACTTGGGCTCAAAGGCAGGCAGCTCCCAGTTCCGTGTCCAACTCCTTGTTGAGTTCTTTGTCACGTTCCTTGTCCAGTTCCCATTCCGTATTGAAGCTTACAGTGTCCAGTCCACCTCAAGTCCTTCACAGTTCCTGTTTCTGGGAAGACAAAGCTTAACAGTGCCACAATAATATTCATTCACATTGCCGGCACCACCATCAAGTCACTATCTGCCTGTGAAATCAGCTCAGACACACCAACAAAATGTGAGAACTCAACACAAATCATCAGTACAGTCCCAGGACCTTCGAATCCCTCCTCCAGGCCTTCTATTAACAGACAACCAGAAAATCCTCTTTCATGGCTTCCAGTAAGGTCACATGGCTTCTGTACACAGTATCACAAACAAACATCAATACAGACAGAACAGACAAACACATTGCCAGGATGTCACAAGTTTCCTTCTTCTCCACTACAAGAGCTGCCTTCTCAGTTCTGCTCTCTCCAGCCTGGGCCTCTCCTTATATATGATCATTAGCTCCTCCCCTTCTTGTTGTAGGAGTACACAAGTTCTAGGGTTCACAAGTTGTGGGATTCACAAGTTCTGGATCTTTATGCTTGATACAATCACTAACTGAAATAAGGTGTCGACTACTTTGCTTGCTATTACAACCCCTTAATTTTTTTTAGATATCATCCCTTCATATTTAACTCACACCTGTGCCCTCTGTTTATATATACATCTAACTACCCTAAGAATGAGAAATGTCTTATGTATCCCTTACTCCCTCTTAACCCCACCACTGAGAAGGCAATATAGTTTACACATGTGTAGTCATGTAAAATACTTCTGTAATAGTCATGTTGTGAAAGAAAACATAGACAAAACAGAAAAACCTCAAGAAAAATAAGAGGAAAAAAGTATGTTTCAATCACCTTCCAGACACCATCAGTTTTCTTCTGGTGATGGATAGCATTTTTCATGATAAATTCTTCAGAGTTGCCATGAATTGATGTATTGCTGAGAACAGCTGTCATTCACAGCTGATCATCCTTTGAAATTGCTGTTATTTCATGAGGTGCATTTTACTTTGCATCAGCTCATATAAGTCTTTTCAGGTTTCTCTGAGAGTGTCCTGCTCACCATTTTCTGTAGTAAAATAGTATCCAATCATAATCACACACCATAATGTGTTCAGCCATTCCCCAATTCATGGGCAGCCCCTCAATTTCTAATTCTTTGTCCCCAGAAAAGAGCTGCTATACATATTTTTTAAAATATATGTGCTTTTTCTTTTCTTTCTTAAACATCTTTTTGAATACAGATCTACTAGTGCTATTGTTAGCTCAAAGGGTATGCATGGTTTGTAGCCCTTTGGCACAGTTCAAAATTGCTTTGTATCATATTACAAGCCCTCTGATCCTTCACTTGTGGCTCCAGATTGTGGATTGTGCCTCCAGAATATTTGAATTGTTTCTTTCTAGATCTTTGCAGTATTTTCCCCTTGACCTGGGAACTCTGGAATTTGGCTACACTATTCCAGGAAGTTTTCTTTTTGGGATCTCTTTCAGGAGGCAGTCAGTGGATTTTTCAATTTCTATGTTTTCCTCTGGTTCTAAAGTATCAAGGCAGTTTTCTTTGGTAATTTCTTGAACAACAGACCTTTGACCTTCTAAGTTGTTGAGGACTAGAAAATTGTTTCACTCTTTTTGTAGGTTCTGAGGCTCTAGAATTCGTTTTGAGTCATTATTTAAAGAGATTTGGAGGGTTTTGCGGAAGAACACAGGAAAGTCCCTACTGTCTTGGGTCTACCTTCTGAGTAAAATATTAGCAAAGAAGTTATGACAATATATTTTAAGGATTATGCAAGATGACCAGGTTGAATTGATACCAGGTAGACAGGGTTGGTTATTAGCAAACTATTTTAGCAAAACTATAAATATAACATGCCATATTAACAATAAAAATTACATGATTTTATAAATATATGTAGAAAAACTTTTGAGAGAATAGAATACCCACATCTGTTTATAATGATAAAAAGCATATGAATAAAAACTCTCCTAAATATGGGGCAATAATTGTTACCTAAAACCAGTAGCCATAAGTATATGTGATGGAGACACAGAACACAAAGACAACAATTTGAGCCCTTTCCAAAAAGATCAGGATTAAATGAAAATGTTCCTCATTGTCACTATTATTTGATGCAGTTCTAGACACGAGGCAACTAGGTGGCAAAGAGGTTAAATTGCTGGGCTGGAAGTCAGGAAGACTCATCTTCCCGTGTTCAAATCTGTCTTCAGACATTTACTGGCTGTGTGACTGGAAAGTCAGAAATAAGAAGCTATTTGAGGGGTTTGGATTTGGGAGATTGGAATGGAAGGACGTTTACACTTACCTTGGAGAAACAAAAGGAGAACTAAACAGTGGAAAAGGGGTAAAGTGGACATTGACTCCACAGACATTTTGGAGAAGAAGAATCAGGCTGAAGGAAATGCCAAGAAGTCAGCTCTTTCCCCAACTTTTCCTCATGATTTTTGAATATCCACAGTCATTATAATCTAATCTGCTGCTTCATTGCTTAAATCTTTCTAGTCAATTCCATTTTGCTTAATCTAAAAACAGGTCAGGAGTTAAATATAGATAGAAAAAAAAATTAGGTAGAGGGGCCAGTTCTTCTTAAATGTTAGGAATTTTCCTAACTGGAAGTTCAGATGACTGTGACTGAACTCAGAACTTTTCATCTAAATTGAAATCTCTAAATCCTTAGGGGCTTTTATATTATCCCTAGGCTTCAAATATGCTAAGTTTTATAATGAGGTGTTTTCATAGTCTTTCATAAACTCAACCACATCAACTTCTGAGGTAAAGATTCATTATTCAGCAACTACTGGCTTATACCAATAGTGTGTATTCTTTACTACAATAAGTAACAAATAGATGAATTACCTCTTTCTATATTAACAACTAGGAGAACAAGGAAGAAGGGACTTTTCATATATGTGGAGGAAGGAAGAGTTCTTGACCAAGTATGCAATACAGAAGATCCCAAGAGATAAAATGTCTAATTTTTACTGAATATAACTGGAAAACTTTTGTAGTTTTTGTGTCACAGAATCCTAGTAACAAAGGTGTAAGAATGAGACAAGTAACATGGTATCATGGATAGGGAACTGGCTTCAGAGACCAGAAGGTCACAAGTTAAAACATCCTGTGACACACCCCAGTTGTGTGACCTTTGACAAGCCACTTAACCTATCAGTGTTCTAGGCCAGTCTCTTAGAACAATAGATGTTTAGGAAATGTTTATTCTCTTGACTTGGTACCTTGTCTACTACTGTATATAAAGATTTGCCATTTCATATAAAATCTTCATTTTCTCTGTTCTCATTTTGAGAGGAAACATTCATGTTTCTTGGTGTTTGTCAAACTCAGAATGACAAAGTATTAAAATGAAAGATCTCTACCTTTCTATCAACTGTACATGGTACTTTGACAATAACTAACTGTGTATTGGGGAATAAAAATCTCAAAAATAAATACAGAAAAATTGAATGTGTATTTTAAACCATAATAAAATTATATTCAATAAAGGGACATGAAAATATATTACAAATTAATTGGAAACAAAATAATCTAATCTTAAAGAATCCCTGGGTCAAAGAACAAATCCTAAAAACAGTCAATAATTCCATTAAAGAGAATGGCAACAATGAGACACCATATGAAAATTTAGGTATGCAGCCAAAGCAGTACTTAAGGGAAAATTGATATCTCTAAATACCTCTAAATACGTGCATCAATAAGAGAGAGAAAGAACAGATCGATGAATTGGGCATGGAACTAAAAAAACAAACAAACCTAAAACAGAAATAAATTAAAAATCTCCAATTAATCACTAGAATGGAAATCCTGAAAATCCAAGGAGAGATTAATAAAATTCAAAGAAAATTAAAAAAATAAACAAATAGGGATGGCTAGGTGGTGCAGTGAATAGAGCACCAGCCCTGGAGTCAGAAGGACCTGAGTTCATATCTGGCCTCAGATGCTTGATACACTTACTAGCTGTGTGACTTTGGGCAAGTCACTTAACCCCAACTGCCCTTCAAAAAGCAAAAAAAAAAAAAAAAACAAACCAAACCCAAACCCCTAAAACCTAAATAAGTAATACTAGGATTGGTTTTATGGGGGAGGAGGGGTTTGAAACTAAAAGAATAGATAAGCCATAGGTTAATTTGAACAAAGAAAGAAAGGAGAAAACCAAATTACCAGTATTAAAGAATGCAAAGGATGAATGCAATACCAATGAAGATGAAATTAAAGCTATTATTAAGGAGTTTTTTGGCCCAATTACATGCAAATAAAAATCAAAGTCCAAGTAGAATGGATGAATATTTGCCAAAATCCAAATAGCCCAGATTAACAGAAAAGGGAATAGAATACTAAAACAATTCTATCTTAGAAAAAGAAGTTGAATAAGACATGAATGAGCTTTAAAAAAAAAAAATCTCCAGGACCAAATTGATTTGTGAATGAATTCTACTCAACATTTAAAAACAATTAATTTCAATACTACATCAATGATTGAAAAATTTAATAAAGGAGTCCTACCAAATTCCTTTTATGATGCAAATATGACTTGATAACTTAAACCAGAGAGAGCAAAAACAGAAAAAAAAACTACAGGCCAATTTGCCTAATTAATAACAATTCAAAATTTTAAAATAAAATACTAGCAAAAATATTATAGCAATATATAACAAAGATCATACACTATTATGAGATTTATATTAGACTGGTTTAGTATCAGGATAACTATAAGCATAATTGATCATATCAATAAAAACAGTATGATATTGTATCTATAGATGCAAGAAAAAAATCTTTTGACAAAATGCAACACCTATTTCAATTAAAAGTACTAGAAAACATAGTTGTAAATGGAGATTTTCTTAAAATGATGAGTAGTATCTAAAATTAAAATCAGACATTATTTGTAATGGAGATAAATTTGAAGTCTTCCCAATGAGACCAGGAGTGAAGCAAGGATGAGCAGCACCACTATTATTCAATATTGCATTCGGAATGTTAGCTAGAGCAACAAAAAAAGAAAATAAATTGAAGGAATAAAAATAGACAACAAAGAAAAAATATTACATTTTTTTTGCTGATGATATAATAATGATATATTTCGAGAACCCTAGAGAATCTACTAAAAACCTAATTGAAACAACTTTAGCAAAGTTTCAGTATATAAAAGAAATTCACACAACTCATCAGCATATCTATATATTAAAAACGAGACCCAGCAGGAAGAGCTAAAAAGGGAAATTCCATTAAAAATGGTGGTTAGCAATGTTCTTGTTTGTGTTTCATTTTTGGAGAGGACCAATCACATCATGGGATGATATCCTGACTTACGTGTTAGTGTGAAGCAGAGTTGCACAATAATAGCTGTTACTCTCATTCTCTCTTCCAGAGTCTTTTATGTTCAATGGCAAGACAAAAGTCAGTATTATTGGCAATGTCCTTGGAAGCAGTAAATGACCTTGATGACTTTAATGCCTGAACAAGCTCTAAGTGGGCTCCACAGTACCTGCATCAGCTGCCTTTGTGCCCATTGGAACAAATTGTTCTCATGTGACCATTGATCTTCACATACTTGGGGTAGACATCCCCCTAATTCATGAGGGATTTTAAGCCCATCAGTTACCTTCAATCTACTTTAGCCCACTGGTTGAGACAGTTTTCCTGGATGTAGACACTGCACATGCTACAGCTTCTAGGAGTCACAGGTGAGTGTTGGGTAAATCAGGTGGACACCAAAGGTGTATAAGAAGCCCTGACAAGGGCTTAGCAAGCGGTCACACCAGAGGTGCTAGTCCTCTTGAATACTCCAGTTGTAAACAATATAAAATACTTGGCAGTCTCCCTACCAAGAGAAATCCAGGGAACATAGGTACACAATTATAAAATGCTTTTCACACAAATAAAAACAAATGCTAATAAATGGAGATATCTTAACTAGTCATAAGTAAATTAAATCAATATGATAAAAATGACAGTTTTATGTGTTAATTTACTTATTCATTCCTGTACTAATCAAACTACCAATGAACTATAGAGCTAGAAAAAATAGAAAAACTAAACAGGAAGAACAAAAGGTCAAGGATATCAAAAGAATCAAGAAAAACATGTGAAGGAAGGTGGCTTAGTACTATCAGATTTCAAACTATGTTATAGAGTGGTCATCACAGAAACAGTTTAATACTAGTCAAGAAATAGATTGGTGGTGCAATGAATAGAGCACTGACCCTGGAGTCTGGGAAGACCCGAGTTCAAATCCTGCCTCTGACACTTAAACCTTACTAGACATGTGACCTTGGGCAAGTCACTTAACCCCAATTGCCGTGCCTTCCCCCCTCAAAAAATAGACTGGGACATCAATGGAATTAATCTATTAATCTATCTAATCTAGTATGCAGTGCAGTGGATAGAGTGCATGCAGGTCCTAGAGTCAGGAAGATTAATTTTTCTGAGCTCAAATCTATCTCTGTGACCTTGGTCAAGTCACTTAATGTTGTTGGCCACAGTTTTCTCACGGGGAATGAAATGGCAAATCATGCAATATCTTGGCAAAGAAAACCACAGACGGGGTCACCAAGAGTCAGATATCCCTGAAATGACTGAACAACAGCAGCAGCACAGACCAATATTACGTCATTTATGGAGACCCAGTCAAAACAGACAGATGAGAGAGACACAAAAGGTGATATAAGTAAATTAGGGAAGAATTGGAAGATGTACCTGTCAGATATAATAAAAAAGGAAAAAATGGGACCAAACAAGAGCTAGTGAGGACCATGGGCAGTAAAATGAATGATTTTGATCGCATGAAATTTGAGAGTAACGTAGCCAAAACTGAGAGGAAGATAGGGAACGAAAAAAAAAAACTACAGTAAATTTCTCTGATTGAGGCCCTTAAAACCGAACCAAATGCATAACAATAAGCATTTCCCAATTGATCAATAGTTACAAACAAGTTTTCCGAAGAATCAGTCACAGCGATCTACAGCCACATAAACATGCTCGAAACTGGGCAGAGATACCCCTTGGCACCTACCAGAGGGACGAACGAGACAGAAAAGGAAACGGACAAACGTTGAAGGGAACGAGGGAGATTGCTTTCCGCGTGCTCTAGTGGCCAAGCTGTGAACCGATCGATCCAGCCCATCGGGAGAGAAATTTGGGGCGACGCTCCAAGGTCTAATACTGGCTCTGCTCCCCAGGGAGCACAAAGAGAAAAGGACATCACGGAAGAAAAATACCGGAAAAGAGGGAAATTGAGGGGATATTGGCACGGTGACATACACGGGAAGATCTCTCCCCTCCATTAACGGGCCCATGTGACTTGCTTGAGTCACGTGAGTCTGTGCTGGGAGGAGCTTGCTGAAGAGGGTGGAGCAGGAAGGGGTGGAGCGGAGCCCAGAGGAAGTTGGTCAGAGCCGTTAGAGCGCAGGGAGAAAGAGGAAGCCGCGGGAGGTGTGAGTGTGTGTTTGTGGGAAGGTCCCAGCAGGGGGCAGGTCCCAGCAGGGGGCAGGCTTGAGGTGGGTGGTGCCGTCTGCCTTGTTATTGTCTATGGATTCCTTCGCTGTTGTGACGGATTTGCCTTTCTGATGTCGGGATTCAACTTTGTGGTATTGGGATTTGGCTTTCTGGCGTCTGAGTAAATGTTGGTTCTATCTTACGTGTGCGCAGTCTGTTATAGTTTGTGATTCAGAATTACACAAGGATACTCATAGTCACCGTAGACACTTTGAATATCTCCTTGGCCCTACAGATACCCATCTATTGGGGAAGAGCGGATGTATAATTGTGAGGAAATGCTGCTGTGCTATAAAAAATAATGAGCGCAATGGTTTAGAAAAACCTGGGAGTCTAAGGAACTGATGCAGAGTGAAATGAGCAGAAACAGGAGAGCATCGCACCCAAGAGCAGCGATGACATAACCGTGATCAGTTTTGCAAGGAAGTGATCAAGGCAGTGACCCGAGACAGTTCCGACGTGCGCGATGAAAAGTGCTGTTCACCTTCGGAGAGAGAGTGCTGATAAATTCTGAGATAAAGGCTTATTTCTTTCACATTTTTTTCTGTGTGTGTGTGTGTGTGTGTGTGTGTGTGTGTGTGTGTGTGTGTGTGAGTTTTACAGTATAGCTAATGTGGAAATATATTTTTCATGACTTCACATGTATAATCAATATTATATTGCTTATCTTCTCAAGGGATGAGGAGGATTGGGAGGGGGAGAGAGAATTTGGAACTCAAAATTTTAAAGAATGAATACTAAAATGGTTTTTAAATGTATTTGGAAAATATTTAACAAAATAAATAAAACAGATTAAAAAATAAGACAAAACCCCAAAGATTAACTTATCTATGAAATTGTCTTGGTTCTCCCTCTCATGTAAAAGAGAAATTTAGAAATGTACTTTTGGGTGCTCTCTCACATACATTACATATATATATATATATATATATATATATATATACATATATACATATATACATATATACACACACATATACATGATATATATCTATATATGTATGTATAAAATGTATGATCATACATGAGACCATCAGAAGTCAAGAGCACCCAAGTGTATGTGCAACTTCTCTGTATTCTCCACTTCAATGAACCTTTTGGAAATTCCCAAAGAGAAATGTAATTACACAGAATTAAAGTGAATATACTTATGCACCTATATGTAGGGAGTAGTATATGATAATAGTAATTTTGTGTCCTTGGTTAATATTAAACTTTAATCTGAAGAGTTGCTGTTCAACACAAATCAAAATATATACCTACTCTTCCAATATTAAATAGCTAATTCCCTTCTGGAATTATAGAGGGGAGAAAGGGTGTGTGTGCGTGAGAGAGAGACAGAGAGAGACAGAGAGAGAGAGGGAGGGAGGAAGAGAGGGAGGGAGAGAGAGAACAGATCACTACATTTATTTCTTACATCAGGCAACCGTGAACTGTGTGAATATCGTCAGCTTGCTATGATTTATTAATGAATTTGGGGACCACACTGCCACCCTCTTAATGATTATGAGTAAATTGTGTTTGAGCTCAGTGAATGTTTCATTTAATGAAGTGATTGCAACAAGCATTAAACTGAATGTTATATATAGCACAATCACAGAGCATATGGTGTAATTAAAGCATGTGTGTTATTAGAGCCAATCCATCTCAGTAACAGCTCAAAAATAAGATTATCATGCTTTGAATATCATTAAGGATAAAAGCTTATCTGTGACCTTGAATGGTACCTGCATCAAACACTACAGAGAAACATCAAAGTTTCTAGAAGGTTCCATACTTTGTTAATAGTAGAAAACAAAGAAGAACCGTTCTGAAGTTTCATGCCGCTGCCCTTAACTGCATTTGACTGCCAGTAAATCTGCCAGTTTAGAGGAATTAGTGCTTGTGTTACCAGAATTATTTAGGAGAAAGCAGAATTTGTCGCTTTTAATGCCATATTAACTCTATTTCAGTGGTTAAATTTGGCATGTTTTTGAAAGATCGTGTTAAAATGAAATCTCTCCTGATTGCTTTCTTCTTTACAAGGGGTCATTCTGTTGAATTATTTATTTCTACCAAGGAAATATGTTGATTTACTTCATTTCTGTGCTTAAGAAAAGAATTATAAGCAAGATTTCAGTGTGGATTTTCAGGACAGCACTAGAATGGGATAAACCTTTTCTCTTATTTCCTGGATGTTTTTTAGTAATTTTCCTTCCAAGATAATACATGCTACTGCTTTAAAAAAATAACTTTCTTGAAATTTTTGCAAAAGTTGATGTGGTAAGTAGATCTCATTAGATTAATTATAGCAACACTTTTTTAAGTCTCCTTAATAAAATATATTATAAAAGAATAGTCAGGGAAAAGAACTCCAGAACATTTTGAGGTGTATTCAAAGCCTTGTAAAACTGGCCTGGGGATTGGCACTCAAAATGCAAGTGATTTTGTTGTTAATGGGGGAGACCTAAATATCTGATTAAAGTTTACAATAGATTTCTCTTCACCACTAAATTAATTCATCCAGCCAGTCCTTTTAATTCAAGTTGTTGTGTATGAATCATTAGAATAATAGTACAGAATTTGGCTACAAAACCGCTTACCTTGCTAATTTAGGGCCTTTTGAATTTTCATTGTTTGACTCTAAAAGTCTTAATGTAAACAGTTTATTTTGACTGAGCCTAATGTGGACCTTGGAATATTGACAGAGTGTGCATTAGTTAAGCCCTCTTTTTTTTTTTTTTAACATAATAAATTGCTACAATTTTTTTGGGAAGGGATATTTTGAATTTTTATTTTGTTTTATTCAATACTCTAAAATTACGAAGGTACCTTCATCAATCGTAATCATTGACTTATGATTTTGGACAAGATGGTGAAAGAAAAGACAATCCACTTTTCTGAACAGTTAATTCTTTTGTATCTTTTGTCTCTTCTCTCATTCTCTTGTAATACTTAGAAGTAGAATGAGAAATGGGAAGCCGAAAGATAGGGATGAATTTAAGGGAGAGTGATCTCCGGCTTGTCAGGGAGAAAATAATGTGTCAGTGAGGAAATCATTTCACTACATGCAGATGATTGTGCAGTATCACTGAAAAAGCTCTCGTAGGAATAACTTCCATGTCTTTCATTAGGCAGAAAGGTTTTATCTCCATAGTAAAACTCTCGATAATTGTTCCATTTCCTCTAAACCTTAGTTAAAACCAGAGAAGAGGGAAGAGACCAGATCTCTGATTTTGCTGCTCCTGGCAACTTCTGGGTGAGGTGGCACCTTCTCTGTAACTTAGAGTCTTAGGGAGTTTCTTTGGGCATGGAAAGATTTGCCCAGGGTCACATAGCAAGGACATGTCAGTGCTAGGACTTAAATTCCAGTTTTTCTGACTTTGAGAGTGTCTCTTTATTATACCATGCTACCCTTTAAAACAAGAATAACGAGCACCATTTTCCCTCTCAGTTTTTCAATTTAATGAAAATTTAGTGAGTGGCTACCATCAGGCACTATGGTGTTAGGAATGCAAGGATTTTTAAAAAATGATGTAGTTTCTGTCTTCCAAGAGGTAAGAGAGTAGGTGATGTGCACAAAAATAAATATAATGCTAAATGGGGATGGGGTAAAAGGAGATCTAGATGTAGGACTTTGGGCAACTCTCAAGGCTTCCTTTACGTAAAGATTAGGATCATAGATTAAGAGTGAGAAAAAAATCACAGGAATCAAACCTTAGTCTAACTTGTCATTAGTCAGATAAGGAAACTAAGACTCAAAATTTGAGTGACTTGCCTAATGCCATAAGGGTACTAAATGGCAAAGTCAAGGTTTGAGTATGTCACTGACTCAGAATCTGGTTCTTGTTCTACTATATCATGTTGCTTCAAGCGGTAGAGGAAATAGACCTTATCCCGCTTCTTTTTTAAGCGTGCTTCCATATAGCTTTTAGCATCACCACCTTCACTCCTACCAGTTCTTTCTATCCTCCTTCAGACCTAAACTCATTCTTCTTCCCTTCATGTCATCCTAGAGAGGACATCATACTAACAACTTTCTTACACCCTATTGAAATAATCAGAGTTAAGTTTATCATGGTTATGTTACCCGTTTCCCAGTAAAGAGCATTAAGGGGTTGTTAATCAGAAAAAAAAGAAGCTTTGCTTATGTGTCAGTGAACTAATGGATCATGTTTCCTAGGGATTAATGTCTCATTCTTTATGGAAGATTAATTCTGTGAACTTCAGCAGCTCATTAAGGGAGATATTATGGAATAGGGATTCATCCTACTTTACTTAAAAATAAAATTAGATTTTCCATGCAATTTTCCACAATTAAGCACTAAGGTAACTAAAAACATTGTTCCAAGGAAAAGTTACTTTTTTAAAGTGGTTATTTCCAGGGAACGTTAGAAAAATAGATGGTTGACATTGTTTAAACTGAAAACTTGTTCAAAACCACTTTTAGGTATTTCTCATAAGATTACAGAATTAGTAGAATCACAGACTTGGAAAGGACCTTGTATTTCACCAAGGCCAATTATTGCATTTTAAAATTGAAGAAATGAGAATCAGAGTTAAAGAGACTGAACAATGTCAAAGAACTGATTAAAGTAGAGTCAGAGGTAGAAACTAAGTGCCTTGATATACTACCTTGCCTCCAACTTGACCCTTTAAAAAATCATTAACTCATCTATTTCCTATTCATTTTTACACGTTCCCTTAAATGTTTTAAAAATAGCTAACTTTCTGACAAGTGAAATGAATTTTATCATAATAACTTTATAGTCCTTCTTGCCTGAAGTATTTCTTAATAGTAAATTATGCACTTAAGAAAACATTAATATTTTATCCACTGGATTTCTATTTTGTGTACTAAAGCATACTTAATTAAGTACTGGCAACCTTTGTGATGGGCATGTTATTTTGAGACAGGACTTGAGATAAGGACACTTAGGAGCAGCACTATATTAAGGGTGAACAATACTGTATTGATGACACAGGTCCATAACCTATCACCTAGATCTTGGTCATCAATGTTATAGCCACAGAGGATAATTTAAGAGGCTACTGAGGTGGTTAATCTTTCCTGTACATTTCCTTTCATTTAGAAGCTAATGATTTCTGAATGAATATATATATAATAAGTTTGTTAGCATACCATATAAGTGAAAAGCTAAATTGCAAGGAAAATGCAAATGAATCTGTGGACTCCTTTATTTGACTGCGGTTTCTTTTTGGACTGATGGTACATTATTTCCTCTTACACATTCTATGTTCCAGCCAAACTTGTCTAGCTAGGGTTTAAAGAGCTCAAAGAAAGAAGAAAATAATCCATATTAACCAAATTCATAGCACTTCTTTTTTATTATAGCAAAGAACTGAAAAATAAGGAGAAGCCCATAAATTGGGCAATGGTTATATAAATGAAAGAATATGAATACAATTATGTATTATTGAAGAAAATGAAAAATAGGCAGTGTCAAAGAAACCTGGGAAGACATGAAATGATGAAGAGTAAAATGAGCTGAACCAGGAGAACAATTTATGAAATAGCAACAACATCATAGATCTAGATAGATATAGATATCTCTCTTTGTATGTGTGCATATATATGTATTTGCATATATTTGTGTGTACATACATATATGCATATGTATATACATATAAAACTGTATCTATATAAATATATGATAACAAGAAATATATAAATATACATTAATGTGTATATATATATATATATATATATATATATATATACACACACACACCTATACACAGACACAAACACACGCATATGAAAGAATTAAGAATTAATGCAGTGATCAGTTACAATTCTAAAGGACTGATTTGAAATGTGCTTCCCATCTACCGAGAGATAAACATAATGTATACTTAATAAGACATATATTTTTGAACAAAGTCAAAGTAATACTATATTTATTACAAGGATTTTCTTCTCCTCTCCTCTCCTCCCTTCTCCTCTTTTCCTTCCCCTTCCCTTTCCATTCCCCTCCCCTCTCCACAATTTTGATAATCTCTCCTTTGGTTTTCAGTATTTCTAATTTGATATTTAATTGAGGATTTTCAATTTGTTCTTTTTCTACCTTTTTCAGTTGCATGCCCAATTCATTGACCTCCTCTTTCACTATTTTATTCATGTAACCATTCAGAGTTATAAAACTTCCCCTAAGAACCTCTTCCACTGCATCCTACAAGTTTTGGTATGATTTCTCATTATTGTCATTCTCTTGAATGAAGTTATTAATTATTTCTATGATTTTTTTGTTTGATCCACTTATTCTTTAGGATTGAACTATTTAGTTTCCAATTGATTTTTAGTCTATCTTTCTATGGCCCTTTATTACATATAATTTTTATTCCATCATGATCTGGAAAGGATGTGTTTAATATTTCTGCCTTTCTACGATGGATTGTGAGGTTTTTATGCCCTGGTACATGGTCAATTTTTGTGCATGTGCCATGTATTGCTGAGAAAAAGTTATATTCCTTTCTATCCCTATTCACTTATCTCCTGAGGTCTATCATATCTATTCTAAAATTCTATTCACCTCCTTAACTTCCTTCTTTTTTATTTTGAAGTTAGATTTATCAAGTTCAGAGATGGGAAAGTTGAGGTCCCCGTCTAGAATAGTTTTGGTATCTGTTTCTTCCTGTAACTCCCTTAGTTTCTCCTCTAAGAATTTGGATGCTATACCACTTGGTACGTATATGTTTAGTAATGGTATTACTTCATTGTTTATGGTGTCTTTTAAGCAGGATATAGTTTCCTTCCTTATCTTATTTGATTAGATATATTTTTGCTTTTGCTTTGTCTGAGGTTAGGATTGCTACCCCTGCTTTTTTTTAAATTTCAGCTGAAGCATAATATATTCTACTCCAACTTTTTACCCTGTGTGTATCCCTCTGTTTCAAATGAATTTCTTGTAAACAACATACAGTAGGATTGTGGTTTTTTAAAATTAATTTTTGTTTATTTTTAGTTTACATTATTCATTTCCACAAGATTTTGCGTCACAAATTTTCTCCCCGGCTTTCCCCTACCCGCCACCCCAAAACAGTGACCCCACTGTATATCCTCTTCTCCCAATCTGCTCTCTCCTATATCCTCCCCTATCACCCCTCTGGCTTTCTGGTAGGGAAAGATGGATCTCCCTACCCCAGTGCCTGTATATCTTATTTCCCAGTTGCATGTAAATAATTAATAATAATAATAATGATATATACATATAAAATATTTAATTTTAAAACTTTAAATTCTAGATTCTTTCCCTTTTTCCCTTGTCACCCACCCCTACTGGGAAGACAAGCAAACTCAATACAGGCCGTATATATGTAGTTACACAAAACATCTCCACAATGGACATATTGTGAAAGACTGACTATTATTTCCCTCCTTCCTTTCCTGCCCCACACTTGTTCTATTCTCTACTTTGTCCCTGTCCCTTTACAAAAGTGTGTGCTTCTAACAACTCTCTCCCCCCTGCACTCCCCTCCATCCTCCCCCCTCTCATCCCATTCCCCTCTACTCTCCTATAAGGCAAGATACCCAATTTAGAATGTATGTCATTCCCTACCTAAGCCAAATTCAATGAGAGTAAGGTTAACTCATTCTCTTTTGCTTTCCTCTTCTTCCCCTCCATTGTAAAGTTATCCCTTGCCTCTTCTATGTGAGATAATTAACCCCATTCTTTCTCTCCCTGTCTCCTCTCATTCTATTTCTCCCACCTCTAAATTTCACCTTTTAAATATCATCCCTTCCTATTCAACTGATCCTGTGCCCTCTCTATGTATACCTGTACACATATATACACATGCTCATATATGTATTCGTATGCATGTATACCCTCCTATATAGACATATGTGTATGTACACATTTAAATTTCTTCAACTATCCTCATACTGAGAACAGTTTCATAAGTTACAATTATTGTTTTTCCATGTAGGCTTGTAAATAGTTCAACTTTGATAAATTCCTTAGAATTTCTTTTCCATGTTTATCTTCTCTTGTTTCTTATATTTGAATGTCAAACTTTCTGTTTAGTTCTTTTTTTTCTCATCAGGAATGCTTGAAAGTCCTCCACCTCATTGAATGACCATATTTTTGCCTGAAACATTATACTCAGTTCTGTTGGGTAGTTGATTCTTGGTTTTTATCCTAGCTCCTTTGATCTCTGAAATATCATATTCTAGGCCCTTTGATCCCTTAATGTAGAGGCTGCTAGATTCTGTGTTATCCTGATTGTGTTCCACAATATTCAAATTGTTTCTTCTTGGCAGCTTGTACTATTTTCTCCTTGATCTGGGAACACCGCAACCTAGCTATAACATTCCTAAGAGTTTTCTTTTTGGAATCTTTTTCAAGAGGTGATCAGTGGATTGTTTCAGTTTCTATTTTGCCCTCTGGTTCTAAAACATCAGGGCAACTTTCCCTGAGAATTCCTTGAAGGATGATTTCTAGATTCTTTTTTTGATCATGGCTTTCAGGTAGTACAATAATTTTTAAATTATCTCTCCTGGATCTATTTTTCAGATCAATGGTTTTTTTCAATGACATATTTCACATTGCCTTCTATTTTTTCATTTGTTTGGACTGTTTAATAGTATCGTGATTTCTCATAAGATCGTTTGCTTCCATTTGCCCCAATCTAATTCTGAAGGAATTATTCTCTTCAGTGAGCTTTTGGGATTCTTTTTCCATTTGGCAAATTTGGCTTTTTAAGGCATTCTTCTCCTCATTGGCTTTTTGGGCTTCTTTTGCCATTTGAGTTAGTCTATTTTTTAAGGTGTTATTTTCTTCAGTCAGATTATTGACTCACTTTTCGTGATTTTCTTGCATCATTCTCATTTCTCTTCCCAATTTTTCCTCCACTTCTCTTATTTGGTTTTTAAAATCCTTCTTAAGCTCCTCTATGGCCTGTAAACAGTTTATATTTTTCTTGGAAGCTTTTGGTACAGGAGTTCTGACTGTGTTGTCTTCCTCTCATTCCATGCTTTGATCCTTTTTGTCCCCAAAAAAGGAATCTAAAGTTGGAGCGCTATGCTTGCTTTCCTTCCTTTGACTGCTCATGTTGCCAGACAATTAACTTGACTTTTGGGGTCTTTGCCACAATAGAACACAGAGTTCCAGAGGGCAGAGCTTTGTCCCAAATAACTGGGTTTTTCACAGCTGCTGGAGCTATTAGGAGGCCACCGTCTCTATAGCCCCCACCAGCTTTGGCTCACTGGTCACACACCTCAGGACCACCACCCAAAAATGCAATCCTGATCCAGGCAGGTTAAGGCAAGAGCACTTAGCCCCTGAATGTTTGCTTGACCCCCCTGCAGTCTCCAGGCCGGGAGCTCTGAAAGGGTCACATGGATGTGGCTGCAGGGCCACATCTTCCACCATTTCTGGCTCTGGAGGCAGAGGGCCAGAGCCATTCTTCCATCCCCCCAAATTCAGCTTAGTTCCACTGACCTTTCCCTTTGTCTTTGGTATTTATTGATTGATAATTCTGGAAACCGCCGCAGCTGCTGGTGATCCACTCTCCCAAATGCTGTATCTGGGCTGGTTTTGCTGCCCTGGGGCTAAAACCCCAGGGTTGTGCTTGGCTCCCAGCCTGCTGTGATGGACCCTTCCTGTCCACCTGCTGGGCTGCCTTCCACGGGAGCATTGTTTCTTTCTCACTTTGTGGATTCTGGAGCTCTAAAATTTGTTTAGAGTCATATTGTATTGGTGTTTGAGGTGGTTATGGGGGGAGCCACGGAGTTTCCCTGCTTCTTTGCTGCCATCTTGACTCCACACACTCCCCTCCCCCAGAATTATGGCTTGTACGCCATTCTGCTCACCCCCTCTATTTTATGGGAGAGTTCATCATTCACATTCCCAGTTATGATCATTATCTTTGTCTTTCTCTTCATACTTCCCCCCCCCATTTATGCTTTTATTTCTCCCTTCTCCCTTCCCTTCCTCAAAAGAAATTTCCTTTTCTCCAGTGCCTCCCTCAGTCTTCCCTCCCTTCTATCAGCCACCCTCACTTTTCTTTCCCTTTTCCCTTACTACTTCTTCCCTCTCTTCTATTCATCCCTTCCCTTTTCTTTCCCCTTTCCCCTCCTACTGCCTATAGGGCAAATTATATTCCTATACTTAACTGAGCATGTTATTCCTTCTTTGAACAAAATCTGATAAGAATAAAGCTCAAATAATGCTCATCTCCCTCCCTTCTTTTTCTCTATTATAATGTTTTTGTGCCTCTTCATGTGATGTAATTTTCTCTTTTCTGCCTCCTCCTTGCCTCTTTTCCCATTATAATTCCTTTGTACCTCTTAATTAGATTTTTATCATCAAATCAGTTAATTTATACCCACACCATTGTAATAGTAATGGAATTTGAAGATCTTCCATGCCCCTTGTATTGGCAAGCAAACAGGTACTTAGGACCTTGTTTCAAGGTCATGATTATATTAAGTATTAACATCCAAAACTTGTGAATTCCACAGTGGGATGGACTTATTGATGTATATCATGGGAATCTGAAGATCTTCTCTGCCCCTAGGCCCTTTGCTTAAGTGGCTTAAGTGAGTCTGAGAACTGATGAGGGAGAAGTGTTGTGGGATTTCTAATGAAATCTGTTCTAGGTTCATTGTCAGAAAAAGAATTTACTGGACCCAGCTGTCCTTTGGTAGAGTCATAAAAGTTTATTGTTTCACTGCGGCAAGGGCTGCAAGCTGAAAGGGATTTAAGGTAGAGTTATAAAATTATGGTTTTCAGTGGGCGGGGGGGGGGGGGG
>CM053590.1:199721764-199732205 GCA_028646515.1 Pseudochirops corinnae | reverse complement strand
CCCATTTGCCAGAAAGTGACGGGACCAATTGCTCTGATCTTAGGATTTTTTTTTTTATGTTAAGCTTCAAGTCGGCTTTTATACTCTCCTCTTTCACCCTTAATTCTGGCTTTTGATTCATGGAGCGTGGCATTTTGCATGGTGTATTCTGCACTTAAGTTAGATAAATAAAGTGACTATATACAACCTTCTTGTATTCCTTTTCCAGCCTTAAATGAATCAATTGTTGCATGTTAGTTTCTAACTATTGCTTCTTGCCCCATATACAGGTTCCTCAAGAGGGCAGATGAGATGATCTGGTACTACCATCTCTTTGAGGACTTGCCATATTTTGCTGTGATTCACACAGTCAAAGGTTTCAGTGTAGTCAATGAGGCAAAAGTAGATTTTTTTTTCTGGAATCCTCTTGCTTTTTCCATAATCCAGCAAATATTGGCGATTTGGTCTCTAGTATTTCTGCCCATATGAAAACTAGCCTGCTTTTCTGGTAATTCTCAGTTCACATATTGCTGAAATCTACCTTCATAATCAGTCTTATAGTGTCATAAACAATGAGGGTAATTATTGATTCTAAATTTTTTTTTCCTTCAAATTGTAATACTTTAAATTATTCAAGTCAATGTAGAAATTGGTTTTTTTTTTTTTCTGGTTCTACTCACTTCTCTGTGCACCAATTCCTATAAGTCCAAGGTTTTTTTGAATTCATCCCTTTCATTATTTCTTAAGATAATATTATGCTACTATATTCATATGCCATCATTTGGTTAGCCATTTCCCAACTGATGAATACTTACTCTTTTTCCAGTTATTGAATATATTATAAGTAGTGGGGCTACAAATACTATACATACACATACACATACACATACATGCCCTCGTACATATACATATCCTTTCCTTCATTCCTTGATCGATTTAGGAGATGGTGATACTAATGAATCGATTTTAATCACGTTAGGGCTTATTTTTTCCCACTTGCTTCCCAGAATTTTTATGCTTTTTCATACCTGTGCTAGCAGAGCATTTATATGCCTGTCTTTCCACTGCTTCACCAGCAAATACAATTAAAAAAAATTTGGTCATCTTTGCCAATCTGAAAACTGTGAGGTAGATCTCAGAGTCTTTTTTAATATGTATTTTTTGTTATTGTTGTTTTGAGCATTTTAATATGGCTAACAATATCTTATCTTCCTTTTCAGAAAAAAAAATACTTGCTAATTCCCAACATTTGAAAATGTGTCTATAGTAAAATAACTTTTTCTTCCACATTTCTAATATCGTGGATATCAATATTTATTTGATAGATCTGCTGAAAAGATTTTCCCCACAGTTCACTATTTTTCTAACAACTATGTAACTGAATTAAAATTTCAGCAAAAAAAAAATTCAGTTTTATGTAATTAAAATTTCTATTTTTTTCCCCTGTGACTCCCTTTATACCTTTATTGCTCAATAGTTATTGCATCTCCAAGTGCTGCATATTTCTTCTAAGAAGGCCTGTTATATGTAGATAGGGCACACGTCCATTTGGAGTTGCTTTTTTTTTTTTTGTAAATTCTGGGAAATGTTGCTGTGAACATAATTTCTGCCAAAGCACTTTCCAGTTTTCCCAGTAGTTTTTATTGTTGTTCATTTGTTTTAAATAAATCAATTCATACTCTGATAGCTGTAATCCTTTGATTTGTCAGATGTTGGGGCACTCTTTTCTACTGTTCTCAATTTCTTGTTCCCAGCTCCGGACTACTGATTCCCTGGCTGGTTCATTGTGTTCTGAGGTGCCCAACCTCCCATGACATTTCACTCCTGTGCCCATTCCTAACTCCAGATTTTTACCAATTTCTACCCAACACTTTTTTTTTGGAGGGGCAGTTGGGCTTAAGTGACTTGCCCAAGGTCATACGGCTAGTAAGTGTTGGGGGGTCTGAAGCCCGATTTGAACTCAGGTCCTCCTGACTCTAGGACTGGTGCTCTGTTCACCGCACCACCCAGCAGTCTTGCTGTCTGTTGTGCATTTTTATTGTCCGTCAGAATAGAACCCCTTTGAGGTGAAGGTTGTCTTTTTTTGGTTTGCATTTGTATTCTCAGGGCTTAGCACAGCTCCTGGCACATACTAAACATTTAATATACTTAATACATTTGGCAGCTGCAGCAACAGCTAGCATTTATATGGTGCTGGGCGCTATAGATATTATACAGGACCGGGCACGGTGCTTAGCGCTTCATTAACATCTCATTTGTTCCTCACAAGAGTACTTGAAGGTGGGCGCTATTATTACCCCCATCTCATAGCTGAGGAAGCTGAGACAATCAGATGTTAAAGTGACTTGTCAGTGGAGGGGGGAAGGTAGGGCAATAGAGGTTAAGTGACTTGCCCAGGGTCACACGGCTAGTTTTTGTGTTAAGTGTCTGAGGCTGGGTTTGAACTCGGGTCCTCCTGACTCCAGGGCTGGTGCTCTAGTCACTGTGTGACCTAGCCACCCTGGTCACATAGTTTGTCGGTGTCTGAGGCCACATCTGAACTCAGATTTTCTTAATGCCCAGCTCAACACTGTCACCTGGATGGCAATGCTAAATCTTAACAAAAACCGTTCAGTTGATCAATAAAGCTGGCTGACTAAATGAATCTGAAACAATAGCTAAACTTAGTCAATCCGATAAAAGAACATTAAATTGCTAAAATCAAAAGTAAATAAGAATTCATAACAAATAAAGAGATAATAAAGGAAATCATCAAAAAGTATTGTGATGAATGATGTGCCAATAAAATGTAACTTAAGAAAAATTTCTAGATACTTTAGAAAGACACAGAATAACAACAAAATGGGGAATTTAGATAACCCAATCTAAGAAAAAATGCAGAAACCATAAAGGAGCTCTGAAAGAATAAAAACCCAGAACAAGATCTATTTATGTGAGAAATGCTGACAGCTTGGTTTCCACCGATTCTATAGATGCAATGGGTGTTTCAGAAACAGATCCTGCACAGGACATGGGGGAAGGTGTAAGTCAGGGTAAGGACAGAGCACCTTGTTTAATCATATAGCTGGAAGAAATCTGTCAATTTACCCTTGGAAGGGGGCCTGAGCTAAACTGGGGTCAAGGCTGGGGTCGAGGGATGGTCACCAACTTTGCATTAACAGGCATGCTTCATGGGCAGGTCAGAAAGATTGTCACCCAGAAGAGCTGGGACCAGTCCTAGCTCTGAAGGGAGTAACAAGGCAGGAAACGCAGAGGGTTACAGCATGAAAGAACTGGCCTTTGTCCGGTTCTGATTTGTAGTCTTTTCGCGAGGCTACCCGCTTATTCAGAACAGAATAAATGCAAAATAAAGATAATGAAAACTTTCCTGGATCTCCAACAAGCATTGTTTATTCCTAGAATGAACATGTTTATAACATTTACAAGTGAATTATGCCAAATATACATGTGTCTGCATGTCTATGTGTATGAATGTGTCATCCACATACACATATGTGTATATAAAATAATGTCTGTCACATCAGGAATGCCACAGTCTAAGCTCCAGAGTTATCCAGTTCATTATTTCATTACCTATGATGCCTCTGTGCATAATTTATTGTTTTTGTTTATGTCTTTCAACAATGTATCCTTTATTTTTATTTGTAATTTTAAAAAATTGTATTTATTTTACTTTTCAATATTCGTTTCCACAAGATTTTGAGTTCTAAATCTTCAACCCATCCCTCCCCACCCCCTGCCCCAGTATGGAAAGCACACTGGTTGCCCCTTCCCCCAGTCTGCCCTCTCTTCCATTCCCCCATCCCCGTTACACCTTCCCTCTGACTTTCTTGTAGGGCAAGACGGATTTCTATACGCTGTTGCCTATTTATCTTGTTTCCCAGGGGCTTGTAGAAACTCTTTTTCAACATTTGCTTTTAAAACGTTGAATTCCAGATTCTCTCCCTTCTTCCCTCCTCCCCCACCCCCGTTGAGAAGATAAGCAATTCAGTATAGCTTATACGTGTGTAGTTAAGCAAAACATGTCCATAGTAGTCATATTGTGAGACTGACTATATTTCCCTCCATCCTATCCTGCCCACCATTTATTCTGTCTTCCCCTTTGACCCTGTCACTTTTCAAAAGTGTTTGCTTCTGACCACCCCCTCCCCCAATCTGCCTCCTTCTACCATGCCCCCCCCCCCCATTATCCCCTTCCATCCTACTTTCCTGTAGAGTAAAATACCCAATTGAGTGTGTATGTTATTACCTCCTGAGGACAGATGCAATGAGAGTAAGGTTGACTCATTCCCTTTCACTTCCCTGCT
Source organism: Pseudochirops corinnae (assembly GCA_028646515.1). Taxonomy (NCBI): domain Eukaryota; kingdom Metazoa; phylum Chordata; class Mammalia; order Diprotodontia; family Pseudocheiridae; genus Pseudochirops; species Pseudochirops corinnae. Next base: position 199,727,919 of record CM053590.1, on the reverse strand, counting down.
CTTCCCCTCCATTGCAACAGCTTTCTCTTGCCTCTTTTATGTGAGATAATTTACCCTATTCAATATCTCCCTTTCTCCTCCCAATATATTCACTTCTCACTTCTTAAATTTATTTTTTAGATATTTTCCCCTTCATATTCAACTTACCTGTGCTCTCTGTCTATGTGTACATATCCCCATATATACATACATACCACATGTATGCACACACACACATACATCAATTCATATACACATCTGTCTTGCTCCTTTAGCAAGATATTGACTCATTTTTTCTGATTTTCTTACATCACTCGTATTTCTCTCCCCAATTTTTCCTCTACTTCCTTTACTTGGTTTTCCAAATCCTTCTTGAGTTGCTCCATGGCCTGTGTCCAATTCATATATTTCTTGCAAGTTTTTGATGTAGATGTTTTGACTTTGTTATCTTCTTCTGGTCCTGTTTTGATCTTGTCACCAAAGAATGATTCTGTAGTCTGATTTCTCTTTCTCTGCTCCTTTTACCAGCCAATTACTTGAATTTTGAGCTCTTTGCCACAGTAGAACTTTCCTTCCAGAGTGGAGAATACTGTGTCCCAAATTCTGGGGTTTTGCGCAGCTGTTGTTAGAGTTTCTTCTAGGTATCTGCCTCAGAATTGTGAGGAGGATTCATTCTCCACAGCTGCCACAAGCTCTGCCACATCAGTGCTCCTCCTTAAACTGTACCACCACCCAAGACTTGACTGAAATCTAAGCAGGGCAAAGCAAGAGAATCCTGCCTCAGTTCCAGCAAAGAAATTCCTATAATTGCCCTCCAATCAACCACTGGGTCCCCCCACTATCTGTGGTCCTGGAGCTCCAGAAGTTCGCCTACTTCTGCAGCTGCTGCTGCCTCTGCCACCCAGGGACTGGACCCTACTCTTCTCTCACCCAGGTCCAATAGAGTTTCCTCACTGACCTTCTGCTTTCTCTTTGGAGGTTATGAGTTAAGTCTGGAAACAGCCAAAGCTGCCAGTGATTCAGTTGCCTGAGGTCTGCTCTGGCCAGTGTGTGCCACTGGTCTGTGCCAGCATGACCCATCAAGGACTGTGTTCTGCTCCCAGCCCAGTGAGATAGACCCTTCCTTTCAGCTTGCCAGACTGACTTCAGCTGGAGATGTATTTCACTTTGTCATTTTGTGGGTTCTGTAGCTCCAAAATTTGTTTAGAGTAATATTTTCCTGGTATTGGAGGAGGTCGGGGCATAAGCTCAAGCAAGTTCCTGCTTTTATTCTATCATCTTGGCTCTGCCCCCAATCATCTATCCTTTAATTATCTCCTCGTCTGAGATCATTATTTCCATTCCTGTTTTTTTTTTTTTTAATTTGTCTGAAGCACAGAAATGCTGCTTCAGCCTTTGATAGTAACTTGGAGTGAAATGTTTGCTTCAAGTATGTTTCTTGTAAACAAATAATGTTGAACTCTGCTTTGTAATTCATTCTGTTACCCTCTGTCTTCTTCACATTCAGATTTGTGGCTAGAATTGTTAATTGTGTGGTTCTCTTCATCACATGTACGTGTATATGCATAGATATAGCAACTATATGGCTTTACATACATTACATACATACATACATGCATACATATGCCTCCGCTCTTCCCTCTGTTTGAAAGATGCTTGAGAAAAGTTTTCTTTTTCTTTTTCTTTTATCTTTTGGCTCTCACTGAGACCTGGTTCCTTCTTGAATACCCTTTCCAGGATAACTTACTGATACTGAGGTGATCTGTATCACCTGTTCTTCTTTATTCATTGCTGTTAGGTGAGGAAGAAGAATACTTCTTGCTTTCTATTGGAAATAAGGTTTTCCACTACCACCATCACTGAGTAACCTCTCCTACTTTGAGTTTCATTTAATTCAAACTTATTGTCCATTCAAGAGTCTGGTAGCTGTTATCTACAGACCCACGTGACCTTCTTCTTCCTACTCAATTAGTTCAGTGCATGGCTTACAATCTTTCCCTTCTTCCCAAATCATGCATTTATATTAACTGATTTCAGCAGACATTTTGAACTTCTCTCAAACATCCTAATTCCCCATTCAGTCTGGTCATTTCCCATTGCCTACTCCTCCATTCCACTTCTGGTACACATAGAGATAGTTGTATCCTTGGTCTTATCATCACTTACACACTTTCTTCTTCTATATTCATAAGCTCCAAAACCCCTTGATTTGATCTTAATCCTTCATCATTCATTCAATTTTATATCTGCCTTTTGGCCCTTAACCTTGTTATTCATACTGACTTTCAGTCCTCTCACTCCAGATTCTTTTCCTGGTTATCAGTCCTACAAAGGCTCCTCTCTGTCTCTGTCTCTCTGTCTCTGTCTCTCTGTCTCTCTCTGTCCCTCTCTGTCTCTCTATGTCTCTCTCTCTTTCTCTCTGTCTCTGTCTCTGTCTCTCTCTCTCTGTCTCTCTCTCTCTCTCTCCAACTCAACCCTTTGTTGAATCAGGTCAGCACTGCATTTGAGTCCCTTGATCCCCTGTCCTCCCTATCCTAATACTAATCACATCTGCTAAGCCCTAACCTTGGATAAGTCTCACCATTCATTGCATGTAGACATATTCGTTTGTATACCTGAATGGGACTGTAGGAAAATCACAAAACTATGTTAAATCCATGACAAATTTATACTGCATAATCTCAGTTTGACCATAGCAAGAACAGCATTTTATATATTTCCTCCCAACTTAAACACTTTCCTTTGTAACATCATCTTTTACAACCCTTTTATTCCTCCTTATGCCTCCTATGTTATCTTCATCCATTATCTCCTCAGAATAGGATATTTCTCCATCACAAAACCTGAGACCGTTGACCTAGAGCTCACCCTTTCCCCCTTTTTCTCATATCATATTACTCAAATGTCCCCAGCATCTCCTTCACCCCTGTCTCACTGGGAAAATATGGCCTTCGCCAAAGCAACCACCCTTACATACACCTTGACCAGTTTTCATCTCCTCTTCCCTTGCAGATTTCTTGTTTTTGTTGATGATGAGACAGAGAATCTGACTAACACTGGTAATTTATAATTGAAAATTTCTCTCCCTCCTCTGCCCCTCTTCACTAAACCTAGAGCTTAATGTTTGTTTCTTACACTTTTTGTTTTAATGCCCTCCTCCCCCTTATAATCTACCCTCTAAAGTTGACATTTATTTCACTCATAGTTATTTCTTCTCTGACTAGGGCCTCAGATTTCTCTTGTCAAAAAATAAACAAACAAACAAACATGAAGGATAACAGCCCATTAGGTCATTTTCAGTTCTAAAATATTTAATTTTTTGGACAGAACTTACAATGAGACAATTCATTTGAAGCTCTGATTTTTTTTAAAAATAAAGAATAGATTTATGGGAGAGGATTTTGGGAAGATGATGGAGCGTGTCAGAAAATTCTAAACCCTTAAGATTTTCCCCTACAAAAGAGATAAAATAATAGCTCAGAGTAAATACAGAATGGTAAAAAGAAATGAGAGCAGGGGCAGAACAGGGGTCCTTCTGGGACAATCAGAAGATCTGAAGAAAAAATCCTAGGTTTGGTTCCTCTGAAGAGTAAACACCTCCAGGCTAGAGACCACTTAAGCAAGAAGTGGCAAGCCCTTGGGTTAGCTGTGTGGGGGGCCAATTCAGCCTCAGCCCCAGTCACAGCAGCCATGCCCACCCCACCTCCCAGGGAAGGGAGTTGGGCGTCTGATCTGGGGAAATCTGAGGGAACCTCTGTGGACAAGAAGCATCAGACCCAGCTGTGCTGCAGAGAGTCAGCCTGGGGTGAGAAGGAACCAGCACAAGGTGTGTGTAGAAACAGTGGGGTAGGGACCTGCTGGCTGTGGGCACTTACAGGAGGCTGGAGTTCTTGATTCAGATTCCAAGCCATAGAAGAGAACTAGAGGAGAGTGTGAAGCCAGAGGCACCCCCCTGCCCCATATCTCAGGACTAGAGATAATTACAGAAAGTTAAGTTACTAAGAAAAATGCGCAGGCAGAAAAGAAAGAATTAAACTATAGAGAATGACTAAGGTGACAGAGAAGACCAGGACTCGTCTTCAGAGGAGGAGGCTGAAGCAAAGAAACCCTATTCGAAACCAGAGAGTAATGTCAAAGCGTCACTTGCCCAAATAGAGTTCCCAGAAGAATTTAACAAAGATTTAAAAACTCAAATGAGAGAGACTGAGGAAAAACTGAAAAAAATGAACAATACAGGAAAAATAAGAAGATGGTGAAAAGAAAGTCAACTGTTTAGAAAAAGAGATCCAGAATCTTAAGGAAGAAAGTGACACCTTGAAAATCAGAAATGGTCAAGGGGAAACCAACAAAGCTCTAAGAGATCAAGAAATAAAATATGAAGAATTAAAAAAAGAGAGGTGAAACACCACATAAGAAAACAACTGCTCTGGAGAGTAGATAGAGAAAAGAAAACATAAGAATTATCAGACTAGGGGTGGCTAGGTGGCACAGTGAATAGAGCACCAGCCCTGGAGTCAGGAGGACCTGAGTTCAAATGTGACCTCAGACACTTAACACTTACTAGCCATGTGACCTTGGGCAAGTCACTTAACCCCAATTGCTCTTCCTTCCCCGCCCCCAAAAAGCAAAAAAAAAAAAAAATTATCAGACTACCTGAAAGTTATGATTAAAAAAAATCTTGATACAACAATGAAAGAAATAATTTTTAAAAATTGTCTTGAAGCATTAGAAAAGTAGAAATAGGAAAAAAAAACCCCACTGATTACCACCTGACAGAGATCCTTTGAGGAAAGCCTGCAGGAGTTTTACAGTCAAATTCTGAAACCCCCAGGTCAAAGACAAAACATTATGAGCCCCAGGAAAAAAAAAAGGCAATTTAAGTGTGGTTGTTCCACAGTAATAATCACAGAAAACTAAGCAGCAGCAACACTACAAGACCACAAACATTGGAACACTATATACTGAAGAACAAAAAACTGGGGTTTGGTCCAAAATGTAATACCCAGTAAAGCTGAATGTATAAAAAAAATCAACATTTAAGAAGTTGTCAGACTTTTAGGACTTTTTAAAACAACAAAAACAAAGAAGCATCTTGAACTTAATGGAAGATTTGACATACAAGAATCAAGAGAAATATAAGGTAAGTACCAAAGACCAATTACAGGGACTCAGTAGGACAGACTGTTTACCTTTTGTGTATGGAAAAAGTAAAACACGTCTAAGATTGCGCTTAGTAATTGGGCAGTTCATAAGAAAGACTGGGGTAGGCCTGAGTGTGACATGACTTTGAAAAGTAAAACTGTTTAGGAACAGCCAAATTGAGTAATTTTATGTACGTGAGGTGCAAGAGGCAGAACTGACACGGAGGAATTATATGGGGGAAGAGGGCTCTTAGTCCTGAAAACCTCCTTTTATCAGGAATGGGTTCAAGGAGGAACAATACATACATAACACATGCATACATATACATACATACATAGGTGTGTGTGCATATATATACATATGTATGTATAGATATGTATTTATAAAAGTCTTCTAAATTGAGAAAGAAATAAAATGCCAAGGGCATAGGGAGAGAGGAGAGGATAAGCGGGGGATCTCTACAGGTGAGGGTAAAGGAATAGGTCAAGGAGGATATAGAAGGGAGTTTAGATTGGTGGGAATGAGAGGATAAAGGATGGATCCTTGGGAGGATAAAGGATAGGTTTTTAGAGGGGAGGATGAGGGAATAGGTCAAAGGGGGAGCATAGAAGGGGATTTAGATTTATGGGAATGGAGGATAAGGAAGGGATCCTTGGAGGGGTGGTGGGGTAAGTAAGAGAAAGGAGAGGTTGTGGGCAGAAGTCAAGCAGAGGAGTAAAGAGGGATAGGAAATAAGAGATACGCAGAAACATAAGAGAAAGATCAGGAGTAGAATTTGTTAGGGAAAGTATAAATTTATCTCTTTCTCTCTCTGTGTCTCTCTCTGTCTCTGTCTCTCTGTCTCTGTCTCTCTCCTCTCTCTCTGTCTCTTTCTCCTCTCTCTTTCTGTCTCTCTCTGTCTCTCGCTCTCTCTGTCCTCTCTCTCTCTCTGTCCTCTCTCTCTCTCTCTCTCTCTCTCTCTCTCTCTCTCTTTCTCTCTTTCTCTCTCTGTGTCTCTCTGTCTCTGTCTCTCTGTCTCTGTCTCTCTCCTCTCT
>CM053590.1:199691464-199721264 GCA_028646515.1 Pseudochirops corinnae | reverse complement strand
CAGGAAAACTATCAGTATAATTGATCACAGCAACAACAAAACTAGCAGAAACCATATGATTATCTCAATAGATGCAGAAAAGGCTTTTGACAAAATACAACACCCATTCCTATTAAAAACACTAGAAAGCATAGGAATAAATGGAGTCTTCCTTAAAATAATAAGTAGCATCTATCTAAAACCATCAGCAAGTATTATAGGTAATGGGGATAAGCTAGAAGCATTTCCAGTAATATCAGGGGTGAAACAAGGATGTCCACTACCACCCCTCTTATTCAATTTGGTACTAGAAATGTTAGCCATAGCAATAAGAGAAGAAAAAGAAATTGAAGGAATCAAATTAGGCAAAGAAGAGACTAAGCCATCACTCTTTGCAGATGATAGGATGATATACTTAGAGAATCCTAGAGAATCAAGTAAAAAAAACTACTTGAGATAATAAACAAACTTGGCAAAGTTGCAGGATATAAAATAAAGCCACATAAATCCTCAGCTTTCCTATGTATCTCTAAGTAAATCCAACAGCAAGAGATAGAAAGAGAAATCCCATTTAAAGTTATTGTAGATATTACAAAATATTTGGGAATCTACCTGCCAAAACAAACCCAGGACCTGTAAGAACACAACAACAAAACACTTTTCACACAAATAAAGTCAGATCTAACTAACTGGAAAAACATCAATTGCTCAAGGCTGGGTCAAGCTAATATAATAAAAATGACAATCTTACCTAAATTAAATTACATATTTAGTGCCATATCAATCAATCTACCCTGAAATTACTTTGTAGAGCTAGAAAAAAATAGTAGCAAAATTCATTTGGAAGAACAAAATGTCCAGAATATCAAGTCAATTCATGAAAAGAAATGGTAGGGAAGATGGCCTAGCCATGCCAGATTTTAATCTGTATTATAAAGCAGCAGTCATCAGAACTACTTGGTACTGGCTGAGGAATACAGTAGTGGATCAATGGAATAGATTGGGTAGATGAGACTCAGCAGCCAATGACTATAATAATCTGCTGTTTGATAAATCCAGAGACCCCAGTTTTTGGGATGAGAATGCACTATTTGACAAAAACTGCTGGGAAAACTGGAATATAGCGTGGCATAAATTGGGCATAGACCAATAGCTAACACCATACACCAAAATAAAGTTGAAATGGGTGCATGATCTAGGTATAAAGGCTGATACTATAAGCAGTCTGGGAGAGCAAGGGATGGTTTGCCTGTCAGATCTATGGAGAGGGGAAGACTTCATGATGAAACAAGAGTTAGAGAACATTGTAAAATGCAAAATCGATAATTTTGGTTATTTTAATTGAAAAGCTACTGTACAAACAAAGCCAGTGTTACCAAGATTAAAAGGGAAGTAGAAAATTGGGAAAGAATTTTTACAACCAGTGTCTCTAATAAAGGCCTCATTTTAAAAATATACAAAGAATTAAGTCAAACATATAAGAATACAAGCCACTCCCAAATTGATAAATGGTCAGAGGAAATGAACAGGCAGTTTTCAGAAGATGAAATTAAAAATATCTATAAGCATATGAAAAAATGTTCTAAATCATTAGTGATTAGAAAAATGCAAATCAAAACAACTCCGAGGTACCACATCTCACTGGCCAGATTGGCTAAGATGACAAAACAGCACAATGATAAGCACTGGAGAGGATGTGGAAAAATTGGAACACTAATGCATTGTTGGTAGAGCTATGAACTGATCCAGCCATTCTTGAGAGAAATCTGGAACTATGTTGTAAACTGAAAGCAAATATACCATTTTAATTTAAATAATAAATAAAAAAATAAAATTCAAAAAAAAATATGGTACATCACAAACTTCTGATATTGTCCTTCGTAACTTTAACTCTTTACCTTCCAGCCTACGTGACCAGCCTTATCTCAAATAGTCCATATTCCATACATAGAAGAACTACTCTCCTTACCTCCCCATTGTTGTCCTGAATACTTTTGCCCTCCTGTGCTCATGTATGTCATCCCTTTTAGACTACCCTCTACCACCGTCTTTGTCTACTGTTGTCTCTTTCCTTTTCAGGGTCCAAGTCAGGAACTGCCTCCTATATGAAACCTTTTCTGTACTTTTCCTCCCTAGGGAAAAAATCATGTCCCCTTCATTTTTTTCACAACATACTGAATCTCACTTTTGCTCTTATTTTCCCTGGTATCAGAATTAATGACCTATACCTTTCATAGCTACTGTATTTATTATTTCATCCCTGTGAGTTTCTTGAAGTTAGATACCTTTTTTTGCTTCACTTTGTATCCCCATCACGTGCACAAAGTATGCATTGAATAAATGCTTGTTGACTAAGTGTTGGATAGAACAGATAATTAGCAAATATTTGTTGAACTGAATTAATTTTATTTATGTAGAAGATGCTCCTAGCATACATTCTTGGAGTCTAAAAGAGGGTCATTCTATGACAGTGAGGAAGTATATGGAAGAAATAAGAAAATTAGTGAAATAAACATAAAATTAATTTATTTTGGTTCGATTTTTTTGGAAATGTGAGAAAACTCAATGAACATTTTCTGTGGCAAAATCTAACAACACTGCAAGATGTAGTAAAGTAGGAGGAGTTTCAACTATCTAAAAATTAAATGGAAATATGGCAGACTGAATGAAAAGTTAGTGGATTGAAAGCATTTCTTATGGACAGATACAAAAAATGAATTACAAGGTTGGATTATGTTAGTACATTACTCAGTGTGCACTTTTTTGCATTTTGCATTTTTTCCTCTTTTTTCTTCGAAATGAGTCATATTCAGTGGAATATTTTCTGTGTTACAAACATTGCATACCATAAATTCATCATCAGAAGGGGCAATGGTGTATCAGTAATTATTTAACCACCAGTTCTCTGAAAATTTGGGACAAACTTTTAAGTTTAATCTGAATTGTTCACGTTTTTTCTAAAACTCTCTTAATTCTGGACAATCTCTGAAACAATAAATTAAGTCCTGATTTGTGTTGTTTGCTAATTTGTGATATATATATATATGTGTGTGTGTGTGTGTGTGTGTGTGTGTGTGTGTGTTCAAATGGAAAATTAAACAATTGTTGTATTGAACCAGTATATGGTTGAGGCAGTATACCCCTAATAAATGCCAACTCTACTTATTTTTTTATGATTTGAGGTCCACCTCAATACTTTTATGAAAGTAATTATACCAAAAAAAAATAAATTTGAAGGCTTTGAAGGCCAGCATTTTTTCTTTTTGGGAATTATTAAATTATGTTACCTATTACCTTAAATATCCACAATCTTCTTCCTTGTTTTTGTGCATTTTCATTCATCCAACTGTATCTTCCTTTAGTACTTTAATGAAATAGATTTTCCCCAGGTCTAAGTCATTTCCTAGATGAAACATTAGGATTAAAGCAGGCATATATTGTCCTTCAGATTTCTAGGGTGTCATTTATGCCCTAGTATGACAATGTAGTTGATAGATTACTAGCATAGGAATTAGGAGACAGAAAGTCATTAGATTCAACTGGACACAGAGGATTAAATGTGCTCTGTCCAGGCTAGAACCCTTATTTGCTCAAAGGACAAATCATCTTCGCTTCCATCTTGAAAGCTTCTCATGAGAGATAATGTGAAGTAATGATGACTGTTGGAGTGAGAATGACCTGGACTCAGCTTCTGTCTCTAATACATTGAGTAGGAGAGAAACATGCTGTATTTGTTTTCAGATATTAGATATTATGAGAAATGTGGCTATAAATATCCTGGGGCTTATGAATTCTTTCTTTTTTGCTATTCACCAACTTGAGGTGCATCTAAATGAGAAAATATGGGCATTATAGTAAATTTCACATTGTTTTCCAGAATGGTTGAGCCAATCCGTAGCTTCACTTGTATTGCATTAATATACTTTCCCACAACCCTGCCAATGTACTGTATCAGCAATGCAGTATTCACAATGCCTACAGTAACTATAAATATGCTGATATGATTATTAATCACGAAATGTAACAGGCTCTCTACATAAGAAATATAGCTAGAGTACTCATTTAAATACCAGAAAACTGAGTCCCAAAACCAGAAAGTCAAAGCCAACTCAGTAGTTACAAAGTTGGCACATGTAGTTAAAGTAGTAAACAAACCCACATTCTCAAGCCTTCAGGACAGTCTACCCCAGGCAAAGATCCTCTTCTCCTCATGCACGCAACTGCTCGGTGTCCAGGCAGCTTGCTCCCAGAAGCTGTGGCCCCCTGCAGTTCCTATCCCTGGCAGTCCTGAGCAGGAGTCCTTAGCAGAGATTCTGGCTCGCTCAAAGCAAAAGGAGTTCACAACCACAGCTGCTGCCTGTACTTCCAGTCAGCACTGCACAGAGACTAGCTTGGTTCCAGCGTTCTCTTGCTCCACCCCTTCCTGCTACATCAGCAAGTTCAAGGGGCATGGAAGATCTTCAAATCCCAGTCTCGTTACATTCAGCCCCAAGATCTTTCATGTCTCTTACTTGGCAAAAATACATTAACAATACATTTCATTCCATAGGTTAATATGCAACAGAATTTTACAATAACATAACAAAGATAGCACACAATAAACACAGAAACGATATTTTAGCACAAGCTCCCCATCATTCCCCCCCCCGAACAAATGGGGTCCCAAAATCTTGGGTTAAGGGGCGAAGATCTCTTCTTCCATGGCTACTTGCTGCTGAAATTGGACATAGAGCCATCTCTGTCCCAAGGGGACCCATTTGAGAGGTCAGTTCTTTAGCTAGCATTTGGAATGTGCTTGATGTCAGATCCAGGGGTGACACATCACAATTGTGGACAGGGGGTGACATCTAGCTTGAGCTATTAGGCATCTACAGGTGGAGGGTACCAAGCCTTTGGAAACAAATCTAGCAAACAAAGTGAACAGACAAAAAACCAAGAAAAAGCAAGGAGACAATAACCAGAAACAAGGTGAATATAGGATCAGCCACGCTACTGGAGTCCATGAGCCCACTATTGTAGCCTCACTCACGGTAGAAAATATGAGTTAAGGGTACAATTTTATAATCATCTTCTCTGTCCAATCACAAAGCTACAAGGTGCAGGCATTCCTGAAAAACAAGCCTGGCACCACACGTTCCACATGACCACGTTCAGCCTATTAGGGAACAGAATATACTTTCAAATCTCGGAAGGTTCTCAGAGTCACGTGGCCACTTTAGCAAAGGGCCTAGGGGCAGGGAAGATCTTCAGATTCCCATAACATGTACTAAGCCATACTTTTGTTACTTTTGTCAATTTTCTGGGTGTGAGCTGAAACTTCAGAGTTGATTCTCATTTCTTTTTATTATTGATGATATGGAGCATGTTTGCCTATAGTTATTAATAGTTTTGAAATTTTATAGTAATTCTTGGTTTTAGATATATAAATAGTGTATCCATGTTATGGAATAGTCCATTTATTCTTATGCTTTTTATGGTTTCAAAATAATAGTGTACTGTAGTTTTCTTCCAATTTTCTTCTCTTTTTTTCAAATTCTCAATTTTGTTTTAATATTTCTTGTTTCATGGAGTCATTGAATTTGATTTGCTCTTATAAATGTTAGGAAATAATTATTAATAATAACAATAAGTAGGCTGTATAATGCTTTAAGGTTTGCCAAACCCCCATATATTTCATTTTTTTTCTGTGTAATCCTAGGAAATAGGTGCTATTATGAAGCAATTAAGAGTTAAATGATTTACCCAGAGTCACAAAACTAAAATGTATCTGAAGCTGATTTGAATTCAGATTGTCCTGACTCCAGGTCAAGTTCTTCTCTGCTGTGCTACCTATGTTCCTTCTACCTTCTACCACTTATAGGGAGTCCTTTATTTATAATAATAATTTAAAATGGCAACAACATTGCAAAGAAAACAACTCTGAATGATTTAAGAACTAATCAATGAAATAGCCAACCATCATTATAGAAGACCAATAATAAAGCATGCTACCCACTTCCTGATAGAATGATGATGGGCAGAAGATGTAGAATGAGGCATTCATTTTTCCATGGCCAAAGTAGGGAAGTGTTTTGCTTAACTAGACATATTTCTTACAAGATTTTTGTTTTTCATAAGGAAGGAAGGCTGAGAGAGAAAATAAATGTCCTCTCTTCAACATTTTCCTTTCTCTTTTTGTTTTATTCCTAAACTCTCATTTCATTTCCAATTTTATTTGTTTATATATTCATTTATTCATTCATTTTTGTTAACTTATTCATTCATCTATTTATGCATTCATTCATTTGTTTGTCTATTCATTCACTCATTTATCTATCTACCCATCCATTCATTTATTCATTCATTTGTCTGTTCATTCATCCATTTGTTTTTTTTTCTTTATTTTTTTCATTTATTTATTTGCTTATTCATTCATTCACTTATTCATGCCATCTGGCTTCATTTCTGCCAGTAAAAAGTTATTATTTTTGTACTTTTGTCAGCATTTTTGAATAAACCATTTTTCTCCATCTGAGGCTCTGCTTGTAGTTGTGAGATTACTTGCAGCTACTGGATTTGCCTGTTTGATTTCTCTTTCCACAAAGCATTTTTTTCTCTTTTTTTTGAGCTTTTTCTTCTATTTGCTCATATTTTAGTTACAGCTCTTGGATAGGTGTTTTTCCCTTGTTCTCTATTCACTTCTAAGGCTCTTATATTTGGTGGTTAGAACTTGCTTACTTCAAGTGGCTTGTATTGTTCCAAGGAGTGTTGTGGCTTGTCCTTATGTTCCTATGCTATAACCATTTGGGTTGTGGATGTGTTTCCCACTTCTGACAGGTCTGGGCTGGGATTTGCCTTCGGGTCGTCAATTACCAGAGCTCATACCAGCTTGTGATTTCCCTGCTCATAAAACTGTCTAGTTTCAGGTCATTTGCTAGAGTTTATATTGGTTTACTTGGCACAATTCTTTTCTCTGTTTCTTATATCTTCTTGACCTGAGCTCCTTCTGGTTTCTCTGTTATTCAGCATCTGATGAGAGTTTGTGACACCTTTAATACTTAACACAAATATAAACATATTATGCCCTTAAAATATTTGCATATCAGCAAGGTTAATGAACATGCTCCCTTTAATGTTAAAGCATTATTGAACTTAGCCACTGGGAGGAAAAAGCAAAAACAAAACTAATGTAAAGTTTATTTGGTAGGAACTCCAAGGTAAAATGGGAAGGAAAATAACATGGCAGTTATAATGCTGTAAATCAATGATTGTTTATTATCAATCATTAGAAGGTGAAAAGTCCAAATCCTTGTTAATCTTACACAGTACAAATTATAACAGTCTTGGGGATAGTTTACCATTAAGCAAGGGTTTATTAAAGAAATACTATTAAGATATATGCAGCCAGTCTTTGATTGACAGTTATAAAGAAAGCAGACTTAAATTTTATACATTTTGGCCTGAATAAGAACATAATTAAAGGAACACAAAATAAAACAACAAGATTTAGTGAGATTGGGCCAAGGAAGAGAGGGCAAATTAGCTATTCTAAAATGTCTAAAGGAATATGTAAACATGCTGCTGATTAAATTTACTAGTGTTATTACAATTTAAAACAGCACAGGCACACACAAACTGAGGTAAACAAAATACTATTATTATTTGAGGAGCAAAATTATGAGATACTTTATTAAAGCAAAATCTCAGGATTCTAAAACTTCTCATAAACTATATATTTCTATTAAAAACATATCTGGCAGGAATCTTTGTCATAGCATTTCTGTTGTGTTATTTGGGTTATACCTGGAGAGATCTAGTAGAGAGGAACTCGTTAACTTCAAAAGGTAGTCATGCTAGGTACAAAGCCTTACTACACCCATCAGTTCATGTCCTGCTCTCTTTCTTTCTGTTTCATAGGATTCCAAATCCAGCATCCTCATCCTTGATTCTTTGGACTAAACTTCCATGCTTTAGCTGCCTCCTGATTTGACTCCTTTGGATCTTCTTCCCAGTGCTTTAGGTTCCTCAGAATCTCCTTTATAGCATGGCATCTGGAACTATATTAATACTTGAGTTTATTTTTTCTTGCTGTGTTTGAACTTTTTTTGTCATAAGCATTTATTTTCTCTCTCAGCCTTCCTTCCTTATGAAAAACAAAAATCTTGTAAGAAATATGTCTAGTTAAGCAAAACACTTCCCTACTTTGGCCATGGAAAAATGAATGCCTCATTCTACATCTTCTGCCCATCATCATTCTATCAGGAAGTGGGTAGCATGCTTTATTATTGGTTTTCTATAATGATGGTTGGCTATTTCATTGATTAGTTCTTAAATCATTCAGAGTTGTTTTCTTTGCAATGCTGTTGCTATTTTAAGTAACTTCTTCCCTTTCTATTCACTTTACTCTGCATCAGTATTTTTAAATCTTCCCAGGTTTCTCTGAACCTATGCCTCTCATCATTTCTTTTTATGCAATGATATCCTATTCCATTAATATAGCTTATTTTATTCAGCCATTCTACAATTGAGGGATACCCCCTTAGTTAACAGATGCTTGGCATTACAAAAAAGAGCTTCTACAAATATTTTGCACATAAACATTTTTTCCTCTTTTATTTCTTTGGAATGTAGGTATAGTAGTAGTAGTAGTAGTAGTAGTAGTAGTAGTAGTAGTAGTAGTAGTATAGCAGTAGTAGTAGTAGTAGTATTTCTGTGTCAGAGGATACTCAGTATTTAGTAACATTTTAGGTATAGATTTTTTCTGTTTTCGCCTTGCCATCTTGTTCTAAAGTGGGTCATTTTCTCTTCTGGTTTCTTGAAATGTGGCCATTGGTAGCTTGGATTTCTTTCTTTGGAAACTACCTAAAGACTTTCTTCAGACATTTATCAATCAGGGAATGACTTTTATAATCAAAAATTTTAAACATTACCTTCCGTATCTTAGTAATGAGATGTTGATCTGTGTTGATTTCTCAGATAGAAGTTCTGTCTGTTGATCTGTCTTAATTTCTCAGAAAGAAGCCCTGTCTGTTGGTCTTTATGAATGAATTGAGCTGAAGGGCAGAGATCCATCCATGGGAAGGAGACTTAGCCCTTTTAAGGACTGTTAAAGTGAATTGAGATGATGGTGCTGGTAATGTGTATATGTATTGTTATAACCCTGTTAAGCTTTGTTTTCCTAGAAACGAAGATGTGGGGAATGTTACTGAATGCAATGATACATCTACGTATCATATATGATATACTGAGTGTTATTGTGTGTGTGATACACACACGTATGTTTTGCTTAAGGAAGTTGTTATGAATGTTATGCTCTAGTTTATTGCTGAAAAAATAGAGAGTTCATTGTACTATGCAATTAGATCCTTGAAATTATTCACAGCAGCAGTCCTCATCAGTGCTGCTGTGATTGGCATTATAGTGTGTTAGGTCAAATTGGAACTCAGGTCTTCGTAAATCTAGGCCTAGCACTATATTGATTGAATAACCTAACTTCCTCTAAGGCAAACAGAAGTTAAATGACTTGCCTAAGGTCACACAGCTAGAGTCTTGGGCTGGACTTGAACTCAGTCTTCATGATTTCAGGCTTAACATTCTTTCCACTGAGTCATAACTGCCTCACTTTGAAATGATAAATTCCCTGACTTGTTGTGAAACTAGAAGAATTGATGAATCAGTAGATGTTTAAAAGGAGAGACTCCATCCTTATCTCTCTTTCCTTGTGGATGTAAATTCAGTTGGAATTATTTTGAATTATTTCCTAAGAAGAGGTTGGGAGCAAGATATGATTTGTTCTATTCTCTCTTACTTTTTTTTTTGGTGCAGGAGAATATGGCATCCCGAAACACATGCCTTGCCTTGGCAGATTTGTACATGGGCCCCTGCCTATCTTTTCCATTTTTATGCTTGTTTTTTTCCTGATATTAGATGAATGAGTATCTATCTCATAATGGCTGTGTCCAGTTAGGGAGACAACTTTATGAGCTTGTGAGGTCCAGAGATCCAAAGCCTATTGAATGAAACTAAATGTGTCGATGGAAATTCCTTCATGAAAGAAAATTAATGGGAAGAAGAAGAGGATTAGTCCAAGTCTGGCCTGCTTTATTACCAAACATGTTGTAGCAAATAAAACCTCAAGAGATAAGGTTTCCAGGTATCATTAACAATTTATTAATTAAGCTAGCCAATAATCAATAAATTGATGCTCAATGGTTTCTCTTATTATTCAAAGATGCCAAGTGAAATTCTGCAAAACTTTAAGTCAGGTTTTTACTTCTGATAGGGAACTTACCTGACAGGTGAAATGCAGCCCTGATTGGTAGACATTTAATGAGAATGTGGGCTAAGTCTTCAGTTCCTCCTCCTGAGAACTTGACTTCATCATGAGACTCAGCAGCCTCAAGGTATTTGGACAGGGGTAGCCATTTTCATCTGGACTTCTCTGGTTAGTTTTCTCCTCCTTTGGTTAGGTGGCCCTAAACTCTAATGGGAGAGATCAAGGACAAGGAGAAAGAAAGGATCTAGGTGAAATTGTCTATTAACAAAGTAAAAAGTAGGGTCCAGGTCTGCCCTGACAAAAAGTAAAAGTCCTGGCCCAGGAAGATACCTTGAGGGTGGGATATTACCTTGCTTAGTTATGCTCTGCTGTGTGGACACTGACAAGCTTTTTTAGGAGCTGGGTCTTCACAAGAACAGGAGGAAAAGAATGGATCACAGATGAATAATTAATATTTAATATAATAGTGTAAAATTAATTTCTCTCAATGAGTTGTTTGGACAGTGAAATGTCCAAAGGTGAAATTTAAAAATGCTTAATCAATATGCCTTCAAACTGATTTATGTTCTTATGAAATTTAAGTAGCAGCTTCCCTGAAGACAGTAACAGTAGTTAAAAATGAAATTTCTTTATACTGCTTTAAAGTTGTTTTCTTGTGAAATGTGTGCTTTTGAGTGTTCTGTGTTTAACATTATTTTTATGGTTAGAAAATAAATACATCTGTTAGACCCAATTTATGTTCCCTTCTTTTGAGGAAACTCTGTGCATGAAACCATAGCCTAAGTTATAATTAAAATTTCCCCCAGGGCACAGAGGTGAAGCTTTAATGAATTGATGAGTGTGAGAAAAAAGACCATTCTCAGTCCCATCTCACTAGCAGCCAGGCAACCCCAGAGCTGAACTTAATACAAGACTCTTAAGTCCAGAATATAGAAACCCCTTAATGGAAAAGGAAGTAGGTGAAGTACCCAAGTCCCTATGAAACCAGCAGCAACTTTTCAACATTAGGCATAAGTAACTGAGAAAGTAAACACTCAATTTAGGCATAGATGTTTACTCATTCGTTCATATGACAAATAGTCTAAGAGCTATTCTTCCCGAGAAGAGGGAAAAAGGGGTGTTTTCCTCTACAGAAACTGAAATGGCAAAATTGAAAAAGTTAATTTGGAGACATTATGCTATAGGGATTTGATGGGAGTGTTGCTAATTGATGCCATTAAAAGAGGAAGGGGACAGAATGAACAATTCTGCAGCACCTATGCACTATGTACCAGTAGAAATATTATACCGTTTGATCCTCAGGATAACCTTGTTAGGTAGAGGCTCTCATTATTTGCATTTTACAGTAGAGGAGACTGAGAAAAACAGAAGTTAAATGAATTACCCGCGGTTACACAGCAACTGTGTGAGGTTGAATTTAAAATAGTGTCTTACTGACACCAGATCCAGAGCAATATCCACTGTACCCACTACCTGTTGTGAAAAGTCAGACTAGGCCAGCAGTTCTCAATCTGTGGGTCGTGACCCCTTGGGGGTTGAATGACACTTTCACTGGGGTCACAGGGGTCACCTAAGACCATCAGAAAACACATATTTCCGATGGCCTTAGGAGCCGAGACACCACTCCTCTATCCGTCTCCAGGTGGGTTTGCCCACATGCAGATATGCCCACATCAGAGTATTAAAGGTCACGGCAGTAAGAAGATTGAGAACCACTGGACTAGGGGAAAAGACACCAATATGTCTCAGAATCATAGTTTTGAAGATGAACTACAGGATCTAATAATTCTGTCATTGTTTCTTTCCCTTCCAGAGCAGAACAGGACCTACACACAACACATCAGGATCCAATGTGTAGGATTGGAAGAATAAAACCCACACCTGTAGGTTGATCCTTTTGAGAAATGGGGGAAGTCTTGGCATCACCTTGCAGTTTTAATTTTAAAATAGCTATAAATGCCTTGAAATACTCTTTATAACCATGCTTGTATAAGTGGTAGAAGCCAGAGGTTTTTTTTTCTTTTCTGAATTTAATGGTAAAATAGCAGTGTGCCACTTGTCCCACCCTCCCAATGAGCACCTTCATCAAATCTCAATTGCCTCGTTATCCAAATTCTATCTGGTCATTAAACAGCCATTAGAGATTAGTATGCTTGCTGTTTCAGGAATAAAATCACTCACTGGGGATGCACAGTCCAGAATATGTCAGGGACAAAATTCCATGCAAAACAGTTCCTAATTGTTCTCTTTCAGAGTTTTTAGGAAACAGAATTGGACCAGGAGCAAAGAAACAGAGCTGCTGATGGAGTACATGTGCCTCCTCTCCCTGCTCTTTTAGTTCTGAGGAATTTCAGACTTTATCGGATACCCTGAATTCTGTCATTTTAACTTTGCCTTTGAGGTGACTAGTGGGCAGAGGAAAAGATGCAAGTAAAAGACAGAGGAACAAGGAAGGAAACAAAAGACAAACAAGCTACCCCTCCCCTCGCCCCCCCACATATGGATGGAGAATGATGGAGGTTTGGAGCCATCCAGAATCCTTGTTGTTAGTGTTTAGTCATTTTTTCAGTTGTGTTTGACTCTTTGTGACTGCATTTGGGGTGTTCTTGGCAAAGATACTGTAGTGGTTTACCATCTCTTTCTCTAATCCATTTAATAGATGAGGATCTAAGGCCAACAGGTTAAATGACTTTCTCAGGATCACACAACTAGTCAGTTCCAATGGCCAGATTTGAACTCAAGAAGAAGAGTTTTTCTGACTCCAGTCCCAGCACTCTACCCACTGTGTCACCCAGTTGCCCTATACAGCATCCTACCAGAAGACTGTATGCTCATAGGCTTGTAGATTTAGAGTTGAAGGTGATCTTTAAGGTAAATAACATTAACACCTGAATTTTACAGATGAGAATACTGAGGCCCAGAGATGTTATGTGATTTGTCAAGACACATAGGTAGCAAGGGAACCATCTAGGATTTGAAACCACGTCTTTTGACTCAACGTTAATGAACCCTAAAACTACAAACTTCTATTCCCTTACCCCTAAAAGGCTGTGATGATCTGGGAATGAGTCTGAATGGGAAAGGAAAGAGTTCAGCCTTATTGGACACAATGGGACCTCCAGAAAAGGTTGAGGAGCTGCACAGAGAACTCATAGGAGGAGGAAGCGGAGGAAAAGTTCTTTATGTTGGATATAAATGTCTATTAATTACTTAATGTTAGGTGAACCTGAATCTGTGTTCCCTATACCCTAAATAAATCCTTCCCTGTGGGTAAAGTGAAGGCTAATTACCTTGAGTCACACAGAGATCAGCACTTTTGGATAAAATAAAGACTAGATGCCTTGAATCGTACACAAATGCTATCCCTGTGGATATTGATCAAGACTAGATTTTTCTTTAGGGACAAATATCATAATTCCAAGAGAGGAATCTTTTGAAAAAAGGACCTTTGCTCTTTTATGGAAAACTCAGAAGAAATATTAGGATTATTGGGAAAGTGTCAAGGGACCTACTTTTGAATATCTATATTTTCTGAAGGGAAAAAAAAAACCAATAAGTAAACAAACCACAAACTCTTGAAGCAAAAATCAAGGGAGTTCAAAGAAGCTTAAGTAGTTTTACAGACTAGTAGCTGAGATAGTATTTATTGATTCTGACAGTAACATTTAGCAAAAAGGGATTTGTTATCTAAGTTCATGAGGCAGTTTTGACGGTCATAAGTTGAAAATGGTAGATGGTTGGGAAAAAGGGGCTAAATTGTCCACTATAATTACTTCGGATATTTGTGTTCAGGATTAGGAAGCCTGTTCCACCTGTGAGACATGCCTCCGTGAGGATTTGCTTGAACTCCTTGGCCATTTGGAACCCACTTGACTCCGCTTGATCCCCACCCCTGTTTCTATGATTTTCATCACAAGCCTCCAAATCATTGGAACTGAGGGCATTAGTATTTAGTCTATTGGTACTCTGACATATGCTACCCCCTCTCCCACCATGAAGGGTGGAAATTATTTTGTTATATACTTTTTCAATGGGCAGCTGAGAAATTCATAACTTCCCACCCTGTGGGTAAACTTTACAAAGAGAACATGGATCTGAACTTCTTGGGCAGTAGGCTAGTTCAGATTCCATATTTCACTCTTGTTCAACATGAATCTGTTAAGATCCTAAGAAGCATGTTGAATACCTCCAAAGATTACTTCTGTCTTACAAGGTGCCAAGATGATACCAATAGTTCAATAGTGAATCAGAAATCAAGAATCATGTGTAGCCTGGAGCTCACTTTTAATGGTGGTACTCACCTAGCCATCATGTTATGTTGCCAAAAGACATTGGCATTCATTAATGAGATGGAATAATAAAGCACAAAATCCTTATGTAGTCTGTGGCTGTTCATTATAAGAGAGGTGTGAGTCAGCAATTCTCCCTACCTTCCTTTCAGCCTAATATCTCAGAAAGCAAGGATGATCAATTGAACTTTGATCTGGTCAGGGGTTTATTTCCATAGTAGTCCAGGATGTTGTAGATGAAGAAGATAATGTGAAAAATATTCATCATATCCATGTGCTATGTGTTAATTTTGAGATGTTTGTTGATATCAGTTTCTTAGTAAAACATTTAAAGCAAGCAGATTGTGGATGGGGTCATTTTTCTTTCCCTGGAATTTATTATATCAGAAACAACAATCAGGAAATCAAGCCTTCCAGTAATGAGAATAGTGATGACAGCACTGAGTATGTTCTGTGCCCATCTGCCTTTCAAAACACTTGGATCCTTGCCATTGACATTTTTGCCTTTGTAACTCATGTGTAAACACTGTGCTATCAAACAGATAAGTGCACTGTCTCCAGGATACTTTCCTGTGCCCTTCTGTAGACCCAGGCAGTAAAGAACAAGGCAGGAACATAGTCCCCCATCCCATTTAGCCTTGTTTTTGCACAGAACATAGATGATGATGAACACTCCTTTCCCTTTAAAGAAATCAAAATTGAATCATGTCTTAGTAGTCTAAAAAATAAAATTCAAAGGTAAACAGATTCTGATGATATCTCTCCAGTATTTAAATGCATCTCTCTAGCCATTCTTTGTCTGTCTTTATGAAGAAGCCATTTATACAAGTCATTGAGAATTGTGTATCTGCACATTTGTGTGGGTACATGCACACACACACACACACACACACACACACACACACACACACACACTATCCTCACTGGCAGTGGTATCCAGGACTCAGCAGTTCCTTATAGAAGCAGTTCAGAGTTTATATAGGATGGATTTCTAAATGCCAACATTCTTGTAAACCATAATATTGTAGCAAAATGCTCGAGATGACATTAAGATAAACAGGAGAGGAACCATACAGAAGGAGAGGAATCAAACCAACTCCTATGAAACCAATATAGTGTATGCTTTATAGGGAATCATTGCAGTCTTGCTTTGCTGCTGATATGTGCTTTGCCTAAAGCCGCATGGTGGACCCAACTGCAGGTATGCCCATCAGGCATCTTCTTCTTCATGCCTTTTTTTATTTGGGTGTTCTCTTTCCTTTTGTTTCGACTCTTGGCCATTTGAGCTTAAGGGTCATTGATTCCTCCAAGGGCACAGGGATGTTTATTTTTGTTTTGTTTTGTCTTTCCTCACCAAGACCTTTTAGAATGAGATTTCATCCCACTTTCCCCCCTAGAATAGCATAGACCCGTATTTTTTACTACCTCTACTCAGTAACCCCCAAACCACGAGGTATAACTGGGTCTAAAGAGTCCTCCTCTCTAGGAATATAGCCCAAACTATATGAATTTGACTTGGACTACCATGGAAGTGTGAAGACCTTATATTCATTTTGTTTGGCCTACCCTATAAGTTCCTTGATAAGGAACCTAAAATTTGAAAAAAAAGTGATTTTTTGATTCAAAAACTTGAAAAAGGAAGATTTATTCTTCAGGAAAGTCCATACTGTGCCCACCACAAGCACCATTTTCTGGTGTCTTTCTCTGTTTGTTGAACTTCATAGAATTTGCCTAGCTATCTAAGTGAAGCCTTAGGAATTCCTTTGAAATTGGCAGTGATCAAACTGGGATGACCATTCCTGAAATACGTTGCTTTTTACAATGGAGAGAACACTAGATATACTTTGTTTGCTTAAAGTGTAATGTATCCCTTTTGGCTTTTAGCATTCACTTTTTTCTGGGCCCCTGGCAACTTCAAGTGCTTGGAGCATATGTGACTTGTTCAGAGAAATCTTTTTGGGAGCTCTAAGTCTCTGTTGTAATGGTTTCACTCTGTTCTGCTGTTAACATAATCTTAGTAGGAATTCAAGATCAATTTTATATGGCCCTTTGCTTCAGAGGAAACATTTTTTTTCCAGTCACTTAAAGGGAACCATCTTACCATAGAACAGTACACAAACACTGGTACTGAGTCTATGGTTCCTATACCAGCCACTACCTTCTATATACTAGTAATGGGCCTTGGTTAAGGCATCATTTGTATCTGTCTAGCCACAGCAACCAGCAAGAGAGCCCAAGACTAACTATTCTGAGTGTTCAATTTATTGCTCAGCAGCAGCCACACAAAAATGCAATGAATGCCTCCAGCAAAAGCATTGGCCTCAGCAGGTAGACTTTCTCATTGATGAGAAGATTTCATTATGTTTCAGTAAAATGGGGAACTGAACAGAAAAAAAGATTGAAATCAGAACATTTTATCCTAGAGTAGATTTGGTTCTGTTCACCAATTGCCCATTCCCATTGCCTTAGGGCAGGGAGTCTTTAGATGAGTGGTATTCAGACCTTCAGAGGAACCTCTGGCAAAGAGACCAAGCCATATAAATCATTATGGGGCCTCTCTCTGTCTCTCTTTCTCATCTACATCTATATATTATATATGCAATATCTAATATATGTCCATAGTATCTTATGTATTTAGATTGATCTCTCTCTCTCTCTCTCTTTCTCTCCCTCTCTCTGTCTCTCTCTATCTGCCTATCGATTGATCAATTGATCAATCGATTGATCTATCTATCTGTATCACCAGAATCTGAGTTTCCCTGATTCAGTATCTCATATAAGCACTCAGTTGGAACTTACTAAGCAACTTGAGATAAGAACCTTATACCTGATGTTGAAACAACATTCCAAGGTGATTTTCCTTAAGTAGACTTCATCAGAAGGTCATTAGTATTTTAAATATTGAAACCCAAACCCTGACTACCAAAGCATAAAGATGCTTCGTCGGGGATCTAGGCAGTTTGTTGTTGACAAGCTAACCCATTTTAGAGAGAATAGGTCCAAGGGTTTGGAAAAATGTTTTCTTCAGGCATGGTAAAATACGCTTTGGTTACTGCTTTAAACAGAAACATGCATCCTTATTTTGTTTGTTTTTCTCTACTGTTTGTTAGATGCTAATTAGGATATCGAGAATTACATGTCTCTGTTACTACTAACATTTAAGTATAATTGGAATGTATTTTGAAACTGTCAGTCACCACCTAAGTATGGCTAATGAATTATTAGGAATAGAATGTCACTGCCACAAATTCCAAAGTTTACTTGTGCTTCTATTCTCTCAGGAGGTTGGGCAAACTGGTACTGCTTTTCTTTGCACACAATGAACATGCCTCCATATGTTTAGTAATGTTTGTAGCCATACACAAAAACCCTGAAGAATTGCTCTTTAGTGCCATTAGAGGTAAACAGACAACCATTACATTTAATGTAAACAAATTGCTAAAGAGTAGGTGTAAATTTCCAGCTGATAAGACAGGATTATCAGAATCTAGATTTGAGAGAACTTATTCTCTCCCACATTTTAAAGTGGGCTTGTTACATTATTTTGTACATGTATTTCAGTGACCAGTCACTTTATATTTAGGACTCACCCTTCTAGTGTGAGGGCTTGCTGAGTCATTTTCAGGACTTCTCATTCATAATTAGGGTCCATCTTTCACCCAACTCTCAGATGTGGCTCCAAGAAGCTATAGCAATATGCAGTCCATACTCGGGTAAATAGTCTCAGCAGACCAGCTAAACCAGGTTGAGGGAACAAAGAGGTCTCAAACCCATTGTTTCAGGGATGTCTACTCTAAGCATGTGAAGGCTTCCCCTAGCAGAATGTGTGGATGAGGACAATTTGTTCCAATGGATAGGAAGATGACTGAAGCAGGCTCTGTGGAGTGTTTAGAGCTTGGTCAGATATCAAAGAGGCCAAGGTTATCCATTATATTCTGGGTCATTGCCAGTTATCTTAACTTTCGTCCTGCCACTGGCCTTCAATATCTCTGTAAAAGAGTGAGACTGATGCCTTTGTGCAACTCTGTCTGCAAATCCAATTCCTGCAGAACTCAAAATAGCACCTGTGACATCATTGGTCCTCTTCAAAAATGGACAACCAAATCCAGTTCTCCTTCATTGACATATATAGTGTGTAATAGAGATCTTGTTCTAGTGATCTTGTTTTTCCACAATGGAAAAGACTGTGGTATAGTCTTTTTTAAAAAAAATCTCCCTGAAATTTCCACTTGTGAGTTAGGTCATGTAGATTCTAATCATAGATTTTCCACAGCACTGGAGTCTGACAACTTTATAGACACAACTATCGCCAGAGCATTCCAGTACCTTCACTAATCCCAAACCCTCCTTCCTCAGATGCTCATACATATCATTTGGCTTTCTTCTCCCTGTTTTTCTTTTTCTTTTCCAACTCTTTTTATCGCTTTCTTCTTCAGTTGTTGCCAGTATTTTTTTTTTTTGATGGAATGCGCATTTGCTTATTTTGGAAACTTATTATTAATTATTTGAGATAGCCTCTAATTGATTAGGGTATTTCATTGTTGTTTATTTATAGTATTAAATTCATTTAACGATAAGAAAAAAAAAGAAACTAGGAGGAAAAAAAATGGTAACCACTGACCTGACCGTAATGGTCTAAATAGACTTGATCAGAATAACCCAATTGGACTAATGCCTGGAGAGTATCCCTAAAGAAGCCTGTAGCAGCAAAACTGCCCATAACTTGGAAGCATTCCTGTATCAAGAAAGAGATAGCTACTAGAAATCTGTTAATATTTCAGTAGTAAACTTAGAATGGCACTACTCATCCCATTCACAAACTGGGATTCCTGGCTTTGAAGTTGGAATTTACTTCAAAGAAAAGTCAAAAGATTTGCTTGATGAATATGGACATATAAGTCAAGAGAATGCTCTAGAGTTAATAGGAAGCATATTTTCCTGGTCCAAGATGCTGCAGACATTACTAAAAAGACTTGGACATGTTCATTGTGTGCAAAGAAAAGCAATACCAGCTTGTGGTACTTCCTGAGAGAATATAAACACTTGTGGTGGTGACATTCTATCTCTAGTAATTCATTAGCCATACTTAAGTCATGACTGACATTTACAAAATGTATATTTAAATTTACAAATAATTTACAAAATTATATTTAAATGTTAGTAGTAACACAGATATGTAATTGTCTAGATCCTAGTTAGCATCCAACAAACAGTAGAGAAAGACAAACAAAATAAGGATGTATGTTTCTATTTAAAATAGTCACCAAAGTTTGTTTTTACCATGCCTGAAGATAGTACATGTATCTAGAGCCTCTAGGATATGGAAAAAATGCATAATGGCAGTTGAAGGTCTGCAGATTAAGTGAAGCTACTTGGATTCCCATTGCAAGGGGTGCCAGAACTTGAGCAATGATAGTAATGGTGGTTGAAGCTTCACCACACACAGGGACATAAGCTGGATCATGTCAGTAGTACTGGTGGCATCATCTCTCTGTAATGATAAAAGGGTGGGAGAACCTACAGTGGGAATTAAAGGAGAAAGAGAGAATGGACTCTTAGTATAGAATGTTTGTTTCAGAGGCAAGTCTACTTAAAAATTAAAAATTAGAATGAATTTGTACAGTGTAATAGTATGATAGTCCCTTTAAGAACAGAGAAAAGAGATGGAAAAGCTATACTGCATCCTTTCCTTTTCTCTACCTTTCTTTCTGTAAGAAAAAGCAGATTTTTAGATACTAAATTCTATTCCTTTTAGGCCATTTATTTGCTTTTCAGTAGTGCTTTAAAGTCTATCTCTAGATAAAGATAAGTTCAATCACAATTGCTTTTGAGTCATAAATAATTTAATTGCTTGCAGTGAGTACAAATGAGGGTGGATTTAATACACAAGCATATACAAAAACTGAATACAGAATGGCTAGATTAAATATCTAAGAATTTAAATCAGGTTGAGTTACTGCATTAAGAAACTGAGACTTGCCCAGCATCATACAACTAGTATTATGTCACAGACAATGCTTATATATATATATATATATATATATATATATATTTATGTTTATATATATATAAAAGAATACTCTTTGCCATTAAGAAACATACATTTTATGATTACATAGAAAAGTATCATTTATGCAGCGCTTTAAACATGATAGAGAGCACTCATCTTACTGTGAGATTCTCTATTAAGACCAATGTGCCAAGACCTCTTTTTCTAGCATTCATGCTGTGATGTCATAGACATTAGGGGATCATCATTTTTAAAGCTGACCTTTCCTGATCTTGTATTGAATTTCTGTTTTCAATGACATGATTACTGTTATAGATATTACTAAATAGGATATTATTAATTTAGCTTAATTTATAGTTCATTGCTGTTTCTTTTCTTTAAAAAAAAATTCTCCATGTGGAGAAAGTGCAAGTGGAAAGAAAACTGGATTTAGCTAACTAGTTGGTTAGTCTTGGAAAAATAATTTCATTTTTATGCTTCTACTTTTCATCACCTAAAAATGGAATGTATAATAGTCCAGGGGAGAGGTATTTTATGTTTTGTCTTTGTGTCTCTGATGCCTATCATGGAGATGGGGAAATGTCTTTTGAATTGAACTGAAATAGACTAGGTGGTCTCCAGGGTTCATCTCAGTTCTAAACCTTATGATTTTTCTTGTTAAATATTGAGTTTTCTAGGACCTAATTTGTGAAATAATATTTCCTAGTAGATGCTTACTTGGATACATATTTAATCAATAAGAACTTTATAGTTTTCTGTGACTTAACAGAAAATAGGAATATGGCATGTATGAGAAGATGGTGCAATATCTTTTTTTTCGTGCATTATTCCAGGGATACTATAACTAAAAATCCAATTTTAATTGAATTCAAAAAGCATTTATTAAGTACCTTGTATGTACTATGAATTATTTTAATTAAGAACTCTTCTGTATTAAGAATCCCCCCAAAACCCTTCTTGAGGGAGTAGTTTAATTGGTCATATATTTAAACCCTTCAGGCTACTTGAATTTTGGGAGGAAGTTTAAAATAATCCTCCAAGAAAAGCTACTGTATCCATTACAGCTGTAACTAGTAAAGGTAGCTCCGCAAGCAAGCAGCACCAAAAATTCCTGAGTAAAGGTGTGTAAGAAACATGGACCAGGTCTTCTAGCAGTGATGTCTCTTTTTTAGCACAGCATGAGAGAATATTCCTGTTGGCTCTTCTGCTTCACCTCAAAATGGGAGAAAACTCTAAAATAAACATTTATAAAGGGGCAACGTGAAAACCCACTGGTAAGGCTCCTCCAGGGTATGCTGACACACGTGGCCCACTCCTCCTGTATTTCCGGGGTCCTTGGGGAAATAGCATGAAATGTGCCCTAGAATCAACTTTGCATTTGATGCTTTGAAAACAACCCAATAATTAAACATAATTTAATTGACTAGAAGGGAGGATGGTTGCCTTGGCTTCCTTCATGTCCCGTCTTCTATAGGAATTCTTTACCAGTCCCTCTTCATTATAATGCCTTCTCTCTCTCATTTATTGCCTATTCATCCTGTATTTGACTTGACTTGCATATATTTGACTGCTTGTTTTGTTTACTCCATTAGACTGTGAGCTCTCCAAGTATAAGAACTGTCTTTGGTCTTTTTCTTTTGTATGGTTTTTTCTTTGCATCCACAGGTCCCGAAACATTTGTTGTTGCTGTTGTTCAGTAATTCAGCTGAGTACAACTCTTTGTGATCCCATGGATTAAAGCATGCCGAGTCTTTCTATCCTTCACTATCTCCTGATGTCTGTCCAAGTTCATGTCCGTTGATTCCATGACACTATTTTTCCATTTCATACATTACTGTTCCCTTCTCAGGATCTTTTCTCGTCAGTACTGTCTTCTCATTGTGTGGTCGATGCATTTAAGCTTTAGCTCCATCCTTTGTCCTTTTAATGAATAGTCTGAATTAATTTCTCTGAGTATTGAATGATTTGATCTCCTTCAGCGCCAAAGTATGAAGGTATAGATTCTGTGGGGCCCAGCTTTCCTTATAGTTCCGCTCTCACAGCAGCACATTACTACTGTAACAACCGCAGCGTTGACCATACAAACCTTTGTCAGTAAGGTAGCAGCTCTGTGTTTTAGTGTGCTGTCCAGATTTGCCATAGCTTTCTTCCCAAGAAGTGTCTTTTAATTTCTTGACTGCAGTGATCTTTGAGCGCAAGAATATAAAATCTGACTTTGCTTCCATTTCTTCTCTCTTTATTTTCCAGGAAGTGATGGGGCCAGTTGCCATGATCTTAGTTTCAATTTTTTTAAATGTTAAACTGCAAACAACCATTTACATTTTCATATTTCATCCCCATCAAAAGGCATCTTATTTTTTCCTTACTTTCTACCATCATGATGGTTTAATCTGAATATCAGAGATTTTTTATATTTCTCCCAGTAACCTTAATGCCAGCTTTCATTTCATCCAGCCTGACATTTTGCATGATGTACTCTGTGTATAAGTTGTGACAGTACACAGCCTTGTTGTAATCCTTTCTCAACCCTAAATAAATTATTTATTCCATGTTAAATTCTAATTGTTGCTTTCTCACTCACATACAGATAGGTTTCTCAGAAGACAAATAAGATAATCTGGCACTCCTATCTCTTTGAGAAATTGCCTCCCATTTCTTTGAGGAATTCCTGTGGTGATCCAGACACTCGAAGGCTTTAATGTAGTCAATGAAACAGTAGATTTTTTTCCCCTGGAAATCCCTTACTTTCTCCATAATCCAACAAATCTTGGCAATTTCATCTCTAGTTCCTCTGCCTCTTCAGAAACTAGCTTGCACCTCTGGTAATTCTTGGTTTCCCATATTGCTAAAGCTTAGCTTGATGAATCCTAAGAATAGCTTTGCTAACACACAAAATAAACACAATTGCTTGGTAATTTGAACATTCATAGGAATTGCCCTTCTTTAGAAGTGTGACATAAACTGATCTTTTCTAATCCAGTAGCCACTGTTGAGTTTTTGCAAATTTGCTGGCATAATGAATGCAGCACTTTAACAGTATCATTTTTTAGGATTGTAAATAGTTCAGCAGGAATTTCATCACCTCCACTAGTCTTATTGCTAGTAATGCTTCCTAAAGCCTATTCGACTTCATTCTCCATTCTCTAGATCAGTAACCACATTGTGGTTATTAGTGATGTTAAGACCTTTCTTGTATAATTCTTCTTTATATTTTTATATGCAGTGTACATAATGTGAAATGACAGACTGAACAAATCCAAAGCTGGAATTACAGTTGCTGGGAAAAATACAAAAAATCTTGTATATGCAGACAATACCACCTGGGTGGCAAAAAGTGAAGAGGAATTAAGAAGTCTCTTAATGAGGGTGAAACAGGAAAGTATAAAAACTGCTTCAAAGCTTAACATCCCTAAAACTAGCATCTTGGCAACTGGTTCCATCACATCCTGGCAAATAAAGGGAGAGGAAGTGAAAGCAGCGTCAGATTTTATATTCTTGGGCTCAAAGATCATTTTAGACAGCAACTGCAGCCATGAAATTAAAAGGCACTTGCTCCTTGGAAGAAAAACTATCACAAATTAGAAAAGTGTAATAAAAAGCAGAGACATCACCTTGTCAACAAAGAGCCATATAGTCAAAGATATAAATTTTCTAGTCATGATATATGACTGAGGGTTGGACTATAAGGAAACCTGAGTGCCACAAAATTGAAGCTTTCCAGTTGCAGTGCTAGAGAAGACTTTTGAAAGATTTTTTGGACGTCAAAGAGACAGCAATCATTCAGTACTTAAAGAAATTAATTCAGACTATATACTGGAAGGTCAAATATTGAGGCTGACATTCAAAATACTTTGCCCTCATAATGGAAAGACAGGACTCATTGGAAAAGGCCATGTAAAGCCAAGCACAAGCAGCTTTCCAGAGGACTGCTGCTGTGAACAGCTTTAAGGTTCTGATTACATAGTATGATGAACTCTCTATATATTCAGCAGTAAATTAGAACAAAACATTCACAGAAACCAAAGTACAGCATTCACAATGTTATAACATAACAAGTTATCACTAAAGTGGCCACATAGTTTTCACCAAAGTGGCCACATAGTTTTAAGCAAAAGATTTCATTCAGTGAGTCCTTAACTCAGTCATCCTTAAGGAGCAGGTCTCATTAAGGGACACAAAGAACAAAGGCCAAAGTTCTCCACCTCTATGTCACAGTAAATCATGATCTTTTCAGTCAGCATTAGGTACCCAAGAAGAGGTCTTTTCTTCTTGACTGTAGGTTGATTCTAAGATTCAATGGTTTTTCTTTCAAGTTCTCAGCTCCTACCCAAAACTACCCAGCTGCCACCTGGGTACAAAGGCAAGCAGCTCTCAGCTCCTTGTCCAGCTCCTTGTCCAGCTCTTCATCCAGTTTCCATTCCATACTGAATCTCACAGTATCCAGTCCATCTCAAGTCCTTTGCAGTTTCAGTTTCTGGGAAGAAAAAGCTTAACAGAGCCACAGTAACATTCATGCACATTGCTGGCACCACCATCAATTCACTCTCTGCATGTGAAATAAACAGAAACCCTCAAACAAGGTGCAAGAAGTCAACACAAATCATCAACATAGAAATCAACATAAAGGGAACAGACAAACAGAGTGCTGGGCTACCACAAGATTTCTCCTTCTCAACTCTGCCACCACAAGAGTTCTCTTCCAAGTTCTTCTCAGTTCTGTTGTCTCCCAGCTTGGGTTTATCCTTATATAGGGCCATTAGCTCCTCTTCTTCCTATTGCATCAGCCACAGGGGTTCAGGAGTTATGGATTCACAAGTTGTGGAGCTCATGGGTTCTGTTTCTCTTTTTGTGAATGTTTGTCTTGATTTGTAATGGAATAAATGGAGTGTTCACTGTACTGTGTAATCAGAACCTTTAGCTGTTCACATTAGCATTATTTTGGGAAGCTGCTTGTGCATGGCATTACATCACCTCTTGAAAGAGATCCCAAAAGAAAAGGAAAACTCCTAGGAATATTGTAGCCAAATTTCGGAGTTCCCAGGTCAAGGAGAAAATATTGCAAGCAGCCAGAAAGAAACAATTCAAGTATTGTGGAAATACAATCAGGATAACAAAAGACCTAGCAGCTTCTACATTAAGGGATTAGAATATGATATTATAGAGGTCAGAGGAGATTAAAACCAAGAATCACCCTTCCAGCAAAAACTGAGTATACTACTTCCTGGGAAAAATGGATATTTAATGAAATAGAGGACTTTTGAGCCCTCTTGATGAAAAAACCAGAGCTGAATAGAAAATCTGACTTTCAAATACAAGAATCAAGAGAACCACAAAAAGGTATACAAGAAAGAGAAATCATAAGGGACTAATTAAAGTTGAACTGCCTACATTCCTGCATGGAAAGATGATATTTGTCACTCATTAAACCTTTCTTAGTGTTATGCTAGGTGGAGAAAAGATAGATAAATAGAAATGGAAAGATAGTATCATGGAAGCAATGAATATGAACTTGTACAGACTTTGACAGGTAGTAGAGGATAGAAGGACCTGGCATGGTATGGCCCATGGGCTCAAAAAGAATCAGATATTGCTGAATGACTAAACACAAACAAATACGCTTGCCACCTCTTCTTAATATCTTCTACTTCTCTTAAGTCCCCCAAACTTTTGATCTTTATCGTGCCCATTTTTTGGAGGAAATGTTTCCTTGGCATCTCTAATTTTCTTCAAGCGTTTTCTTGCATTTATCATTCTTTTGTTTTCTTCTCTTTCTTTGCATTGCTCATTTAAGAAAACCTTATTATCCCTGCTTGCTAATCCCTGAAATTCTGTATTTAGCTGGGCATATCTTTGCCTTTTGCTTTCCTTCCTTCCTTAGCTATTTGTAAAGACTCACGAGACAGCAGTTTTGTTTTTTCACTCTTCTTTTTTCTTTGAAATGACTTTTTTTTTTAATTTTGGCTGCCTCCTGTACAGTATCGTAAGCCTCTGTCCCTATTTCTTCAAGCACTTTATCTACTGGATCTAATCCCTTAAATGTATTCATCCCCTCCACTTCATAGTCATAAAAGATATTGGTGAGGTCATTCCTATACTGCTCTGGTGATTTTACTACTTTCTTCACTTTAAGTGTGAGTTTTACAGTAAGAACCTCATGATCTGTGTCACCGTGAGCTCTGGGTCTTTACAACTCACGGTATAGAGCTTCTCTGCCTTCAGTTGCAAAGTATTTAAGCAGTTTGATTGATATTATTCACCTGGTGATGTCCACATGTAGTGTTACTTTTTAGGCTGTTCAAAACTAGTGTTTGCTGTTACTAGGGACTTATTTGGCAACATTCTATTAGTCTCTGTCCTGCTTAATTTTGTACTCCAAGGACAAACTTGCTTGTTATACCAATTATCTTTTGATTTCCTGCTTTAGAATTCTAATGCCACATAATGAATGTGACATCGTGTGTGTGTGTGTGTGTGTGTGTATGTGTGTGTGTGTGTGTGGTATTTTTAGAAGATGTTGCAGGTCTTCATAGAACTGAGTAACTTTGGCCTCTTTGGCATCAGTGGTTGCAGCACAGACTTGCATTACTGTGACACTGAACAGTGTACCTTGGATTTCAACAGTTATCATTGTGTCATTTTTGAGATTACATTCTACTGTTGTGTTTCTCATCCTTTTGTTGACTTTGAGGCTTCTTCATTTCTTCTTAGAGATGCTTACCCACAATAGTATATGTAATAGTCACCCGAATTAAATTTATCCATTCCCATCTATTTAAGTTTAATGATACTCAAGTTGTTGATGTTTAAACTTTTCATCTCCTGTTTGCTCACATCCCATTGACTTTGGTTCAAAGATCTTGCATTCAAGGTTCCTAGGCAATATTGACCTTTGCAGTATGGGACACATTCACAGTTGAGCCCAATGACTTCATTCATTGTGGAACTACCAGTAGCTGTCCTCTGCTCTTTCTCTGTACTGTTTTTGGAATCCTGTGAACTCATGTATCTTATGACAGAAGTATGACATGGAGAATTATTGTGAGAGTAATAAACAGACTTTACGTAATATGCAATAGAGTTTATGTCCCAAAATATTTTGATTTGTATTTAGAGACTCTATAGAATAATTCTTGGATATTCCAATGGATAATTTTTATGGCTAGTGAGTGTGAGTTATTTCGAATGAGTTGATCTCATTTTAAAAAATGCAATGTTTCATGGCTGGATGCATTCAGCACAATGTCATCCACAAACAGGGGCCTCTGAAGTACCTTAATAACTGCAAAAAAAAATATCTTCCACTTGGATTCTGTGCTAACCATCTCTTTAATAGTGGAAAACATCTTTGGAGAGCTTAAATATTTCACATTAATTTACATAAATAAGTAGTGAATCACTGAGCAAAAATAATTTTGTTATTAAATCTTTCAGGAAACCTTATATAATTTTGACAGATACATAGAAGACATTTAAATGAAACAACATTTTGCTCTAAATGAATTGAATGCTTTATTATCACAGTTTTTATGTATGATGGGGTCATACAGCAGGTAATTGCAAGAATGTTACAATTGACACAGTTCAATTCCTTTATTAAGTCTCCTTACTCAATATGCAATGATCTCACATTTAGGATAGTAACCTCAGTTATTGGTTTTAGATGGTCCAAAATCTGGGTGTTGGCTCAGGGTGTTTTTCTGTCATAACAACTCTAGAATCCGGAAATAGATGTACAAAGCATAGAGTCTTTTGGTATTTTTCTTTGTATTATGAGTTGCAGTGACCGAAGAGTTTACCACCAATTGCCTAGCGTACTGGTGATGAGTCTCCTTCCATATTTAGTTTGGTAGATCCTCAGAAAAAAAGACATGATGTATTGCTAGTGCCACACTTGATGCTTTTTCAGCATGGCCGAACCTTTTGGAACTTACATTTCACTGGCATAGATTTCAAGAAGTCAGGGACATCTCTAAATATACGCTTCAATTTAATGACACTGGCCTCCTGACCATTCTATAAACAAGATACTCCATCTCCAGGCTCTGGGCATTTTCTCTGGCTGTCTTCTATGCCTGGAATGCTTGCCCCCCTCTGTTTGACCTGCTGACCTCTCTAGCCTTAAGTCACAACTAAAATTCTTTCTTTTACTGGAAATCTCCTCTAGCCCTCTTTTCACATCTCTCAACCTTTTAGGGATTGATAATTAATTCTCTTTATGCTGCATTATTTTGAGAGCTGCTTCTGCTTCTGCTATGTGGATAGCTGGCAGGAAGGGGTGAAGTAGTTATATATACCAGCTAAATCTTCATTTAGTGTTTGATGTTAGTCAGCATTAATTCTCACTGCACTGTGTCTACAGTTCCTCCTGGGATTTTTTCCTTATCTGGTCCATTATAATAGTTTTAACAGGAAGGTTCTATTTCAGGAATTCCCTCTTTTTTAGATTTATCTCCTCTCTTTATGAATCTCTGAACTTTTTCCAATGTAGAGACTCACCCAGGGGCAGAACCACTGTATCTCCTCACAGCTACTCTTTCCTTTGGAGTTCAGCATCTTCTCTGGGCTACAGGAAAGTCAAAACACTGCCTCTACTTTTAGATATCTGAAACCTTCAGCCCAAAGCTGGTGTAATCACTGTTTTATTAATTATAGTACTGGGAATCACTCTGTGACTTTATGTCACAAGGTAAGCAATTCGTCTTCTGAGTCTCCCCTGTTCATATACAGAAAATAATAATGTGGTCCAGAGAAGTGAACACAAGTCAAATTACAAAGAAAAGGTAAAAAGAAAAGTAAATTTATACGACAAGAGGAAATGGAGGTATGCTATATAAATGTAAAGCTGAACAGGTAAGATATTAGGAGTAGACTGAGAGGTTAAGAAGCTTAAACTTTTAAGGGATCACAGCATTATAGATTTGGAGCTGGAAAGGACTTTGAAGTTCACCTTATTCAACTCCTTGATATTATGAGACAACAAGCTTAGAAGTAAGTGCCTTTCCCAAGTTAACACATTATCGAGAGTGAGATTCAAATCCAGGCCTCTGATTAAATAATGAAATAGGATATCCAAAACAGCCATCCCTTTGTATCCCCCCTACCCCAATCTATTCTCTCCTATGTCTTCCCCCCTCTGACTTTCCGGTAGGGCAGGATGGATCTCCCTACCACAGTGCCTGTGTATCTCAAGTTCCAGTTGGATGTAGTTAATAATAATAATAATAATAATAATAATAATAATAATAATAATGATAATAATAATAATAA
>CM053590.1:199658682-199690964 GCA_028646515.1 Pseudochirops corinnae | reverse complement strand
GTGCACATAGACAGAACAGAATCAATTAATAAGAATTGGTGATATTTTAAAAGGTGAAATTAAGAGGTGGGAGAGAAATAGAATGAGAGGAGACAGGGAGGGACAGAATGAGATTAAGCATTTCATATAGAAGAGGCAAGGAATAACTGTTACAATGGAGGGGAAGAACAGGAAGGCAAAAGGTAATGGGTCAACCTTATTCTCATTGAATTTGGCTTAGGGAACAAATGACATACAGTCTCAATTGGGTATATTGGCCTACAGGAGAGTAGGGGGGAAGGGGATGAGAAGGGGAGGATGGAGGATAGGGAAGGTTTGGGGGGAGGGTTGTTAGAAGCATACAATTCTATAAAGGGACAGGAACAAAGTAGAGAATAGAACAAGAAGAGGGCAGAATAGAATGGAGGGAAATATAGTCAGTCTTTCACAATATGTCCATTGTGGAGATGTTCTACATAGGTACACATGTACAGCCTGTATTGAACTGTTTGTCTTTCCAGGGGCAGTATATAACAAGGGAGTAAGGGAAAGAATCTAAAATTTAAAGTTCTAAAATTATATGCTAAAATATATATATATATATATATACATATAATTATTATAATTATTTTTATTTTTTATATGCAACTGAGAAATAAGATATACAGGCACTGGGATAGGGAGATCCATCTTGCTCTGCCAGAAAGTCATAAGAGTGATGGGGGAGGACATAGGAGAGAGCATATTGGGGGAGGGGGTATACAGTGGGATCGCTGTTTTGGGGGGGTGGGTAG
The DNA here is from genome assembly GCA_028646515.1 of Pseudochirops corinnae. NCBI lineage: Eukaryota > Metazoa > Chordata > Mammalia > Diprotodontia > Pseudocheiridae > Pseudochirops > Pseudochirops corinnae. Next base: position 199,690,191 of record CM053590.1, on the reverse strand, counting down.
GGGAAAGATGGGGAGAAAATTGTAACTCAAAATCTTGTGGAAATCAATGATGTAAACTAAAAATAAACAAAAGTTAATTAAAAGTGATAATAAAAAATAAAGTTATGTGGTCAGTTTATTCTGTCTACTCAATCTTGATGCAATTTTGTGATAGCAAAACGAACCATAAAGCAACTGGGATTAGTCATGACGACTGTTGGTGAACCATCCTCACCAGTTATACTATTCTATGCCATATTTGCCCAACCATCCCTGTTAAGGGGGGGAAAAGTGTGTGTGTATGTATATGTGTGCATGTGTTTGTGCACATATATACATACATGAATACATACACACATGCCTGTATATTATACATATATTGTGTATATTTGCGTATGTATATATGCAAGTCCATGTGTGTGCACACATGTATGTGCATGTGCCTCATATTGGTATACACACATATATTAATATGCATCATATTAATTGCCAATATAAGTTAATAATCTTTCAGCAGTTGATAAACTACTGGTAAAATTTCTGTAGTAATAAATTAAAAAGAGGGCATTCCATCCATTTTCCGGAATAACAATTTTCCACTATTAAAACAGTGACCCTGAAGAGTCAAGTAAACAGATATTGCAATGTAAGTTAAAATCCAGTTCTATCTGGGACAACAGTGACAAACGCCATACATAAACATAATACACGTATATGTATATGTATATGTATATACATATATACACACACACATAATATATATATGTGGATAATATACATACATATATACATAAATGTGTGCATATATAATCTCAATGCATAAGACATTTATTTCATTCTTTGAATTATTTTTATCTTTTCATTGTGCTGTTGTATAGATGACAAATTATTAATTACAAAAGAGGGTGTAATCTCAGTGATCTCTTTTCTTTAATACATGACAAAAATCTCCTTTTGTGTTTGTCCCTGTTGTTTCAGAGAGAACTGTATTTAAACTTACACTGCAATATCTATTCACTTGACTCTTCAAGGTCACTGTTTTGATAGTTTAAAATTGCTATTCTAGAAGAAAGATGGAATGCTCTCTTTTTTACTTATTTCTATAGAAGTTTTACCAGTAGTTTATCAACTGCTCAAATATTATTAACATATATTGGCAAATCAATGTGAGGCATTATTAAATAAATAGTTATTTGTGAACTTCAAAGAACTAAACTCTCAGCAGAAAAATACTTAGATTTGGAAACATTATTTATGTATAATCACACAAACATTATAATAATTATATTTTTTCTATCTTTACTGTAAATATAATGACAAGCAACATCTTGAATATCAAGATGAATATTTTTTTCAAAAGCTACAAGAAGTCAAAATTAAAAAGCATCTTAGTTATCAGGCTGTTATCAATTTATAAGCATGGTATATTTCTGGGAATTTTGGCACTGCTCTAGAATATAATCACACTAATTTAGCTATAATTTACATAGTAATTTAAAGTTTGCACTTCATATATTTTATCTCAAAACAAAAAAAAATAATTTTAGAAGGAGGGAAAACTGAAAGTCATTCAGATATGTTTGTTTATCTGAATTTGCACAAGAATTTTCAGCTACTTCTGTTTCCTTTCCACACTGAGGGTTTTTTTGTAACCCCACTAGCTGCTTCCATCGAGCAGTACTGGTGTCAGCTCACTGGCTCTCTCTTCAGGTTTCAACCTACCAATTCTTCTATTCCCCAATCCCAGTTTCTTTGGGAGAAGAACTTGTTTCTCCAGTTCTAACTTCAGTTTATATGAGTATGGTCCTTCTATTTCCCTTTTATCCCTAAACTTAGTCTTCTTGAAGCACTTTAACCTTAACCCCATCCATAGTCTATTGAAAAGTCTATTGTTCCACTTAAACTTACCTCTCCCAAGTTTCAAATCTTCTTTTATTTTAGTATATTTTTTTGCCTCCCTAACCCTGTCTTGGAAATCTACATGTTCTGCCTCCCTTCATACCCTTTCTCTTATTGTGACCAACCCACTTAAGTAGATTCTAGACTGCTTCTTTTGGCAGTTCGGACCTTGACCCATTCTATCTATAGCTTACCAGCCACAGGCCTAATGGCTCAAGATAAAAGGTCTTTCCTAGGGCTGTTTTCTCCATGTTCTTATCTAGATGCACTTACTTTCTCATTCTGAAAGTTGTTCACAGGTGAGCCTTTACCTAGCTTCCCACTACTGGCTAAATTAAAGCTGACAGATATATTCAAGGGGCAAGAGAATTCACATAACTTAGTACAGCCCTCAGAGATCTAATTACTTTCTCATCTCAGAATCGGGAGTCACTTGCTCCATTTTTACACCTACCCCTAGGATCATGAAAAATATTTGTCAAAAATAGCAAAAACAAAAATTAGACAGACACATAGTGTTAATATATCTCTTTCTGCCCATCTAATACATTAGGAAAGGCTTTCAAACATACCCAGAAAAATGACTTTTCTCTCAAATGTTTTATTGTGTTGTCTTCACTTTTAAACATGACAACAGAGGTGAGAGATAACTAAAAATACAACTGAATGTGGTCCGTCCGTCCACATGCTGCAGCATTGACTGGTCACAGTGTTTTTCCTCTGCTGACAGCTCCATCTGATACAATGTTCTATGTAGCCAGGGCAGTATGACTGTTGGTGGCTTAAAAAAAAATCCAATTTAATTTCTCTAAAGAGAATTTGATATTACTATGAAAATACTTAGATTTGTTTAATAACCTAAAGCTTAATGTTTCTTAACTTTTGTTTTCTCCTTGCGCTTTGAATCTAAGAAGACAGAGGTTACTGATTCATGTGAGCAGATATTTGCATTTTTAAAAAAACAGCCTATTGAATTCAATTCAGTTCAATCCACTATTCAATATTTATAAAGTATCTCTGATGTATAAATTATGTTAGACATTTTATATAAATGAATGAAAACAATATTTGCTGACAACTGTCATGCTTTCAAGTGTCCAAAATACTATATAATTTCACATAAATGTATATGTATATGTATATCTATTACTTGTGTCCCAGGTCTCTTATTCCCCCCAAGACCCAGGACCAAAATGACCAGATACAACCTGGGAGTTAAGCCTAAGAAGGACAGTTTTTCTCCTCTGACTCATGTCCACTACCTAGAGTTATTTCAGAAAAACTCTTTTAAAAATGTATGTCTAGGTTGTCACAAATATATCCCCCATGTCTTCTATAATTGTTATAGATTTCAAGGTCTCTCTTCTCCCTATATCAAACTCCTGGAAAAAATACCTATCTATATTCATTACCTCCTTTTCCTCTCCTCTCACCTATTCCTCAAACTTTTGCAGTCAGGCTTTTGACTCTGGAATTCAAGGTCAACTGTTGTCCCCAGTTTACCACTGATCCATTAATTGCCAAATTCTGTCATCTTTTCACAGTTTGTATTCTTTTTGGCCTCCTAAATTCTCTCTTCCTTTTCAAGAATAAGACTATCTTTTGCTTCTCTTCCTATGTATATCAAAACTCCATCTCATTCTCTTCAGTCACCATGCATGTCATACCCTCTAACAAGCTGTATTCCAACACTATGTCTTGGGCCCTCTTGTCCCTATGCTTTTTCCTGATAACTTCATTAGTTCTTATGGCAAGGGTATCATCTTCCCAATCACACAAGCTCATAACCTAGGTACCATCTTTGACTCCTCACACTGTCTCCTCTGTATGAGGAGGCTTTACTAGTAGCTAAGGAAAGTTGGAAAATGAAAGGGAAAATAAAAAGTGAAAGATGTACCTAACTGAATGCAGAATTACAGAAATTAACAAAGAGAGATCAGGTTTTCTTAAATGAGCAATACAAAGAAATAGAAGAAAACAATGGAATGGGTAAGACAAAAGATGTCTACAAGAAATTAATGATATCAAGGGAATGTTTCATTCAAAAAGGATAAAAATATAAGAATGGTAAGGACTTAGCAGAAGTAGAAGAGAGTAAGAAGAGGTGACAAACATTTACAGAAGAACTAAGCAAGGAAGATCTTAGCATCACTGATATTCATGGTGGTGTTGTTACTGATCTAGAATCAGGTGAGAAAGTCAAGTGGACCTTAGGAAGCGTTGTCAACCACAAGACTCGTAGAGATGACAGAAGTCCAGCTGAGCTATACAATATTCTAAAAGATGATGCTGTTAAAATGCTGCATTCAATATGCCAGCAAATTCAGAAAATTCAATAGTGGCTCCTGGATTGGAAAAAAAATTGTTTATGTCCAAATTCTAAAAAGGGTAACACCAAGGAGTATTCAAATGACTGAGCAATTGTGCTTATTTCACATTCTGTCAAGGTTATGCTTAAGATTCTATAAGGCAGGCATCAGCAATATGTGAACTAAAACCAAGAAGAAGAGCAGGCTAATTTTCAAAGAGGCAGAGAAACAAGAGACCAAATTGCCAACATTCACTGGATTATGAAGAAAGCAACGATGTTCCAGGAAAAATATCTACTTCTGCTTCATAGATTACAATAAAACTTCTGGATGTTGTAACAGTAATCAATTTAGCAGATACTTAAGCCTTAGTAACTTAGAACTAAGTAAGGAAGGTATGAGCTCTGTCTGCTGTTTCTGACATGGCAGGAGGGGGTTGGCTGATACAGGAGGCCATTGTGTGTATATAAGAAGAGTTTTAGAGACAGAGAGGAAGAATCAGGAATTTTCCTCCTGGTGGCTCCTGGTGGAAGAAGCAGGATTGTCCCAGCATCTGGGAGGTGGGCTACTGGAGAATCTGGTGAAGTCTGCCTGGAAGGCTAAGAAGGCTTCCTGGTAGGCCTCCTGGAAGGCCATCATGATTAAGTAAAGAGAGTTTCCCCCTTGAGGAAACCAGATGATTATTCTTTTGTCCTTTGTTCTAAATACTGTAGCCACTGTAGTGAAAATTATGTGGCTATTCTAACGTTAAGCTGCTGTGAATACTATATTTTGAATTTCTGTGATAAGATGTAATGTTGTGAATATTATATTGTGATTTGTTGCAACTGTTTCCTTTGATTTGTAATGGAATAAATGTAGTGTTCACTATACTGTGTAATTTGAACCTAAAAAGCTGTTCACAGTAGCATTCTTTTGAAAATCTGCTGGTGCATGGCATTAGAGATGTGTATATCACAACAAAACGTGGTAATCGCTCAAAGATCATTTTATTTGTCTCCTAAAAAGCCTGTATGCAGGCCAAGAAATAACAGAAACAAACACTGGACAACTTTACAATTAGGAAAGGAGTATGACAAGGTTGTATATTGTTACCGTATTTATTTAACTTATATGCAGAGTATGTCATGTGAAGTGCCCAACTAGATGAATCAAAGGTCAGAATTAAGGTTGCCATAAGAAATCAACAATCTCAGATATTCAAGTGATCCCAGTCTGAAGGCAGAAAGTGAAGAATTAAGAAGCTTCTCAATGAAGGTGAAAGAGGAGTGCAAAATCTGACTTGAATCTTAACATCAAAAAAGATGAAAAAAAAAATAAAACTACTAAGATCTTGGCAACTGGTTCTGTTGTTTCCTGGCAAATAGAAGAAGAAATGGGTTTAAAGTCAGATTTTATATTCTTGGACTCAAAAATCACTGCAAATGGCAACTGTAGTCATAAAATTAGAAGAGACTTGCTCCCTGGAATAAAAACTATGGCAAATATGGACAGCATACTAAAAAAAAAAAAAAAAAACCCAAGATAGCATCACCTTTTCCGACAAAGATCCATATGGTCAAAGCTATGGTTTTTCCAGTAGCACTATAAGGTAATGAACTGCACCATAAGGAAAGTTGAGCGCTGCAGAATCAATACTTTCAAATTGTGGTACTAGAGAAGAGTTTTGAGAGCCCTTTAAGTAGCAGGGAGATCAAATCAGTCAATATACTTAAACACATTAATTTAGACTATTCACTGGACAGTCAAGTACTAAAGATGAAACTTAATGAAACTTAATCTTTGTCCACATAGTAAGAAGATGAGACTCATTGGAAAAGGCCATGATGTTGAAGAAGACGGAAGTCAAAGAGAAAAAGGAATGGCAGAGGATGAGATGGACAGAGAGTTTCACGGGAACAATGAACATGAGTTTGGAGAGACTGAGATATAGTGGAGGAGAGAAAGGCCTCTTTTCCATCAAATAAGGAAGAGTTAGACATGACTGAAAAACTGAACAACAGTCCAATTTTGCTGGGAATGTTGAGTGAGCACTTAGACTTAGAATTCTTATTTCCTTCAAGGCTCAATTCAAGTGCAAACTTCTATATGAAGTTTTCTTTGCCCTCTCAGATACTGTTATCTTTCTTTCAAAATTACCTTGTAGTGACTTTGAATGTATTTTATATATACTCATATATGTATATATTGTCTCCTTTGGTTAGACTGTAAGCTCTTCAAGGGCAAAGACTTTCACTTTTGCCTTTTATCTCCAATGCTTAGGACAGTGAGTATCATATATTAGGTGTTTGAAAAAAAAAGATTGATTGATAAATGGAAGTACTATGACATAATTTTGGAAATGCAGTTTGGAAACAGATTATAAAAGATCTTGAAAGCCAGGCAAAGGAGTATATATTTTATTCTGTTAGAAATGGGAACCAGTGGATTTTAAGGAAGTGATAATTCATTGTTTCATTAAACAGATTACTTTGGTTGCTGCATAAAATACAGAGTAAAAAGTAGAGAAATTGGAGGTAGGGAGACCAATTAGGGAAAGAAGCTATTACAATCATCTAGACTAGAGTCTAGAAAGCTTAAGGAATGGAAAAAAAAAATGGGAATACACATAAAAAATTGGAATTACAGATGACAGATCTTGGCAACTGATTCAATATAGGAATAAAGAGAAAAGAAAAATTAAGAGCATTCCAAGGTTTTAAGCCAAGTTTCATAGAAGAAGAGAGGTGCCATCAATAGAAATACAAAAGTTAGGATATGGGCCAGGTTTGGATGGCGAATTCAGTTTAGTATATTTTGAATTTGAAATATCAACATGACAGGCATCCACTTTGAAATACCCAGTAGACAGCTGGAAATGTAATATTAGAGTTATTAACTTAGTATAGTCAGTATAATATTACACTTTAAACACTCGTCTAAACTGTATTAGGTAAGTAATGCACAGTAATTTACTAGGAAAAGTTATTCATTATTTCTTTCTTTGACACAAGTAAAATAAATAGAACCTTCAACTTAAATTATTAAGTGTTGATTAAATGCTTTACTATATGGATGGTCTGACACCCCATATGTGTCTGTTTGTATGTGACATTGTATTGGTTTCATCAACCCCCAAGTCATTACAGCACCTCTGGGAAAAATAGATAATCACTTAAAATTGTCTGGCGTGACCAACCTCATAGGAAAGGCTCAATGAATGATGAATGACTACTGCCCAGATTAGGATCTGCATTTCAACAGACAACCTCAAAAACTTGTTTATCACTGTACATATCTCAGGTAGAAAGTAGAGTTAAACATCAAGTTGGGTCCAGAATTAAAGAATATGGGGAGAAAAGACTGGCTTGCCTTAGGTAATTATAAAGCTTCTTTAATGTCTCCAGACTTTCCCTATGAGAAAGGTCCATCTTTTGTCAAATGCTGATATTTTATTGATGTTACTATATAGTAGGAAAACATAACATGATTAAAACTCAATATCATTCAGAGTGCAGTGGAGGGGCACTTGGTAAATGTGAGTTGGTTGCAACACATGAACAATTAGGAACTTCGGAGGCTGAGAGCAAAAGGAGAAGCATCTACATGGTCTCTACCATTTACTGGGCAATGTGCTAAGCACTTCTTACAAATATCGTCTTATTTGATCTTTACAATAACTTTGCAAGATAGGTGCTATTATCATCCCCATTTTACAGCTGAGGGAACTGAGGCAAGCATAAGTTAAATGATGCCCAGATTCATATAGATGGCAAGTGTCTGGATATGAACACAGAGCCAGTGCTCTAAACATTGAACTGTCAGTTGCTAAAGACAACAAGAAGGAACTGAATGAGAGGAAAAAAATAGATGGGTGTATAAGCAAGCACCCCAGCATACCCAGGGCGGCTGCTAGCACAGGTTCCTAGATCTGCTTTTCTAAAGGAAAGCAACTCAAAATGGGTTAACAATCTTACTTTAATCAAACATATCATTTATCTAGTTCAGGGGGAAAAGTCAGCACCCTGAACTTCAGAGAATACAAACAGAAGTTACAAACAAACAGAAAAACAGATCAGCAGACGGCTTCCAGCGTCTGACCATTACATCAGTTACCTAGTCAGTTACCAGAGAGGGAAGTGCCAACATCTGGGTTTTTCAAAGCCGGGGGGCTCAACGGCTGCCCAGAGTCTCATCTGGCCAAATCACACAACTCTCAGCAAAACCTCACATCAGGACATATATATGTGTGTGTGTGTGTATATATATATATATATATATATGTGTGTGTGTGTGTGTGTATATATATATATGTGTATATATATATACATATATATATATATATATATATATATACATATATATATATATATATATATATGAACTTCTCTTGGATCAGAGACTGTCACAGCACTCTTGACCCACTGTCTGATCACAGAGTAACAAGTTGTGGGCATTCTCGAAAAACAAGCCTCCTGCCACAGGCTCCACATGAACAAATTCAGCCTATTAAGGGGCAGAATATACTTTCAAATCTGGGAAGGTTCTCAGAGTCACTTAAGCCAGTTAAGCAAAGGGCCTAGGGGTGGGGAAGATCTTCAGATTCCCATAACAACGGGCCACATGGTGAGGTCGAGAAATGAGAGGTGCTCTAATAGGGTGCTCCATTTGTACCCTTCTAAAGAAAAAGAAAAGGGATGAAGATCTGCAACATGGCATGGATACCCTGTGGCAAATTAATTGGATGAAATGGGAAAGAATCATACATTATGAGCAGGCATAGATTGGTTGGAAAAACTCACAAATGAATGAGATTACATATCCAATTATCTATTTGAGTTGTTGAATGAGTATTTCATTCCAAGTTCTACAAAGAATTCTAAAAGAAGTATTCCTCTCAAGAAATTTTCAACTGAGATGAGGAGGCATTAACCAGAAAACTTGGTGAGAACTTTCTAACATCCTCTCCCCAACTCTGTGACTGAGATAAACTTACTCACCAAAACAGTTTTTGCAAAACTGTCCACCTTTCAAAATTTGCATTAACCTCATCCATTTACCACTACAATTCTCTTCCCATCAGAGCTATAGCTCCCTCTTTTCACCAGACTGAGGTCAAGATGAATTCTGTCAAATAATTTCCACTTAAAACATTCCCATGGGTCATTTAGGAATACCATATCCTTACCTCCAGACATACATTTTCTTCCATACAATTTTCTTCATTGCTAAAATTCTTGCTATTCTAAGCACTCTTTGTTGGAATTTAAAAAGTCTTTTTTTGTTGTTAAATGTTCAAAAAACTAACTTTCAAAAGGATATTGGAGATGTGATAGATGTGGTCATTAATACTACCCTAAAATTATTCAGAGAAGGTTTTAATGAGATCTTTTTACAATAACCTTCTTTAGTTCAATTCAATTCAAATAGTTTTTAAGCACCTACTTTGTATAAGATACTGTTCCAGGTGCTAGGGATATAAAAATGAAAAATGAAACAATTTTTAAAGACCCCATTCATTCCAGGATCTCGCAAAATCAAATAGAGGATTGTCCACATCTGTAATCTAGTAGGGAATAATAGTTCACATTTAATATAGCAAAGTACTAATCATAAAGCTATCAGATAAGTGGGGCAAATGTTATCATATCAATTTATCAGCTGAGGAAACTGAGTCTCATAGAGATAAAATGACTTGCCCATAGTAATAAGCTAAGACTCAAAACCAGGTCCCCTGACTCGGTGTTCTTTTAAAAGGTTTAATACTCTTTGCGATAGACTAAAAATAATTATGCAAATACAAGATGGAGCAAGAACAGACAGATTACAGTTGTTCTGAAAAGTATTGGAGGACTTTAGTGGACTGCAAGCTCAATATTAAAAGCAATACTACGACGTGATAACCAAAACAACTAATGCAATTTGGACTACTTAGGAGAGATATAGCTTCTAGGAAGAGGAAAGTGATAATCCCGCTTTACTCTGCCTCTTTCAATTGTCATTTGGAATACTAGGCAACAAGAATGATGGAGGACAGTTACTTGATGACATCTGAAGATGGGTTGAAAGAACTGGGTATATTTAGCCTCAAGAAAAGAAGATTCAAGGAGGACATAATAGTTGTGCTCATGTGTTTGAAGGACTGTCATGGGGAAAAGGGATTATTATACTTGTTCTGTTTGATCTCAGAGGACAGAACCAAGATCAATGGGTGAAAGTGGCAAAGAAGTGAGTTTAGGTTTGATTTCTAAAAAAAAAAATCCTAATAAATAGAAGTATGTGAAAGCGAATTGTTTTGCCTTGAGAGCTGGATAGTTCTCACTCATTGAAAGTCTTCAAGCAGATGCTTAATGACCACTTGTCAATTACATTCCAGTTGGAATTCCTTCTATATGGGTTTGATTATCTGGCTACTGACATCCTTCTCCAAATACTCAGATCCTGTTCTTCTGTAATTTTGGGGCCTCTCTGCCTTTTTAATATGAATAGGGGGTTTCTGAGTTTAAGATGACAATTTTTCATCCCCCACACCTCTGATTTCCCTAAAAGTAGAGAACTCACAGTGTGGAAATTCCTTTTAACAATGCAGATAATGAACTGTTCTGAAACTTAAATTCTTAATACCTGAGAACTGAGAGTCTAAGTGACTTGTCCATGTCATAAAGTCATTACTTATCAGAGGCAGACTTGAACTCATGTCTTCTCAGCTCCATGGCCACCCCAATATCCAATACAACATAATCCTTGTCAATTACAAAATTGTATAAATTAAAAAATACTTATAGTCTATTCCATTTCCACTATATCCAAGTGTAAGGCTTTTACAATTATTTCATGAATATGACATGTCAATTTTTGCTCTCCCTTTATTTTTCAGCTAAATTCTAGGTTACTTGTTCAAATTTGATTCATTGATCAGTGGTGATAAAGTATAGGCAGAAAAGATATGAAAACTTATTACAGTAAGACAATAATATACTCAAAAGAATACAGGTATATCCAAAGAACAGCAGAACCACTGAAACATTAGCTGAATATTCCAGTTACAGCCTTTCAATTTCAATATCAATCACACATTGATTTAATCAACATAAGTTTTACTCCCACTAAGACAGATCACAAACTTTCAATCTTTGTTAATTACTTTGCTTGTAAAACAAAACAAAATCCTGTTGTCTGTGTCATGATGAGTATCTACAAACTTGATGAGGTTGTTACTCAGACTAAAGCATATAGTTTATCATGGTGTCATGCTGTCTTCCCAAGTTGGCCAGTTATTTTAGAATTCACATACAACTGACATATCCTTTATGAACTGTGAGCTGGAATATACCCCAAGGCAGGCAAAAACAGAAAAGTTCCTACATGCGCTAAAATATTAATAGTCATACTTTTTGTCAAGAAAAAACAAACTGGAGACAAAGTAGATGCCTATTAATTTGAAAATGTATAACAAAGTTGCAGTAAATGAATATAACAGAATATTGCTATACCAAAAGTACCAACCAAATGAATAATTTTGAGAAGTATTTATTAGGAGACAACTAAACTGATGCATAGCAAAATAAGGTGAATCAAGAAAGCAATATCTAAAATGACTAAAACATCGGAAATGGAAAACAACATTGCTGTATTGTACTACTCACAAACGTTTTCCCAAAAAAGGGTTAGGAAAATACAATTCTCTTTCTTCTTTATAGAGGTATACATGTAAACATTGAAACAAAATTATCAAAACTATCATCCACAAACATTGAACTCTTACTCTCTATAGGGGTAACTAAGCAGGACTGAGCCTGGAGTCAGGAAGACCTCAGTTCAGATTCAGCTTCAATCATTTATTATGTGTGTGATCCTGGGTAAGTCCTTTAATTCCTGTTTGTCTCATTTTCTTCATTTATAAAATGGAAATAATAATTTCACCTATCTCCCAGAGTGAGATAATTATCAAAAAGCATTTAGCAAGATGCCTGGCACGTAGTGAGCAGCATATGCAGGCTAGCTGTTATTATTATGCATGTAGGTATGCCTATGTCCACAAACATATGTAAGGAAGTTATCCTTGACAATTCACTTTTCTGGGGCATGAGTCTGACTCAAATTCTATAAGAAGCAGTTAGTATGTCTCCCCTGAGTCCTGTTGTAAGACAGCAGCTGCTCATTTTTGCATAATAGGTTATGGAATCTGGAAATAAACAAAGAACAGAGTCTACTCCAGTGATTTGCAAATGAAGTACTGCAGAACTGCAGAGCTTTCAATTTAATAACTGAGGCAATATGACCACAAGAACTGTTCCATGATTAATAGATGAATGTAATTTATTTTGTTATAAACAGAAAATGAGTTTGCCTGGGGTCATGTTATTTGCAGAGAACACCTAGTTGATAAAACAAGAAAGAAACAGAAGTGAAATGAAAATTTCAGAACCCTGTTCAAAAAAGAATATAAATCTGTCCCTATACTGCCATTTGTTTCCAGGAAGACTAGCTGGCCAAAAGTAACTTGGAGTGTTCTCTATTGCCATTTATTGCTTAGAAGGAATAGAGAAAATATTCTATTTTCATTTATGTTTTGTTGCTAAGAAAAAGAGGAGGGAAGGAGGAAATAAGCACTTATTAAGTGCCCACTGTGTGCAAGGAATTATGCTAAGGAATTTACAAAAATTATCTCATTTGATACAATACCTTGTGAAGAAAGTGTTATCATTATCTCCATTTTACAATTGTCGAAACTAAGTCAGACAGAGGTTAAGTTACTTTCCCAACATCATGAGTCTAATAAGTTATCTAAGGTCAAATTTGAACTCAGGTCTTCCTTACTCTGCGTCCAGCACTTTAACTACTGCACCTATGTGGTTCTGCTCAACATAGCAATGGAAACAACTGTTTAAAACACAATCAATGAATATGTGAAAACATATTTTAAATTTTTATGAAATTAAAATTATGTATTTTATCTTCTGTGATCTTTTATATTTCATTTGGTCATAAGCTATTAACCTATCCATATATCTAAAAGCTAATTGATACCTTGTTCCTACATTTTTAAAAATTATGTTACCTTTTCTGTCTGTTGTCTATCTTGGACCTTACTTATCATATGGTGTGAAATGTTGGCCTAAATATAATTACTGCCAGATTGCTTTCCAGTTTTCATGCTGCTTTTATATCATTTATATCCTAGGCCATTATTGATTCTTCTTGTTGTACACTTAATCTTTCCACTAATCGTTTTATTTTTTTAATCGGTACTTTATAATTTTCATGAGCATAGATAGCTCTCACTTTATGTAAATGCACAATATGAGAATTTGTCTATAAGCCTATGACAGGACTTTGTGCCAGCCAGGGCTCCACCTTTGGCTCCCAATAGGAAGCAGCAGTAGCAGCAACAGAACCAGCACTATTGCAGCCCCATGTCAAGAGTATTGCAGTCACTGAATCCACTCTATTTGCAAGACCTTCCCCCCAACACACACACAGCAAAGCCCCTTCAGCTGTGGGGACTGCAGTGTCACAATGGGGATAGTGCAGCACAGAGCCTTATGGAAGTCTGTGCAATGGTCCATTTAAGTTAAGCAAGAACTGCATGTAATTTGAAATTTCATACTGCTACATCACTATGAATGTTGAAAAACCTGTGAGCAAAACCAAGATGGTGCAGTGAAGTCAGAAATGTTTTTGAGTTCTCCCAATCCTCTAAACAACTTTATAATGCACATCAAAAAAATTATGAGCAGGATAACCAATAAAAAGTCACAATGAGTCATTTTTTCCAGCCCAAAACAATTTAGGAGAACAGGGAAGTCTATGAAAATGGATAGCCTTGAGTTTAGCATGGAGAAGTGGCAGCATCTGAGGTCTATGAGGCAAGGGTAGCACAGAAACTGACAACAGCAGTCACAGAAGGCCAGAAAGAGATTTCAAGGGGACCCCTGTGCAGGGACTGGGTGAAGAATTAGAAGTTACTGTAGAAGTACATGAGTATTCATCTCCAGATCATGGTTCCGGGGTAGGAAGGAGTGGTTATAGCCATGATGGAGAAAGGCCCAACCTGAGCACACGTCAGGACAGTGACCAGATCAAATCCCAGACATCGCCACTTGGAAACATCAAAACTGACAGGCCCTCAGACCAAGCTGCTAAACTAGTATGACATGAAAGCCTGACGCTCAGGACAGTCATCTCACCCTGAGAGATCATCAGAGCCCAACTCAAACATCAAGTCCAAAGTCAAGAAATAGGCTGGAAAAAATAAGGAAATACAAACAAGAAGTTGGCCGTAAAAAACTACTGTGGTGACAGTGATTCTCAAGGCACAAACTCAGAAGACAATGATATGAGAACATGTACTAGCCAAGCCTCAAATAAAAATGAAGATTAAACAGAAGCCAATAAGAATTCTTAAGAGAACTGAAGAAAGAGATTTTAAAAATTAATCAGATCAAAGTGGTAGAGGGAAGATTGGGAAAAGAAATGAGAGCAGTACAAGAAAATTATAAAAAGAGAATTAAATTTGGTGAAGAGGAACAAAAATCCTGAAGAAAATAACTTGTTAAAAATCAGAATTGGCCAATGCTAAAGGAGGCACAAAAAGAAGAAAGTAACTCCTTAAAAATTAGAATTGGTTAAATAGAAGATAATGATTTTATGGAGCTTCAAGGAACAAAAAAAAGTCAAAAGACAACAAAAGTCAAAATCAAAGAAAATGTGAAATATTTCACAGGAAAAATAGATAGAAAATAGATTAAGTAGGAACAATTTAAATTTTTCTACTAACTAAAAACCATGATAAAACAAAACAAAACAAAGAGCTTAGACATTATAATTCAAGAAATAATAAAGGAAAATTGCCCAGAGAGCATAGAATCAGAAAACAAAATATATTTTGAAAGAATCCACTGATAACCTCCTAAAAGAGAACTCAAAAAGAAAACTCCAAAAAACATTATACAAATCCCAGGGCTCCCAAGTAAAGGAGAAATCTATGAAAGCAGCTAGAAAGAAGTAATTTCAATAATGTAGAGTCACAGTCAAAGTCACACAAAATTTAGCAGCTAGCATGACAAAAGAGTGGAGGGCTTGGGGGGAGGAGGAGATAAATGTGAGTGAGAAATCATAAGGATCCAAATAAAGTTAAAATAGTTATAATTGTATGTGGAAAGACGATTCATGTAATGCCTAACAAATTTATCATATTTAAGGCAGTGAGAAAGAGTTTTCTTAGATGAAGGAAGAATACCAGTGATATTCTTTTATGTTGAAATTATCTTGAATGGAAGATTGACAAATAGGGATGCCCTGGAAAAAGGGGAGAGGTAGAGGAAGATTGAATAAAAGAATTTCACATAAAAGACATGTGTGAGAAAAAAATTCAGTGCAGGGGGACATGGAGAAGGAATGAGAAAGGCTCAAAACTCATTCCCATCTGAACTGGTTCAAAGAGGGAAGAATATACACTCAGTCAGGTTTTTAGAAATTCATCTTACCTAAGAAAGAAGTAGGAAAAGAGCTGACTTAAAGAAAGTGTGTGTTAAAAGGGAGAGCTGTAAAGGGAGGCAGTGATCAAAAGCAAAAAAGACTTTTAAGGGGGAACAGGGTAGAAAAAAAGAAGAGGAAAAATGGAAAAGGATGGAGGGAAATAAACAATTATAGATCACAACTGTAATTGTGAATAGAAGCACATAGTGTAATGAATTAGAAACCAGAATCCAACAACATTTCATTTACTACAGAGATGCTTTAAACAGAAGGACAAACAAAACTAAAATAAGGGACTGTAACAGAAACTGTTATGCTTCATCTGATACAAAAAAAAAGAGTAAAAGTAGCAAGCGTGATCTCAGTCAAAGAAAAAACAAAACTGACCTAATTAATGGAGATAATTAGGGAAATTACATTTTTCAAAAAGTTAACAGAAAAAAAAAAGGTTAACATAGGCACTGAATTAATATAAATATTGAGTATATACACACCTAATGCCATAGCATCACAATTCTTGAAGGAAAAATTAATTTAATTATAAGAAGAAATAGACAATAAAACTATATACTATTGAAGAACTCAATTTGCTCTTTCCAGAAATAGATAAATGTAAGCATAAAACAAATGAGAAAGAAGTTACAGAGAAAAAAAATTGAATTTTAGAAAAATTAGATATCACGGACCTCTGGAAAATATTGAAGAGGAGAGAGGAAGTATTTTTCACAACTTTACATGGCTCTTGCACAAAAATTGACTAAAAGTTCCATGAAAAAACACAGAAAATTAATATTAAACGTGCCATTTTCAGATGATAATGCAATAAAAATTAAAGTAAATTAAGGGTCTTTGAAGTATAGGCTAAAAAACATAGTAACTAAATCATTTTTCCCAGAGAATGATTAGGTCATTGATTAGGGGGAGCCATGGAGTTTTCCTGCTTCTACCTGTGGCCCACTTTTAAGAGACATTTGACTGACCTGCTTTTAAATGATGCAATCTAATTAGTGGCAAAGGCCTGGGTGCCAATAAACAAATACATTGATATTCAAGATTTCTGTTGAGTATTTAGTAAATAGCTCATAATAATATGTTGACTTCATGCTTCACAGTGACAATAGTTGGTTAAAAATTACAATTGGTTGTAAGACTTATTCAGTCTAGTTGTTTATATCTTACAGACTTGGAAATATGAAAGGAAGATTCTGATATTTGTTATTAACAAACTAAATCCAAAAAGATTTTGGGAATTTCCACTTGGATATGGGCAAATGAGAAAGGAGGAGGATCTATCATTCAGGCAAAAATAAACAGGTATCTAAGAGAGATTACAAACTCCTTGCTGTCATATGGGGATAATTATACTTATCCTATTGAAAAAATCAAATACAAATAAAATAATGGATATGAAAATGCATAAAAAATGAAGTGTTGTACAACTGTAAACTGTTTGGGGGAAGAGGCAAGAGGAGATATCGGGTAGGGTTTTTAAATTTGTGATTTCATTGGTGCAGGGAACACCTACCAAAGGAAGCACGGTAACAACTCTTCTACAGTTTACCATTCTGGAAAATTCCCCAGGCCCCTGAACCCAAACAGCTCAATCGGGCAGTGGAAAGGAAAGTGGAGTCAAAGCTAGGAAGCCTGAGTTCAAATTCTACTTCAAACTGTTAGCTACGTGATACTGGGTGACTCATTTCATCTTTCTGTACCTCAATTTCCTCATCTATAAGATGGGGATAATAATAACACATGCCTTACAGGGTTGTTGTGAGGAACACACGGGATTATGTCTGTACGGTGCTTTGTAAAACTTAAAGCAGAAATGCTAGTTGTCGTTTTTATTCCTGACCCCAAGAGTAACTGGTTTTCTAACATATATAGAGATTCTCTCTGTCTCTCTCTCTGTCTCTGTCTCTGTCTCTCTCTCTCTCTCTGTCTCTCTCTCTGTCTCTCTGTCTCTGTCTATGTCTCTCTCTCTCTGTCTCTCTATCTCTCTCTGTCTCTCTGTCTCTCTCTCTCTCTCTCTCCCTCTCTCTTTCCCTCTCTCTCTCTCTGTCTGTCTCTCTCTCTGTCTGTCTGTCTGTCTCTCTCTCTCTCTCTCTCTCTCTCTCTCTCTCTCTTTATATTCAATATAATCGTGATCACTTCTCAGGAATACGAACCAAAGGGATTCTTGTGTTAGATGGGAAGTGAGGCTAAATGAGCTCTGAAGCCCCTTTTGACTCAAAGATTCTATAATTCCACCTGACACTGACATCAATACAACAAATTCAAGTATGAGCTAGAGAGGTCCACCCAACACTAATCAGGTCCAGCCTTCTGTGCAACCTGGAAATACTCCAGAGGGATAGAACAATTCCATCAGTGTCACCTACAAGCCACACTTAGCAATAAATGGCAAGACAAGATCATCCAAAATGAGTTCCTGGAGAAAAGCCTGAACATCAGCATCCAAGTCAGGCTGGTAATAATTCAGTTCCACTGGGTTGGTTGTGTCTGGCAGGCTAGAGCAGTGGCTGCTCGCTGCCAAGGGAACGTATTGCAACAAAAATAGAAGAAACAGAAGAAACCGCAAGATTGCCCTGTAGTCTGATTCCAAGGAACACACGTCTGTGGATACTGACAAACAGCACAAGTCAGAGGCCATTCTCTGAGCAATCACAGATGTGGCGGTTCATTAAGAGAGGTCAAGGACTTGAAAGCCTGAAACACAGTGAAAAGAGCACTGGATTAGGAGGAAAAAAAACCTGGGTTTGAATCCTAGGTCTGTTATTTATTCTCTCTGTGACCAAAAAGCAAGTAATTTCCCCCTTCTGGGTCTCAGTTTCTTTGTCTGCAAAATGAAGCAAGTAGATTATATGGCTTCTAAGGGCCCTTCTGGTTCTATGTCTGTGGCTACACTATAATTAATTCTATTATTTCAGGTGATTTAATTAGTATAGACTCTCAGACAGATTACCACCCCTTCACGCACTAGTTATGGTCTTCATTGTGAATGACTAAAGTGGAGGAAAAAAAAAGAATCATCACCTGGCCACCTGTTGGCCAGCCTTCTGCTAATAAGCTGCCCAAAAAGCAAGGGCAGTTTTGAAATAACAAATTATGGCTTTTCACTCAGAGGACGGTGAGATTTAGTGAGAGAAGGGCCTTCAGAGATTCTTAGGAAAATACTGTGTAAAAAATGCTATAGGATACACAATAAGACTTTTTTTTTATAAAGAAATTAAGGACATTTGTTTTGCTCGACTGTGGATATTTGTTACAAGAATTTTTTTTTTTCCCATTGGGATGAGGGAGAAAAATAGATTCGTTACCTAAAATAAATAGAAGTTGGAATGGGGCTATAATTAGGAGATATACAGTTTCAGATGAAGTCACTACATTATTAGTTTTACTTAAATTATTGACTTTGTTATGAGAGACCTCCTATGAATAGCGAGTTAGTTCCAGATGTCTATAATGTAAAAACAAAACACATTAGTAAAACTTTGTGCTTTAAAAAAAAAAAAAAGTACTATAGCATTGCTTCATGGACCAAAAGAATCACTTCCACAGCACTATGAGGCCTAAAAATAGAAATTTGTAGTAATAGATACTACTAACACTGATTAAAACTATTAAATTACCTAAATCACAAAAGGAATAATTCAAAGAAATACATAGACAGTTTTTTCCCTGCTTAGCTTTTTAGTGGAGATATAGGAATTAATAGCTCTGTATTTTCAATGATCCCAAGATGCTATCTAAAATCCAAATCCCAGACAAACAAAAACCATATTTAAAAACCAAAAGCTGTTCTGTAGATTGAAAATAATGGATGTTACAATAATTTCTGAGCAGCAAACACTGAAGAGCATGCCAAGGGTACAGAAGGTCCAAATGATGGCCATAATTAGATTGCTGCATATTACCAGTGGTGACTTGAATTCAATGTGTCATCAGAAATAGCTATCATCCAGAAAAGGTATTATTGGAGAAGGAGCTTGGATACTTATGTGGTGAAAACAATGAAATGTTCAAATTCTGGATTAGTAGCTTTTTTAATATGAAAAGATTGCAGGAAGTATAGTATAATGCAGGCTTTCTTAATCTTCTTGTATCATGAACTCTTTTGGTATTCTATTGTAACTTATTGACCCCTTGTCAAAATAGTATTTTTAAATGCATAAAATAAAATATGCAGAAGCATAAAAGAAAACAAATATATTCAAAAATAGTTATAAATATATTTTAGAAGAAAATTTATAGACTCTAGGTTAAGAATTCCTATTACAGCTGCCAACCTGACTTGGATGCCGTTGTTCAGGCTCTTCTCTAGGAACTCATGTTGAATTATCTTGTCTTGCCATTTTATTGCTAAGTGTGCCTTGTAGGTGACAATGACAGAACTGTTCTATCCCACTGGAGTATTTCCAGGTTGCACAGAAGGTTGGACCTGATTAGTGTTCAGTGGGCCTCTCTAGTTCATACTTGAATTTGTTGTATTGATGTTTATGTCAGGTAGAATTATAGAATCTTTGAGTCAAAAGGGGCTTCAAAGTTCATTTAGTCTCATCTCCCACCTAATGCAAGAATTTCTTCTGCAGATGTTCCTGAGAAGTGGTCAGGATTATATTGCAATAAGAACCTGAGAAATTACATAGTACAAAGGATAGAAAACCAGTCACTCAACGTCAGGAATCGTCATCATCATCATCATCTAGGAGTCATAAGACCTAAGTTCTTATTCTGTTGGATTTTTTTTTGATACATGTGTGATTTAAGGCAAAGCTCTTGATCCCTCTGGATATGTGTTTCCTCATTATAAAAGGAAAGGGTTTTATACCATGACTTCTAAGTTACCATCTAGTTATTTATCTACATTATCCAATGACAAAACTTAGGGGAAAAACTTCAGCTTCTTAGCTAGATTCTGTATGGAGGAAAATATGGTCTACTCACATAGAATGAGCCAGTTGCTAATGACTTGAATTCTGTACTAGTGGAAGGAATATTAAACTAACAGAAATCACATATATATGAAAGAATTTAATGATAAACTCTTAAAAATAACTTCTGAGGTCCTAAAATATAACTTCATGCACATCTCAACTTAGTAAAATGAAATTTGGGAATCTACAAGTATAAAGTAAAAAATTACAGAAACAACCGGTTTTTAATTTCTTTAACTAAAAGCATAGCTTAGGTGCATTTTGTTTTTAAAAGAACTTAGTAACAGAAAATAATCTGTAACAAATAAGAGTGTTTGGATAATGTTTTGAGGTTATCAATTAGCTTTTCCTATATCTCATTTGATCCCCAAATGAAATAAAAAACAATCCACATATGACAGGTCTAACAATATAATTAAATTAAAATAGTTCAGTTTTAAGATTAATTAAAGAAATCTCTTATTATAAATTTTGGTTTAACATAGCACAAAACTGGATCAACCTAACAATTACATGGAGGACAGAGTAAGCAATGGGTAGAAGTTGCAAAGCCTTGATGTATGGAAAATCTTCACCATTACATCTTCTAAATTAGTCAGCGCCTTCTCTCCTGAGTCCAGATAAGTGACTACCAAGTGTTTTTTTAGGGAGAATTCTTTAGGGATAGTTTTGCTTAGATAACTTCTGGAATGAATGAATGAAAAAGCATTTATTAAGTGGTTGTCATGTGTCACACACTGTCCTAAATTTACTCTCTGTCCAATTTTCCTGCTCCTCAGAGCAACATCTCTGTAGACCTTCAGTCTGGTAGTCAGTTTAATACCTCTCCTTTCCACACTTTTCTTCAGAGCCTCTCAAACAATGAGCTCTCTCTGGCAATGCATACCTCAATCTCATCATCTGTGTACACATCTCCGGAAAGTATACTGCCAACATAAGTGAACATATTCAAAGCATTCAAAATTTCTCCATTTACTGTAACCTTTGGTTTCACATATGGATGCTATAGAACTAGCTGGTGGAGAACATGTTCTCTTAGTGTTAATTGTCAGGTCAAAATTAGCAAAAATGATAGAGAAACAATCCATTCTCTGTTGCATCTCAGCCTCAGAGGTTGCATTAACACACAATCATCTGTGAACAAAAAGGCAGGCACCAGTTCTCCCTCTACTTTAGTCCTGGCTTTTAGCCTTTTCAAGCTAAATAATTTACCATTATTGTGGTAACTGACTTTAATGCCATTTTTCTCCTTTCTGAAGCTATCTGACAACATTACTAAAAACATCATGCTAAAAAGCATGGGAGCAAGTACACAGCCCTGCTTCCCCCCCTTTCTACTTAAATTTCCAACTGAAGAAGAGGTTTTGGATGTCATTTTAGGCTCCTCTGGTGTGACAAAACTCCTGATGTGGATCCTATTCCAGCTCAGTTTGGCAAGGCATGAGGTCCATTGCTCAGACAAAAGCTGATTGAAATCTTCTGGGTTATACATCATAAGAAAATTATCTCCCAGGAATTCAAGGATGGTATCTTTGCCCATATCTATAAAAGAAAGGGAAATAGGTTGTCCTATAGCTATAAGAAGGGGGTCTGTCTCTTTTAGTCAATGCCAGCAAAATCTCACCAGAGCCCTCCTTAATAGGCTGATCCTTCACCTGGAAGATGTTCATTTACTTGAGAACCAGCATGCCTTCAGAAATGGCTGAGGAACATTTGATACAGTGTTTGCTACCCCAACAACTCCAGGAGCAAATCCAGGAGAACAGAGGCGTGTACTTAGCATTCTTTTATCTGACCAAGGCTGTCGATAGATACCTTCAGTTCTGAGGGCTTATGGAAGATCATGGCAAAATTTGGTTGCCCAGAGAAGGTCATCAGTATTGTATGTCAGCTTCATGACTACATGCTTTCATAGGTTCTGGATAATGGATGTTACTCTCATGCTTTCCCAGTCACCAATCTTTGAAAATGCCTAAGTCATAGAATATAAACGGTTTGAGGGAAGGGATTATCTTATTGTTATATTTTTACTCTCTCTCTCTCTCTTTCTCTCTCAAGAAAACTTCAACTCACTTCTTTAGTCCAACAGCCCAGCTCCCAGATGCTGGAACAATTCTGCTTTCTCCACCAGGAGCCACCAGGAGGAACATTCCCAATTCTCTCTCTGTCTCTAGAACTCTTCTTATATACACACACTGGCCTCCTGTCTCAGCCAACCTCCTCCTGCCACATCAGGACAGGAGAAGAGCTCATACCTTCTGTACTTGGCACTAAGTTACTAAGTGCTAAGTATCTGCTAAATTGATTGCTGTTACAATATATATATATATATATATATGTATATATATATATATACATACACATGCATATACACATGCATATACACATGCATATATGCATGTGTTCAAATGCGTACACATATACACATATATATGCATGTGTCTGTATATTTATAGGTGTAATTTTGAGTAGAATATCCCCTTCTAGTTTTCCTTCTTGAATTTTGTTATTATATAAAATGCTGTTCATTGTTGTAAGTTGAATTTGTAACCTGCAACTCTGCTGTCTATATTTATGTCTTTGATAAATCCCTAGAATTTTTTTTATGTAGACTGTCATGTCATCACCAAAGATCTATAGCTTTAGGTCCCCTTTCCCTATCTTCACACCAATGTTTTTTTCTCTTCCTTATTGCCACTGTTAGCATTTCTAGAACTGTATTAAATAACATTAAGGAAAACACTCACGCTGGGTCTTAGTGCTAATTATTATTTAAAAGTGTGGTAGACTTCCCCTTCTAACCCATCAAAACCAAAATTTTATTATTTTTTTTGTAGTTACCTACCAGATAATTCTACTTCATTTTCTAAAATTGAATTAGTAAAGCACTCTATTTGATCTTCTATTTTCACCTTTCATTCTGAAGGTGTTCCTCCATTTATGTTATTTTCACAATTTTATTACCACTTAACTGGGCATAGTGGAGTCTGATTTTTATTTTTTACTCAAATTGAGGTTTCACTAAGATTATTGTTTTTATTAAATGATTTGATTTTCTAGCCTCTCTTTTTTAATCAAGTCAATTAAAAGTTTATCAATTTTGTAAGTCTTTACAGAGAACAAACTTATAGTTTTCTTTACATAACTTCTATAATCTTTTTAGTTTTCAATTTACTTCTCCTGTAATCTCTAATAGTTCTCTTTTTTACTTACTTCTGATTTATTAAGTCTTTGGCTTTCTTATTTTTAAAATTCATTCAACTTATTACTCTCCACTTCTCTCTTTTTAAAATTTATTTTAACTGATAAAGTTTCCTCTGTAATGTTTGCTTTAGTTATGCCAAAAAATATTTAATAAGTTCTTTATCATCATTTTCTTTCACATAATTATTGATTCTGTTATTTGTTCTCTGACATATTCATTATGTAGAATTTATTGTCAAGTCTCCATTTGGTTCTCTTTCTTTTTTCTTTTTTTTTTGCTGCCTGAAATAATTACTAATTTTATTGCATTAAGTACAAATGATGTGTTTAATATTTCTTACTTTGTACATATATTTATAATATCACTATGTCTTAATACTTGGTCAGTTTTTAAAAAACTTCCATTTGGGGCATAAGAGATGTATTTATTTTTTAGCAGACTTATTTAGAAAACACGTGTCTTTTAGTTCCAAGTTCTCCAGCAATTTGTTCAATTCTCTATTTTCTCTTTTGTTTATCTTTGTTATGTTTGTTCAAAACTAGTTAGCATTTAATTCTCTATTATTAATGCATTACTATCTATGTTTTCTTGTATTTCAGTTCATTTTTCCTTTCTGGACTTGGCTGCTAAAACATTTGAAGGACATTAGTTTAAAATTCATATTGACTTTTTGTCTATAATTTTTAGCATAATGATAATGCCTTGTTTATCTCTATTGCATTTGTCTTTACTGCAGTGCCTGATAGGATGTTTACAACTCCTGATTTATTGGATTCACCTGATGCATTGTAAATTTTGTTCCTGGTCCTTCATTTTTATTTTGCTTATATCTTGGATTTTAGTTCGGCTTCCTGTAAAAATCAGATTATGGGGTTTCTTTTTCTTATCCAGCCTGTCCCCTTCCTTTATCTTATTGAATTTTTATTCCTTCCCATTTAAAGTTATAAATTAGGTGTACTTATTTCCACTGGTCTCTCGTATTGATTTTTTTTTCAGATTTATAGGTTTTGTTGCCTATTTTCTTTAAACATTATTTTATCTGTTCCATTATTTTTGCTTCCTCTTCATTAAGACAGCCTTATTCCCACAGACTATTCCCCTTACTCTCAACTCCTTCTTTTTCATCATCACTTCCCCTGGTTTTCAAATTTTATTCATTTTATTAATCACTTTCTCTTTCTTCTTTTTATTCTATTTTCTAATCCAGACTTTATTCCTTATCAAAATCCTCCTTTTTTCTTTTAATTTCTTTTGTTACAATTATTTTTTTTTTTATTTTTCCTGGTTTTTGCTAAAAAGAAGTGATCTTCAATGGGATTCCCTCTGAACAACTGAATCAGTATTTCTTTCTTTCTTTCCCCCATTTTAACATTTCTCTTTGCCATCTCCTTTATTCTCCTAAAGATCCTCTGCTTCCTGAGAAAACATAGGAGTTATTTTCCCTTGTTTTTTAGTATTTCTCTTCCTTGGCAGGTTGGTAAAGTGAATAATCTTCAAAACAGGGGCAATAGAGTTGATTTCTACTGCTTTTTCCACAGAATATTATGGTAAGGACAGGGACAGGGTGTACTAGCAGAGACTGTAGCCACAGCAAAGAAACTGTTGAGTGGATACCAGACACACGCCATTAAGTCAGATTATGCTGACCTGAAAGAATGTGAAGGCTGATGGGGAAGGACGTGCTGAGAGAGTTTGAAAAGGACTAGCGAGAGATTAACCTTCTCTGTTGTAAATTCATCAGCCTATTAGCTTTTTGGAATTCTTAGAGTGCTGCACTATAGATACAGTGGCAACTACTTTAGTATGTACCTCTTATTTGGGCAAGTTTTGACTGATTTTGAAGATGAGAGAAAATATCTAGTCTTCCATCTTGATCACATGTCTGGGAAATATGAGTAAAATATTTGTTTCTGATATCTTTGTCAGCTCACTTTCAAAGAGAGTTAAGCTTTCCTCTTGTATTTTAGTTTGTCTTCCATTCCTAGTGCTTAATACCTCAGGACATCATTGAACAGGCTTTTTACCCTTCCCCACCTTCAACCAGTCTGTCATGTAACCAGGATTAAACACATATGCTTCACTCAGAGGAGACTTTTTTGGAACTCCAATACCTGCTTATTATCTCTGGACTTATACTGATAAGGTGGAACGTTTCCAGATGAGGATGACAATGGCAAAGGACTTAAAGTTCATACTAAGAGGATTGGTTGAAGGAAATGGCCATGATTCAACCTGATGAAGAGAAGAAAAAGAAAGGTGGACGACATATAACAGCTTTTTAAAGCATCTGAAGGATTTTTATATCTGTAAAGAAGCAGACTTTTTTGCTTGGCCCCAGCAGGCAGAACTTGTAGTTCTGTGACAATTTGACATTATGTTGTAGAAGGGATCTTTTTGTGCAGCTGTGGGTTGGATGAGATGACCTTTCAAGTGCCTTCCAACTTTGCGACTTTTGTGATACTGTGAATGTATGTTAAGTAATTCATACATATTCTGTAGTTTAAATACTGTGCCTTACCTACACAATAATGTAATTATTTTTTCTGTTAATAAAAAATTTAGCTATTTGAAAATGGACTATTAATATATTCCATATTTTTCCATATGTATTATATTCTCAAAGAAATTTGGAGAACAGAGGCTCCTACTTTTTGCATGCTGTCTGAACAAATTAGCTATTTTTGAATGATCCTATTTCAGAAGGCACAGAAAGCACAATTTATAGGACTTTAGATTTAGAGCCAGAAGGGAGGTCATCTATTCCATTTCCTTGAATTAGGACTACTCCCTATAGCAGTTTGAATGAGGACTATCTTGTGTGAGTTTTATGAGTTTTAAAATAGATAAGGAACTTAATTAGTTTCTCCTATACATTTCAGTTCCTACATCTGGCAATAAAAGCCTTTCCAGAGAGAATATTATGTGATAATTTAGCATCTATACTAGAGAAAGGAAAAGGAGAATTCTCCGCAAATGATTTACATATTCAAATGAGATTAGTTAAAGGATTTTTTTTTTTTTTTAATAGCTGGCTTGAGATGGGATGAATTCTGAGGTCCTCCTAGTGCTGGAGGTGGGGAACCTGTGGCCTCAAGTCCACAAGTGATCCTTTAGATCCTCAAATGAAACCCTTTGACTGAATCCAAACTTCACAAAAGGATTTGTTCTGTGAAGTCTGGATTCAGTCAAAGGGCCACCCCTAAGGACCCAGAGTGTCACATGTGTTCTTGAGGCTACAGGTCCCCCACCCCGTGTCTCTATTCAGATCAGGATCACAATGTGGTAACTTTTAATATGTCTTCTCAACTTTGCCACTTTGTACAGGAAATGTCACATCACAGGCAGGTTACTCCCTTGCTTTGGGAAAATTCCAGGGTGGTGACTGATGAAGAAGGCAATGTTATCTATTATCTCCACTTCTACAATTCTTTAGGCATTTGGAAAATTATGGTTGCTTGAAAGGGGCAAAGAAGGGAGAAAGAAACAGGAATACTAATGACTCAACCTATGGCTGGCTTTGAAACTGTTCTGTTCCTTATTGTTTGGGCTGGACATCTGAGAAACTCCCCAGTACGAGATGGAAATGACCTCATGGAAAGAATAAAAGGTGCCAAACTGATTTCATGGCCTAAATTTCTGCTTTAACTCTCAACTCTCTTATAACCTCTTCAGACTACAGTACATTAGTTTATATTTTTTCAGTGCCTTTACATAATATTTCATAAATTGAGGAATATGACATCTATGAAATGAACAAAGATTGGAATAGGCTCTAACATACCTCTTTATTTTCTAAGGGAGAGACCTAAAGCCAAGACTGACTGAATGACTGACCCAAAGTCAGTGACAGAGTTAGAAGTCACACTAAGATCCTCTGTTTCTCTATTGTGAAAAAAATGGAACTGAGACATGCTAAGGTGTGAGTGATTAAAAACTTAAATTGCAAGTTGTAAATCTAGTGATATTTTAGAAATCACTGAGAATTAAGCAAATGTGGCCTCCACGGAGATAATGAAAATGTTGGTCAGATAGTGACAGGCGTATGACCAGGCCTCAAAGCCTATCGATGTTTTTATTCCTCTTGTTTTGCCATTTGGACGGATTTTGCCTCAGTTATCAAGAGCATTTTGTGTGAAGAACTCAGGCAGCTCTTGAATAGAGCACAAATCGAAAATGACGCTCCCAAGCTTCCAGGTTGCTCTTGCTGTTTTTGACGACTAAATATTAGAAAATCCAGCGGAAAACTGAATTGTGTTGTCATGAACCCCTTTTGTCTGCCCCAAGTTTAAAAGGAATAAATATTCTTGCGATGTTTTGTCACTTAGTCACTAAGCATCTATTAAGCATCTACGATGTGTACTGGTGATATAAAGAAAAACAAAAGATAATCTTTGTTCTCAAGATACAGTTTCATGGGAGGAACAATATGCAGATAATTATGTACAAACAAGGTACATACAAGAGAAATTGTAGATAATCAATAGAGCGAAAGCTAAGCGCTAAGTAGGGTTGTGAAAGGTTTCTTGGAGAAAGTGAAATTTCTGTTTGTACTTAAAGGATGTCAGGGAAGCCAGGAGGTATGGCGGGGAGATACAAATTACATGTGTGGGAACCATCTGGAACTGCTTGTCACGGATATTTCAGTAACTGAAGAATATCTCACCTTCTTTGCTCCTACAGCAGAGCACTGTCCCTAACTTTTATAGGGGCTACAAAAATTAACGAGAAACAGACCATTCTTGTAAACAGCTCACTATCGAGTAAGGCAGACGCATCAAGGACAGAAATACGGCACAAAGGGTGACAAATATTTAAAAAATGCAAAACAAAACACTATGACAGTTCAAAGGAAGGATCACTTGGAGTTGAGGGAACAGGGAAGATTTTGTACAAGGTGATATTTGAATGGGACTCTGAGAGGTGGGTGAGATTTCAAAAGGGAGAAGTCACTTAGCTACCTTAACTCTCCAGAATAAATTCAGAAAAATCCTCTCAACGGCTTAAGTCAACACCACCAGGGCCACGCACTGTGAGTCTTGGTGTAGGCCTCAGGGCCTTTCCTATTGTTCGTGCAAAGCTGAGTCTGGCAGAAATCTACATTGATTACCAATGATCTCATAATCATCACGTCTAAGATTTTTTCTCCTCAATCCTAATACTTCTTGAACTCTTTGTGACCTTTGAAACTGTCAGTCCCCCTCTTTTCCTAGTCTTCTTAACCCTTCTATCTACTTTCTTTCCTCTACCTTTCTTGTCCTTCGCTGCAGTCTGTCTTATGACTTCATCATCCAACTGAAATTGGTGTCTCAAAAGCTAGCAATGAGCTATTAACTCTACTGAACAATGGCCTTTTCTCAGTCCGTATTTATCTTATCCTGCTCAAAGCCTCTGACACTATTGATCGCCCCCTTCTCCTTGACACTCTCTTACCGGTTTTCGTGACATTAGTTACCCTGGTTTTCCTACCTGTGTGATGGCTCCTTCTGTCTTCTTTCTGACTCCTCATGATGGAGATATCCTGCTCCCTAACTGTGAATGCTTGCCCAGGATTCTGTCCTAGGCCCCATGCTCTTCTCCTCCTATTCCCTCTCTCAGTGACTTCATCATCTTCCAAGCACTCATTTATCATTGCTATGCAAATGATGTGTAGATCTACATATTTAACCCCAGCATCTTCCCTGAGCTCCAGTCCCATGACATTAATTGCCTATTGGATATTTAAAATGTCCTAGAGACATTTTGGGGAGCTGGGTTGCACAGTGGCTAGAGTGCTTGGCCTGGAGTCAAGAAAACTGTCTTCCTGAATTCAAATCTGGCCTCAGGCAGTTACTAGCATAAGTCACTTACCCCTGTCTGCCTAGGCTTCCTCATCTGCAAAATGAGCTGGAAAAGGAATCTTTGTCAGTATCTTTGTCAAAAAATTAAAATAAAATAAATTAAAAACCCAAAAGCGGTCATGAAGACTTAGATATGACTAAATTGACTGAACAATAAAAAAAAAAATTTAAAACGAACATGTGTAAAACCAAACTCCTCATCTTTTCTTCAAAACAAGGCCTTCTTCCAAACGTCCCCATTTCTGTTGAAGGTACCACTATCCTTTCAGTGTCCAGGCTCATAATCTCAACAATATATTCAACTCCCCACTTGCTCTCATTCCATAAGTCCAATCATGTGGCAAAACTCAACATGTCTATTTCTACTTTCACAACACCTTTAACATCTAAGCCTTTCTCTCCATTCACAAAGCTATCATCTTAGTTCAGGCCTTTAATACCTTTTGCTCAGGTTATTCCAACAACCCCCTATTCATCTCATTGCCTCAAATCTCTCATAATTCCAGCATATTGTACAAATAATTTTCTTCAAATTCAGATCACCAACCCATGTGAGTTCCTTCTTTAATCAACTCCACTGGCAGCCTATTGCCTCTATTTAGCTTTTGGACTTTTACCAAAGTGAGTCCTAAACTACCCTTCCAGTTTCTTTGGAAATTACCCCCTTCCTGAACTTTAAGATTTACCCAGACCACTCTCGACTTCCCCCTCCAGGTCTTTACTTTACCTACGCCCATTAATGAAATGCCCTGCTTCCTTAGCTCTACCCTCATTGAGTGCTTTTCCTTTAAGCTGCGACTCAGACACCATCTTCCAGACAAATCCTTTCCTTATCCCCTCAACTTCTAGCACCCTCTCTTCCCTACTCCTTTATATTTGCATGTACCTATGTGTTTACTTATTAACTTCATTTTCTCAATTCTCATTCATCTTAACTTCCTCAAAGCCTTTGACATTGTTGATCGCCCTCTTCTCCTTGACACTCTTTTACGGGTTTTCATGATACTAGTCAAGTCACCTTGGTTTTCCTACCTGTGTAATTGCTCCTTCTGTCTTCTTTCTGACTCTTCATGATAGAGATATCATGCTGTATGTTTTAATATATGATTGTCTCCTTCATTTTAATATAAGCTCCCTATGAATAGATATTGATTGATTGTTTCTATTAATATCATCAGCACCAAGCACAGTTTCTAGAACTTAGTAGGTACTTAATAAACGCTTGTCAATTAACTGTGGATCCTACATTATCATTCTACCCTCCCATGATCCTCTGGTTCAAAGATGAGATATATCATTGTGAAATGAAGTTTATTTTGTCCTACATAGAACTAACCAGACAATATAAAGACACATAAAAATCGTAAGTTATTCATAAAGTAGGAATATGAATTGAAAAAGGGAAAAGCTATATCATATTGAAAGCATATCATTTTGCCAGAAGCTACTCTGACAAAAGATTATGGGATCTGAATTGACCTTAGAATACTTCTACTCAGCAAAGGAGAAACTTCTCTAAGATCTGAAACAAAATTCTCATCTTCAATCAATGCAGTGAATAAAGCACTTGGTCTAGAGTCAGAAGATCTGAGTATGAATGTGACCTCAGACAATTACTAGCTGTACAACCCTGACAAATTACTTGACCTCTACCTGGCTCATTACCTTTTCTGTAAATGAAGATAAAACTAGTGCCTACCTCCCAGGGCTGTTATGAGAATCCAACAAGATAGCAATTGTAAATGACAGTACTGTGACCGACACATAGTGAGGACTATTTAAATGTTCATTGCTATCATCATCATTAGTCAACCAAGGAAATTTTGCTCAAGTTAAAGTAAAGTTAAAGAATGACAACAAATTCTGATACTAAAGGCAAACCTCAT
>CM053590.1:199632618-199658182 GCA_028646515.1 Pseudochirops corinnae | reverse complement strand
TTTTGGGCCTCTTTTACCATTTGAGTTAGTCTATTTTTTAAGGTGTTATTTTCTTCAGTCAGGTTGTTGCCTCTCTAATCATGATTTTCTTGCATCATTCTCATATCTCTCCCCAATTTTTCCTCCACTTCTCTTATTTGGTTTTCAAAATCCTTCTTAAGCTCCCCTATGGCTTGTAACCAGTCTACATTTGTCTTGGAATATTTTGGTATAGGAGCTCTGACTGTGTTGTCTTTCTCCTGTTCCATGCTTTGATCCTTTTTGTCCCCAAAAAAGGAATCTACAGTTGGATTGCTGAGCTTTCTTTGCTTCCTTTGCCTGCTCATGTTGCCAGTCAGCTACTTGACTTTTGGCCTCAGTAGAACTCTGCTTTCCTAGAGAAGAGCTATGTCCCAAATTGCTAGGGTTTTTGCAGCTGCCAGAGCTATTAGGAGGGCACTGCTGTCTCTGCAGCCCCCTCAAGCTTTGGCTCACTGAAAACATAGCTCAGGACCACCACCGAAGACTGTGATCCTGATCCAGGCAGCTCAAGGCAAGAGCACTTAGCCTCTGAATGATCGCTTGGCTCCCCTGCAATCTGCAGCCCAGGAGTTTCTGAAGCAGCCACATGGAGGTGGCTGCAGGGCCGCTGCTTCAGACTGCTTCTAGCTTGGAGGCAGTTGGCCCTCTCCCCCAAATTTAGCGGAGTTCCACTGACCTTTTCCCTTTGTCCTTGGCTCTTATGGGTTTGTAATTCTGGAAACCACCACAACTGCCAGTTATCTGCTCTCCTGAAAGATCCACTCATGGCTTCTCCTGGATGGCCTGGTGCTAAAACCACATGAGGCTGGGCTCTGCTCCCAGAATGCTGCTATGAGTCCTTTCTGTCCGTCTGCCAGGCTGCCTTCTGAGGGAGCCTTGTTTCTCTGTCATTTTATGAGTTCTGGAGCTCTAAAATTTGTTTAGAGTCATATATTATAGGTATTTGAGGTGGTTATGGGGGGAGTCACAGAGTTCTCCTGCTTCTACTCCACCATCTTGACTCTGCCCCCGACCACATAACTTTATAACCAACTTTAGTTGGTTCTAATGAAATTCATTTAATTTCATGAAGGGTAAACACTCACAACTTCAGTGAAATAGAGCTTATTCCTTGTGTGAAACATAAATGATGGAAAGGTGAGCTCTAGTTCATGGCTATATTTGAGTGAATAATATGATGTCTTAGTTCTTTTTGAGCCACAAAGAAAATGTGTTGGTATATTTGTGCCCTGGCAGTGTAGAAGAGTCCCCCAATAGACAATTTATACTCAGATAAAAGAGAAAAAAATATATATATCATCAAATTTGGCATACAAATTTAAAACAAAATTATAAAAAGAACAAATTAAAAAGTCTGTCTTGACAGTAAAGAAGAAAATCATTAGAGAGTTTTAACAACATTTAAAGGAACAAAAACTACAAGCAATATTAAATGGATAAAACCAGGAACTGCTTTATTAAATTGATAAAGTAGGTAACTATGAATCTGACTTTAAAAAAGAGAAAAGAAAATTGCTTTGATGATTTCAAAAATAAAAAAAAGAGAATTAGCAAGAAGTAAAAGAAGAAATAAACAGAAATCCTTTCCTAACTCATCACCCTTTCCATATAGTACTAATAAATACCATTAAGAAGAGACAGGCAACTTTGAACTATAATTAAACGAAATCAAGTTAATAAGCATTTAGACAGTCAATTTTGAACTATAATAAAAATCAAGTCAATAAGCATTTATTAAGTACTTACTATACAACAGACACTGCTTTAAGGTCTGGAGATTCATTTATAAACCAAAAGAAAGATAGTTTCTGCCCTCAACTAACTTATGTCATAATGTGGGAAGACAGTATATCAGATGAAGCTGAAAAGCAGAGCAGAGGAAGACTCTGCAGGGGCATGACTGAGAAAGAAGTCAGTTGAGTCAGAAAGCAGAACAGGAATAACAAAGTGAAGATAGCTGTATTGGGGTCCTTTATTTAAATGGGTACTATTCAGAGAGAAAATGTGAAACCAAAGGAAGGAATGGCTAGGGTTAGAGATCTCCCAGCATGAGAAAGTTGGAATGGTTGTTCATCCTTTCTCAAAGATGACCAATGAGATCCCAAGTGTGATGGTTGGATTTGCATGTGAATTGTATTTTAGATAGGCAGAGCTACAGAAAGCCTCATTCTCTCCTTCAGAGTCAATGGTATTCCCTGTCAGACAAAGATCAAGATGACTGGCAATGGCCCAGGGCTGGACATTATTATATATGTGGTTATTACAGAGGATTAGAAGAGCGAATGAGCACAATTCTCAGAAATAGGGATCTTCAAGAATGCTGGTGGATTTTTTAAAAATAATATTTATTTTTACTCAATTACATGTAAAAACAATTTTAACATTTTTTAAAGTTTTAAATTCCAAATTCTATCCCTCCCTTGTTCTCTCCACCCCAAGGTGCTACACAATTTGATATAAGTAACACGTGCGCAATCATGTAAAACATTTTTATTAATCATTTTAAAGAAAACTTGAACAGAAAAAAAAGAAATGATATGCTTCTGTCTATATTCAGATGACATCAATTCTTTCTCTGAAGGCATCATGAGTCCTTTGTGATTGTCTTGGATCATTGTATTGCAGAGAATAGTTGAGTCATTCACAGTTGTTCTTCATATAATACTGTTGTTAGCGCGTACTGTGTTCTGTTGATTCTGCTCACTTCACTTTATATCCATTCATGTAAATCTTTCCAGAATTTTATGAATCATCCTGCTTGTCCTTTCTTATAGCACGATATTCCATTACAATCATATATTGCATATGATTCAGCCATTGTCCCAATGTTGAGTATCCCTTCAATTTCCAATTCTTTGCCACCATAAAAGGTTGCTATATGTATTTTTACGCAAATAGATCATTTCTCCTTTTTAAAATCTCTCCTTGGGATACAGACCTAGTGTGCCATTGCTGGATGAAACGGTACGCAGTTTTATAGTCTTTTAGGCATAGTTCCAAATTACTTTACAGAATGATTGTAGAGTATGTTCTTGAAGACAGCTATTTGGGTAAAAATGTTGTTGGAGAATGATAGACCAAAAATATGGAGAGACAGGATCAGGTGCCAGAGAGGAGTAATGGACTAAAACACTTGTACTAGGCCTATACTGTCAAAGAGATAAATGAAAAAGGATATGAATATATGCGTGTTTTTGCACATATTCATGCATATATATATATATATATATATGAGGAAAAAAATCATTGTGAAACTTTTTGTCATACCAAAGGCTTAGAAACTAAGAGGGGAGGGTATTTATCAATTAAGAAATGACTGAACAAATTATGGCTTATGAATATGGTATAATATTATAGTATGAAGTGATGAAAAAGATTTAAAGAAACCTGGGAATATTTACAATTTAGGCACTTTTGCCAATACAACAATAAGAACAGTAACAACAGCAACCACCACCACCACCACCACCACCACCACCACCACCACCTAACATTTACAGAGTACTTTAAGATGTTCAAAGTTCTAAACATGTGATCTCAGTCATTAAAAAAAAAAATCCTTTGAGGTAAATTCTATTATACTTTCATTTCATAAATGAGGAACCTGGTCCTGAGAAAGGACTTGTTGAGGGTCACATAGCTAGTAGGTGTTTAAGGCAGGGTTCCGACTCAGGATTTCCCGACAACAGGTCCACTACCCTATCCTCTGTGCCATCTGTCTTGTGTTCCAACTCTGTTCCAAAGGACTCCTCTGCTAAAAGATTGTGACTTGAGTTTGATGAGTGCTACCTGAATGTTATCTAAATAGTAATTTTCATCCACTTTATTCTACCCTTTCATCACAGACTTATTCCTAATCTAAGATTCACTTGTAGGTAGCAGGCACTAGATGAAGTTGTACACATTTAGCTGCTGAGGCAGAGGAAAGTTAATATTAAAGAATCACACCATGTGCAGCTTGTGATCAAGGAGATCAGAACAATGATTAGGGAAGAGATTAAATTTGAAATGAACATATTGCAGGTGAACTAAGTCACTTGCAGTCCTTTTAATAGTCATTTTGCCATTCTCATGCAGGATTCACAGTCTTTCCATATCAAGTATAATAGATGAATGACAGAATAGTTGAAAAGGAAAGTAAATAATAAACACATTTCACCACAATTTTTTTTTAAAATAAATCTATTTTTTCAATTTTTTTCTCAATAAACAAAGTTGTTTTTTACATATTAAAAGGGAAAATAGCAGGAACTGGGGTATTTCCATAGGTTATGGGTTATGTAGTTAAGTAGCTCAGTGTAAAAGAATATACAATTCATATCCACCTAAAGAATGAAGATGTGTGTTTATGTGTGTAGAGAGTATATATTTCTATAGCATACACTGTATATATACTATATGTATGTACGCATATGTTTGTGTTTGTGTGTTTCTATAGCCATTTAATTCTGCTGAAACTCCCTTGAGTGATATAATGGGAAAATTTTATATAAATCAGAGAAACATTTTTCACAATTGAAGTCATATGTCATTAAGATCACTGAATTTTAGAACTGAAAAGCACTTCAGAAATCATATAGCTCCCAAAACCTTCTTATAGAAGGATGCCTCTGATCATATTTTCATTGGGATCCTTTTTTATTCCCTTAATCTGAAGCCAATGAGTCTTATTATGAGACCTTTAAAGTAAAGACAGAACCCAAGATAATGTTTCCCTGTACAGTAATAGGAAAAATAGGAGGGTGGGAATGATATGTGTGTGTGCATGTGTGTGTTTATTTTTTTGAGGTAATGTGTGAAATAGTGAGTTCTCTTCTTGACATATTGAGTTTAAGATATCTACTGTACATCCAGTCTGACGTCTGAAAGGAAATTGGAAGTGTGGTATTGAAGATTATCACAGAGACTGGGACAGGAAAGATAGATTTGAGAATCATCAGAAAAAAGATTTTAATTAAATCTATGGGAACTATTGAGATTATCAAGTAAAGTAGGCATAGAGTGAGAAAAGAAAAGGGTCCAGGACAAGACCTTGAGGGACACTTCTGTTTAGAGGGTATGATCTGGATGAGCATCCACTAACAAAGACAGAGGAGGAGTGGTTATTCGGGTAGGAAGAATACCAGGACTGGGAGTGATGTCCTGAAAAACCTAGAGAGAAGATAAGCACAGGAGGAGACAATGATCAGCAGCGTCAAAGGCTGCAGAGAAGTCAACAATAACGAGGATTTTAGAAAGCCATTGGATTCTTCAATGAAGAGAGCTCATTAGTCAAGTGGACGAGAGCAGTTTGGGTGGAACGATAAGGTCAGAAACTAGTTTTTAAAGGCTTAAGAAGAGAGTGAGAGAAGAGAAAATGGAGTCACTCATTATACACAGTCTTTTCAAGGAGTTTATCCACAAAAGGCAGAAGAGACACAGGGCAATACTTAATAGGAATAGAAGGCTCAAATTAGTTTTTCGTTTGTTTGTTTCTACTTGTTTTTTTCAGGATAGGGGAGAAATTGACTTGCTTGTAGGTAGTAGGAAATAAGTAAATAAACTGGGGAGGGGAGAAGAGGAGAGAGAGAGAGAGAGGAGAGAGAGAGAGAGAGAGAGAGAGAGAGAGAGAGAGAGAGAGAGAGAGAGAGAGAGAGAGAGAGGTTGAAAATAGTGAAAGGACAGGAATGACTGAGGGGGTAATATGTTGGAGATAGGATGGAATGGATTTGTTTGCACAAGTAGAGAGGTTAGCCTTGGTAAGGACTAAAGACATTTCATCATGTGAGACAGAGTGATTGAGAAGAAAGTGGCAGAAGGCATCTGAATGATACAAGACGAGGAAAAAGGGGAAAAGAGGGAACTCGTGGCAAATGGCCTCTAATTTTCTGCAAAATAGGAGTCGAGTTTCTCACCTATGAGAGTAGGGCAAGGGGGAAACATAGGTTTGAGGAAGGATGAAGAGATTATCTCCCAGAATGGTAAAAAGTGTTTTTGGCCCGGTGGGGTGGTTAGAGAAAGCTTTGCTCGAAGATAATACATAAAGTTGGTCCTGAAAGATGGTGAGTCGTATTTCAACAGGCAAAGATAGTGGAGGAAAACATTGCCAAAATAGTCAGTGGTGTGAGTGAGGTTGCCAAGGTAAGAAAAGGAAGGGTGATTTCACTGCATTGCACCACCACGGGTTTCCCTTTCACCACATAGACTAAATGGTTGGGGAGAAGTGGGGTGTGGGGTGTGGAGAGACAGCACATTTTGGTTTATTATTCTTAGCAGCATACTTGGGGAATTTTACTAGCTGGGGCAAACCTTGTCCTGAATGTGCCAGTTTGGATTATCTTCTGCAAAATGAGCACAAGAAACATCTTTCTTCTAATGACATTAGGAAGAAAACACCAATTAAAAATTTTACATAAAATTTCTAGATCAGGAGGGACAAAGGAACATCACAAATGCTCTGAGTGAAGTAGCTAGTATTTAAATGATAAATTGAGGGTGTGTGGAGGAAGAGGATTTTGTTTTTTTGTGTGACAAATGAATCTCATTTTAAATAGTAAAGGTAAACATCATCTAGTAGGTCATAAAATGCTTTTGACATCATATAACTCATTAGTTTAACAACTGTTGTCTGGGTCTTCTTGGCAAATGGTGTTTCGTTCATGGCAATGTATACGTTTTCTATTTTTGCTGTTTGCCTGGAATGTATTATTCAAAAGGCATTAAAGGCCACATACTCCTCTCAGCCAAGATGCTGACTTCCTAACAGTTGCTCAGTGAGTGGTAGGAGACAGTAAATAGCTTTTTAAGTTGAGTACTTACTAATGGGGAAGAGAAACTTCAAATAAGTTCCTCTGCAGGGCAGAGCCCCAGTTGTGGTTCTGTTGGTTTTTAGAATTCTGCCTGCTGTGTTTAGTTATTTCCTTCCAATAATGAATAACAATGTTTAGCCCAAACCTACCCTGGTGTAGAGCAATTGTATGCCCCACAGCACTATTCAGCAGAATGCTGGACATGCACTGAGAAAACTTGCATGCCCTTGTCCACCCACAGCACATCATTAAGCCTAATTCATTGGTATGATAAGGAAAAAAACTCTCTTTCTATAAGTATCAAAATAATTTCTCTAGGCAATTAAACCAGTCTAAAATTGGTTTTAGCAAAGTATTATTCTTTAATCTCAGGCAACCAACTGTATAAAGATTTTTGTTCTATTTTTTTTTTGAGATGCAGAGATAGATAGATAGATAGATAGATAGATGGATAGATAGACAGACAACAGTTAGATAGCCAGACAAATAGAGATGTGGGTTTATCTATATTTAAATATTTCAATAATTTATTTTCAGTGTTTGAATTGTTGACTCAACCCAAGATCCATGGCTCTTATCCCAGTGCTCTTACATACAAATGTCTACCTAAGCTAATTGCTGACTAATCAATTACATTATATTTTGTTCTAGTTAAATTAGTTCAAAACCATACAAAATCAGTATATTCTGCCATGAATTAAATAAGGTAACATTGTGTAGTGTATCCCTGGACAAACCAATTAGTCACTCAGTATTCCAGCTAACTAGACAGTAAACTGCAGAGAAGATCTTGACTTGTATTAGTGTTTCTTCACTAGGGAGTTCCTTACATATACCAATGAAATCACAGGTGTACTCCCTGTACCTATCCCTTAATATGGTGTAGCAAAAAGGGTAATTGATTTAGAGGAAGAAGATCTATTTATGAGTTGTAGCCATGTCATTTGCCCACGTCATGAGATTATGACAAGTCACTTGACCTCTACAGACTACAGTTTCCTGACCTACAATATCAGTATAATATTTCTTATGCTATGAGACTCAAAGGAGATAATATATGTAATATGCTTCCTAACATTAAAGCCTTATTTAAACATTTTCCCCATTTGGTCCTATGGTTTCATCAACATGGGGAGCTCTACTACATACAACATCCACAAAAATGAAGATTGATAATTTCTGCAACTTCTAGTATTAGAAAGTGTAATGACAATGGGGATTTTAAGATCTTCCATGCCCCTTGTAATGGCAAACAAATAATACTTAGTACCTTGTTTAAAGTTTGTTAAGAAATAGAAATTGTGAGTCCCACAGTGTGAGGAACTTGCTGATGCAATAGGAAGGGGTGGGACACGGAGGAGCTAATGATCATATATAAGGAGAGGCTCAGGTTGCAGAGAGCAGAATTGTGAACAGAACTTGTGGTGGCAGAACTGACAACTGAACTGATAACTGAGAAGAATTGAGAAGAGAATTAAGAAGAACTGAGAAATGAGAAGAGAGGAGAACTGGGAGGAAGCATAGCTATGGTGCCGGTACTTTGTCTGTCCATTTTGATGTTACTTTGTCAAATTCATCTCCTGATAGAGGATGTTGCTGTTAAGAAACTCTGGGACCTAACTGCTGGTTCAGAAGCCCTGAAAGAGGATTTTCTTGTTGTATGTTTACAGAAATCCTGGAGGAGTGTTTTAATGATGTTTTCAGAGGTCCTAGAACTATGCTGATGATTTGTATTGAATTTTCAGACCTTGTTGTTGGGTCTATGTTGATTTCACAGGCAGATAGTGAATTGATGATGATGTTGGCCATGTGTATTAATGTTGTTTTGGCTCTGTTAAGCTTTGTCTTCCCAGAAGCATGAACTGTGAAGTACTTGAGGTGGACTGGATACTGTGAGCTTCAATATGGAATGGGAACCAGACAAAGAACTGAATGAAGAACTGGACAAGGAACTTGGAGCTACCTGTCTTTGAACCTGGGTGTCAGTTGTGTAGATTTGAGCAGGAGCTGGGGCCGTGGAAGAAGAACCATGGAAGCTGAGAGCCAGCCTCAAGTCAAGATGAAAAGATCTCTTCTTGGGTACCTGATGCTGACTGAGAAGATTATGATTT
This sequence comes from Pseudochirops corinnae, assembly GCA_028646515.1. NCBI lineage: Eukaryota > Metazoa > Chordata > Mammalia > Diprotodontia > Pseudocheiridae > Pseudochirops > Pseudochirops corinnae. Next base: position 199,649,262 of record CM053590.1, on the reverse strand, counting down.
ACTGTGACCTAGGGGTGGGGACCTTTGTACTTTATGTCCCTTAAGAAGATAAACCTTCTTAAGGATGATTGGATTAAGGACTTACTGAATGATTGAGTTACTAAATGATTAAGTTAGTAAATGATTGCACTTTGTTTAAAATTATGTGGCCATTTTAGTGATAAGTTGTTATGTTATAACATTGTGAATACAATAGCAGTCCTCTGGAAAGCTGTTTGTGCTTGGCTTTACAGAAAGTTGTATGTGGCACTGAGAAATTAAGTGCTTTGCCCACTGTCACACAGGTAGCATGTATCAGAGTCAAATCTTTAACCTAGGTCTTCCTCATTTCAAGGCCATTTTTAAATCTATCATGTCATATATTTCTCTGTAATTATAAATTTTAATATGAGTAGCTTTGAATTAGAAAGGATTTAATTTTTTTTTTGCTATTCTAAACTTCACAATGTACTAACAAATAAAAGTATTCTCATATTCAAAGAAGAAAAAAGATTATGGTTTATGAAACCATGAATTTGATCACATATGTTCTGTGTTTTATTTAGTATATACATGTACTGAGGTCAATGTGTTGTGAGGGGTTTCTCCCAAATTTAGTATGGGAATGTCATTGCATGACTCAAAGCAAAGGAGAATAGACATATCTAACCTCTTCTATTCCAGCCCTTCTCCAAAGGAGACTATTAATCCTTGCCAGAAGTGGGAGCAGGAGGTTGAGGCTGACATCCATTCTACTCTCCTTACCTAGATGGGATTCTTATCTAGAATTATAGATATCTGCTTCTTTAAATATTGTTAGTCTAAGGGCTGAGATTCTTATATTCATTCTAGCTTCTGATTATTCTTTCATTATTGGTGGAAGCAAGACCTCAAACTCTATATCCAAGTACTTATGCCTTTCTATAATGCCAGTGTCATATTCACAGTGCCCACAGTGGCTATGAATATGCTGGTGTAGTTGTGAATGACAAAATGTAATGGGCTCTCCACATGGAGGACAGAACCAAAGCATTTATTCAAATACCAGAAAGCTGAATCCCTAAACCAGAAAGTCAAATTCATCATAGTAACCATGAAGTTGGTACAAATAACCAATGTAGTGAACATCAACATTCCCAAGCCTTCCAAACCTTCTCTCTATAAGGCCTTCAAAACAGGCTCCCTTAAACAAGAATGCCCCTCTCTCACTCATGCTAGCTGCTCAGCCTCCATGCTACTTGCTCCCAGCAGTTTTGGCTCTCTCTCAGCTTGTGTTCACCTTTTTATCTGGTCATTAGCTCCTCCCTCTTACATCCTTCCTGTTCCTGTCTTTGGCAAGTCCCTCCCACTTTGGGTTTCACATGTTCTGTTTCTTAACAAAGACTTGATATAATCATGGGAAAGACTCAACTGAAACAAGGTGATAAGTACTTGTTTCCTTGCTATTACAAGGGGCAGGCAAGATTTCTCAAATCCCCATTACCGTTACACTTTCCCACCAAATACCAGCTCTCCATTGAAGATATATCACACTTAACTAAGAAACTCATTTATCCAAATTGGTAGCAAAACAAATCAGAGATGGTGAATGTAAAAGAATATAAATATATTATTTATATGTGTGTATTTAAGCACACATGTGTATATATGTATGATGTATGTATGCATGTACGTATATATGGCATCATAATAGGTGATGTCTTGACGCATACATCAACTGGATTTAAGTGAGGGAGAATTATGCGATGTCATCAGCATCACTCTCTCTTCAAGAGTCATCGACGTCCAGTGGCAAGACAAAAAAAGTCGAGATGACTAGTGATGGCCCAGGATACAGTGGATGACCTTGTTGTCTTTGATATCTGGCAAAGCTCTAAGTATTCCATAGTATTTGCTTTAGCTTCCTTCCTGACCATTGGAACAAATTGTTCTCCTCTACCCATTTAGCCAAGGGAAATCTTCACATGCTTGGGATAGACATCCCCCTAACTCACCAACAGGTTTGAGGTCTGTCCATTACCCTCAATTGGGTTTAGCCTGTTTCCTGAGACAGTTTTACTGGGGTGTGGCTGCTGGGTATGCTTCTTGGATGCAAAGGAAAGAGTTGAGTAAGAGGGCATACCAAAGGTAGGTAAGCAGCCTTGCAAAGGTCTCAGCAAACCTTCTTCACCAGAACTGCTAGTCCTCCCTGAAGATCACATACCCCAATGAAATAACTCACTCAACCAAGAGATCCTAAATTTCCCCCAAGGACAATTTCCCCAAAGTCTCCAATGGACCAAGCTAGACATGATAGAAACTGCCCACTCTTCTCATGTCTTTTTCCCAGTGTTTTTTTTTTCCTTCAGGAATCTGAAGTGAAGTTGGCTCTTCCACCTTCTCTCTTGAATCTGGAAGCCAGAATCACCTGAACAACTACAGAATCCAAAGCAAGTTGATGACTCAATGATCTGAAGAAATCCAAACGCGAAGATCTCTCCTCTTTTCCACTCTTATCACCTCTTTCCAGTCCCTTATGTAGACATAGAAAATTGATCTCCACCAATGAGGATAAAACTTCATGGGACTGGGGTTACAGATTCAGTTCAGTATGTTAGTCCCAAAGTTGTCATGCTTGTCCATATTGACCTCTTAACTACTTTCCAATCTCTTTTGTTCACTTTCTTTAAATGTTCCAGTTACACTCTTTCCCTTCATCCTTAAAAAAAATGGTATCTGTTGCAGAAAGATTCAATACTGGCACACTCTTAATTTAGATTTAGTGTTAGAAGGAATTCTTTTACATTCACCTTCTCTGATTTGTTTTGCTACCAATTTGGATAAATGAATTTCTTAATTAAGTATGATATGTCTTCCATGGAGAGCTGGTATTTGGTGGTAAAGTGTAATGGTAATGGGGATTTGAAAATCTTCCCTGCCCCTTGTAATGGCAAAAATGAATTATTCTAAATTCATTGAAGGGTTACCAAGGATTTCTTTGTTTTAGCACAGCAAAGATATGCAGCAAGGATATTTACATAGTGATCTAGGCAGAATATGGTGAAGGAGATACCTCAAGTGATCTTTAAAATCAACCAAGCTTGGAGGTTTCTGACTGCCTATGGCTGGGACATTTTTTGGCATAAGGTCACAAGGGAAGATAGGATAAATTAGGAAAGCCTTGTCTCCTTTTAGGGAAAGCTGATCCTTAAATATTAAAGAAGGAAGAAGGGCCTAGGTCTCTATAGTATGATGGGAGGGGGGAATTATTCCTATCACAGTGTCATTAGTCTGACTGTCCCATTTTATTTTTGCCCCCCAATATACACGTGTATGTAGACATACACACAACTGTCTTTCATAGCAAAACAAATGTACACATAAGCCAGGTCCAAAAATGTACTTTTCATTATTTTAGGTGACTTCTGAGATACCTTTCAGTTCTAAAACTATGAACCTGTGATCCTATAAAATATTTCTATTTCTTAATCTAATATTTCAAGTGAGCCATATTTGTGCTGGTTCTGTGGGAATAAAGGCTTGAGATTATATTTTCCTGAAAAGTCAACAAATATTTAAGAGAAACATTTCAGGCTTTCTCCTTAAGTCCACAAGAATTAAGACTAAGTGCTGATAATACAAGTAAAGGTTAAAAAAAAAAAGCTCTTGATTTCAAGAATTTCACAGTCTTATGTATAAAACCATATGCAAACAACTAAGTACAATGGGAGATATATAAAGGGTAAGTTGGAGATGGTCAACAGAGTGAAGGCACAAGCATTACGGGGGATCAGCAAAGGCTTCTTGTATAAAGTGGCATTTAAGATAATACTTGAAGGAAGCAGGGAAGCCAATAGATTTCTCCATCACTTGGAGAAATATATGAAGGAAAGAAAATGAAAATAAAGTAAATGAATGAAAGTATATGTTGATGATTGAACTGCATGGGCCAAAATAAGTGCTTCTAGGTAATATACATAGGGTGACAAAGAAGATGACAGGATCTCCTTAAATCACAATATACTCTTTCAACTCCACTGGGCCCAATTTATTTTACCCTTGGTGGGGTTAGTGAAGGGTCTTGCAATCTGTAGTCCACTGTCTCAAAAAGCAATCTCTCAATCATGGAGCATTATGTTACTTTTAGGAGACTCAGCAGCAAGCTTTTGAAATTTTCTGTCCAAATGGGAAGAGCTGAAGATAAAGAGCTGAGTTGTAGTGACAAACACTACTTCCCCTCTCTCATTTCAATCCCAAACCCAAGGAAAAGGGAGAAAGGAAAGTACAAATGTGGTAGGCAGGATAAAAATTGTATCCAAATGCTAGAAGCTGGGCAAAACAAGTTGCTCCAAGAAAGATGACTCAATTGTTTTTCCCTTTAAGACTGAGTAAATTCAATGAGATTTTGTTCTTTATCCAAATTACTTTTTTCTATGAATAATTGTTACCTGACATCTGTATATGATGTTTCTTTGCCATACTATAAATGGCTTACTTATCTATTCTGAGTTATCATCATTCACATAAAATCTATGGTTATTATGAAAGTTGTATATTATAGGTTCCTGCATTTATGGATTACAGAACTAGTTTATGTATGATGTGAATATTTGGTTGAAATCGATGCATATATAAAACACAGATCAAAGTAGTAAATCCTGTTTTAGTGATCTAAACTCTGGTCTGGTCTGAGGTCTCAAAGTTTTCATTTTTTTAACAGTAATAATTGTATAGGCTTCCTAAGAGACAAAACTTAAGGGTGCACCTATGGTTTTATTTTGAACCTGACTAGTGAGCCTACTATTTTAATAAGGCATGTCTTATTAAGTCACTAGTTCTTACTCCAGTGAGATAAAGGATGGGGTAGCACTAGATCTGGAGTCAGCAAGAGTTGAGTTCAAATTCAGTCTCAGATACTAACTAGCTGTGTGCAAAGACATGCATAAGCAGCTTTCCAGAAGAATGCTACTGTGAACAGCTTTCAAGGTTCTGATTACATAGTATAGAGAATATTCAAATAACAAATCAGAGCAAAACATTCACAGAAAATCAAGATACAGCATTCACAATATTACAGCTTATCACAGAAAATGAAAATATAGCATTCACATCAACTTATCACTAAAATGGCCACACAGTTTTCACAACAGTGGTCACATAGTTTTGAACAAAGTATAATCATTTAGTCAACCAATCACTTAGTAACTCAATCATTCAATCATCCTTAAGGAGGCTTGCCTCCTTGAGGGTCACAAAATACAAAAGTCAAAGTTCTCCACTCATGGGGAACACTAAGTTACAATATCAGTCACTACTCAGCACTCTCTTAAGGGGTAGTATATAATATACAGGCCATCCCACCCTCAGTCATAAATAAGTTACAATTTCAAGGTCATAAGTAAATTACAACTTCAGTCAGTCACTACTCAGTTATCCATGGAGAGATCTCTTCATCTTGACCCAAGGTAGGCTCTCAGATGCCCTGGATTCCCTTCTCTGGTCCCAGCTCCTACCTGGATTCACCAAACTGTCACCTGGGTTCAAAGGCAGACAGCTCCCAGTTCCTTGTCCAGCTCTCCACGCAGTCCCTGTTCCACACTGAAGCTCACAGTGCCCAGTCCACATTAAATCCTTCCCAGTCTCTGCTCCTGGGATGTCAAGGCTTAACAAAGGCACAAAGAGACGAAATACTGGCACTACATTCATGCTTTCTCAGTCTTATGCAGTTCCAGCTGGTCCTCAGAAATTCTCAGGAGTTCTGGCTGGCCCTTGGACTCAGCAGGAGTTAAAGCTGGTTCCCAGAATCAAAATCACATCATCCAGGTTCTCAAAATAAAAATCATTCTCTCTAGCCTGGGCCTCTCTTCCTCAGCCTCCAGAACCTGGCTTCAACAAGATCTGAAATTCCAGCTAGGGCATCTCATTATAAACCTATTTGCTCCTCCCTGTTCTTCTCTTTCCTGTGACATCAGTAACTTCCTGTTAAGTCAGCAACCTGGGTTCATACTTTTTGTTCTTTAACAGAAGCTTGTTCTAATTAATTTCAAACTGGTTGCTAAGTACCTATTAGCTTTGCCAGTACAAAGGGATCAAATTACATTACTATTACACTGTGTAATCTTGGTTAAGTCACTTAATTCTGTTTGTCTCAGTTTTCTCTTCTGAAAAATGAACTTGAAAAGGAAATGGCAAACCATTCCAGTATCTTTGCCAAGAAAACCACAAATGGGTTCATGAAGCATTGAACACTGACTGAAATGGCTGAACAACAACCACAAAGATAGAAAACCTGGGGGCAGAAGGAATACTTAGGTATGAGCTAAGGAAAAGAAGAGGATAGGATTGGAAGGGAGATGACACTGAAAGCCAAGCCCTGTGATTAGAAAGATCATGATCTGGGAGAATTTGGGTCCCCCCTCCCCTGTAGAAGGGAGGAGGGAATAGAAATGAATGGTTATCAGCTAGTTAATTTTATCTTTCATTGTGCTAACTACTAGTTATAAAAAAACAACAACTAAATAGTAAGTTTCATAGAATTCCAGTTGAAGTTATTCTTATCTCATGTTACACCACATATGAGGAAGAGTAATATGCCCTGAGAATTTCCAGTTCCTTATTCTGGGCCATGAGAAAAAAACAAACAAACAAACAAACAAACACATATACTCCAGTTTTCAGAGTAATCATATCCTCCACAATTCTCCTTCCCTATTTAGTCTGATAAACTCCCACAAAGAGTACAATCTCATTCTAACAGGATAGTTCCATTTGTAGTAATAGCAACATGAATTTTACATTCATTAAATCTTATCCTTTTATTTTAACCTGAAGTTATTACAGACTTAACCATGCAAGCATTATGAACCCCAACCAAAGTGTAGCTCTAATTATGAAGTTAGATTTGTGTTTTATGAAGATTTCTGGAGGGTTGAAATTCCTCAGTAGCATTCAAAATTTATGATAAATAAAAGGAGAGAAATAGTTCTATAAAAATTTAATCTCAATCAGCTCAATGTTGGGCTTTTAATTATGAGGTCTCCACCTGGATGTCAAGGAATATTACCCCTATTCATTGACATATTTTGAAAGCATTAATCAATGAGAGATATCTCTTCCCCTTCTCTCTTTTTTTTCCTTCTCCTTTCCTGACACCAAATTTTTTATTAATTCACCTTTTTCATCCTCATGAGAGGATGCTTTTTTGAAAAATTTAATGATAAAACAACTAATCATAGCTATATTCCCTTTTATATTTAAGCTCTTCTACATGGAAAAATGACAATTGAAAGCTTGTTATTGGTGGAAACTCTTCAGTCCTTTATTTCTGTGACTTTTGGGTTTTTTTTCAAATAAATAATTCATAAAAGGTGAATCAGTATCTTCCATTCTTTTTCCATTATCAGATTATTTGATTTAATCATTAGAAAGATTGAATCTCCTTGGTAAAAAAAAAAAATTTCCAGATTCTCTTGAGTGTCCTCTTTTTCCAGTTTAACAATTCAAGAAGCTATTATAAAGCACATAGTTCATGAAAGATATTGTGGTAGACTCCCAAGAGCAAAGACTAAAGGGAGAGTTACTGCCCTGAAAGTATTTTATTGGAGAAACCACATGTGTGTGTAAACACACACATATATCTGTATACATACAAAAGATATGTTAAGTGCAAGAAAAATGTGGGGGTCAAGAGAAAAAGCACTAGAAACTGGGAGGACAAGAAAAGGCCTTGTGTAGGATATAATACATCAACTGTAATCTTGATGGGGCATTGATGGGTTAAATGACTTGTTAACATTTGTTAAAGTTGGGACTGAAATCCAAGTCTTCCTTTTGTCTGTGACCTAGTAATTATTCCCTAGACCAGTGGTTCCCAACCTTCCTAATGCTGCAACCCTTTAATATAGTTCCTCATGTTGTGGTGACCCCCAATCATAAAATTATTTTTGTTGCTACTTCATAACTGTAATTTTGCTACTGTTATGAATCGTAATGTAAATATCTGATATGTAGGATGCATTTTCATTGTTACAAATTGTACATAATCCACAGGTTGAGAACTGCTGCTCTAGACATTGATAACTTGCCATACACTTAGAATATGTATGAAATAAATACAAAGCAATTTGTATAGGGATTTAAAAGGGGAGAGGGGCTCATTTGAGAGATCATATTTTGAACTGGGCCTTGAAGGGATCTGGAGCAGGAAGGTTGCACAGAGAGCTGGGCCTAGAATTAGGAAGACCCATTTTCCTGAGTTAAAATCTGGACTCAGAGATTTACTAGCTGCTTGACTTTGGGCAAGTCACTCAACCGTGTTTGCCTCAGTTTTCTCATCTGTAAAATGAATTGGAGAAGGAAATGAAATGTTTTTTTATGTTGTTTTATAATTGTAAAGTCAATCATGAGCCGCTCTCCTGAAGACTGCTGCTGTGAATAACTTTAAAGATCTAATCACATAGTATAGTGAACTCTCTATTTATTCAGCAATAAACTAAAGCAAAACATTCAAGAAACTAAAGCCCAACATTCACAAGAACATAGTAACTTATTACTAAGGTAGCCACATAGTCTTAGACAAAACATATCATTCAGTAAGTCATAATCTCCTCAATCGATATAGAATACCCAAGTCAAATCTTCTTTCTTCTTGACTCCAAGCTGACTTCCAATCATCCTTAAGCCAAATATTCTTAAGAGGTAGTGGAAAATACAAAAGCCATCCATCCCTTGGACACAGCAATTCAAAATTTCATCAATAAGCAGTGAGTACCCAAGTAAAGTTCTCTTTCATCTTGACTCAAGGCTGATTTCAAAACCTCATGGCTCCTCTTCCATGCTTCCAGCTCTTGCCTAGATTCACCTCTTACCTGGATTCACAGGTAGGCAGTTCTCCCATCTCTTGCCTGGATATACACACAGACAGCTCTCTGCTCTGATCCTACATCTCAGCCCACAGAAACTATACCACTTCAAGCCCTTCATGGTTTCTGTTTCTAGGAAAACAAAGCTTAACAGAACTACAACAATATTTACACACATTGCCAGCACGATCATATCAATTCACTTTCGGTCTAAGAAATCAACACAAATCAAGAGACAGAGTGCTTCTGTCTTACAAAGTACACAAATCAACAGAGTGCTTCTGTCTGACAAAGTAACACCAACACAGAACAACAGAGTGCCCACAGCACAAACGTTCTCAAACACTCTCTCCTAGCCCTGTTTGGTCTGAGCTCATACTAGAGCTTTTATCTGCTCTGCTCTTTCTTGTTCCACCATTCCTATTCTGCCCTTCCCATTCTGTTCTTTCAGCAAGCTCCTCCCACCATGGGCTCCATGTGATGATGTTAGGACTATTAATGGCAGGGTAGGTCTCCAAACTCCCTTAGGCCTGTTAAGGCAACAAAATATATACTGTTTTCAACAAAGACTTGACACCATCAAAGGTGAGACTCAAAGGCACTTGAGTATCTGAAACAAGAGCAAAGTATTACTTTGTTTTACTACCATTACACTAATATTTACTTATAGTGACATTAGAAATACAATGAGCTTTTCTTTCCCCTCAGGCAAGAAATCACTATGAATGCAAATTCCTTCTCGTTGGGTTTTCATAGAAACTTGAAAATGGGGAGGTCATTTAGTTTACTTGCATCTCACTATCAGAGCTTGAATGAGAATCTAGATTTTCCAATTTCCAGTCCAAAGTTATTTACATTAAATCAGATAGCCTCCTCTGTTGATCAGTCTATCGTTTTATTATCATTGGGCTATCACACTGTATTATCTATTTAATAGACCTTTTTCATGATGAAAGGTTAAATTTTTTGCCCATTTTGAATGACCTTGCATTGGAGTTAAGCATTCACTTAGGAACAATTACCATTCTGCTGCATATGTATGATACTTTAATCCTATTCTTCTCCATCTTAGTATGTGTCATGTAGCTTTTTGAGTGTTTCATTCCAGAGAAAAAGAGGGAAATAAGAATATGAAAACAAATAATATTATACCATATATTACAGAATCTTTTATATATGGGAAGATCTCCTCCAATAAATTATGATCACCATACTTTATAGTAGTTGGTTAACCAGCTAAATCCATAAATGAATGGATGGAAGGAAGGAAGATTTTAGGCTAGATTAAAAGACAATTTTGTAATACTTCCTAATCCCCCAATACTTTTTAGTACCTATGACCTTAACATTATGGTGTAAAGGTAGCTAGACAAAGTGCATATAATGTCTTGGAGTCAGGAGACATAGGTTCAGATCCTAATTTTTGAAACTAGCTTTGTGATCCTAAGCAAGTCATTTTTATGGTTATTATTATTATGATCATTTATCTATTTATTCATTCATTTATTTATAGATTTCAACATTCATTTCCATTAGATTTTGAATTATAAATTAGCTCCCTGTCTCTCCCCCATCCCTCATCCCAAGATAGTGAGCCTACTGAATACCTCCCTTTCCCCAATCTGTTTTCTCTTATATCCTCCCTAATGTCCTCCTAATTTTCTTGTAGGGCAAAATGAATTTCTATACCTAATTACCTGTTTATCTTATTTCCTGGTTGCATGTAAAAAAACAATTTTTTAACAATTGTTTTTAAATCTTTAAGTTCCAGATTTTTTTTCCTTCTTCTCTCCTCACCCACCCACACTGGGAAGACAAGCAATTCAATATAGTTTGTACATGTATAGTTACACAAAACATATTCATAGTAGGTATATTTTGAAAGATATATTTCCTTTCATCCTATCCCACCTCCCACTTATTCTATTTTCTCCTTTGACCCTGTCCCTTTTCAAAAATGTTTGCTTCTAACCACCCTCTCCCCCAATCTGCCCTCCCCTCCATCATTTTCCCTCTTATTCCCTCCCCCCCCCCTTACATTTCTGTAGGGTAAGATACCCAGTTGGGTATGTATTTTATATCCTCCTTAAGCCAGATTAAATGAGAGTAAGTTTGACTTATTCCCTTTCACCTTTCTGTTCTTCCCCTCCATTGTAACAGTTTTCTCTTGCCTCTTTTTTATAAGATAATTTATCTTATTCTATCTCTCCCTTTCTTGTTCCAATATATTCCACTCCTCCCTCTTAATTTTATTTTTTAGATATCATCCCTTTATATTCAACTCATTCTGTGCACTCTATGTATATATGTACACGCATACAAACACATATAACCTCCTATACATACATACATATATATGTATAAATATATATTCCATTCTACTGTCCTCATGCTAAGAAAAACTTCATGAGTTACAATTGTCATTTTTCCATGTAAGAATGTAAATAGTTCAACTTTAATAAATTCCTTATGATTTCTTTTTCCTCTTTACTTTCTCATGCTTCTCTCGCTTCTTGTATTTTTAAGTCAAATTTTCTGTTCAGCTCTGGTTTTTTCATCAAGAATGCTGGAAAGTCTTCTATTTCCTTGAATATCCATATTTTCCCTTGAAACATTATGCTCATGTTTTCTGGGTAGGTGATGCTTGGTTTTAATCCTATGTCTTTTGACATCTGGAATATCATATTCCAAGCCCTTCAGTCCCTTAATGTAGAAGCTGCTAGATCTTGTGTTATCCTGATTGTGTTTCCACAATACTCAAATTGTTTCTTCTTGACTGCTTGTAATATTTTCTACTTGACCTGGGAACTCTGGAATTTGGCTATGATATTCCTAGGAGTTTTCTTTTTGGGATCTTTTTCAAAGGGCTATTGGTGAATTCTTTCAATTTTTATTTTGCCCTATGGTTCTAGAATATCAGGCAATTTTCCTTGAGAATTTTTTGAAGGATGATATCTAGTATCTTTTTTTGATCATGGCTTTCAGGTAGTCCAACCATTTTAAAATTATTTCTCCTGGATCTATTTTCCAGGTCAATGGTTTTTCCAATGAGATATTTCACATTAACTTCCATTTTTTCATTTGCTTGGATTGGTTTTATAGTATCTTTATTTCTCATAAAATCATTATTTTCAAACTGCTCCAATCTAATTTTGAAGGAATTATTCTCTGCAATGAGTTTTTGAAATTCTTCTTTCCATCTGGTCAGTTTAGCTTTTTAAGACATTCTTCTCCTCATTGGCTTTTTGGGCCTCTTTTGCTATTTGAGTTAGTCTACTTTTTAAAGTGTTATTTTCTTCAGCATTTTTTGAGTCTCCTTTAGCAGGCTGTTGACTCACTTTTCATTATTTTCTTGCATCATTCTCTTTTCTCTTCCTAATTTTTCTCTACTTCCCTTACTTGATTTTCAAAATCCTTCTTGAGCTCCTCCATGGCCTGTAACCAATTCATATTTTTCTTAGAGGCTTTTGATGCAGGAGTTTTGACTTTGTTGTCTTCTTCTGGTTCTATGTTTTGATCCTCTTTGCCCCCCAAAAAAGATTCTATGTTCTGATTGTGCTTCTTCTGTTTCCTCATCTTGCAAGTCAATTACTTGACTTTTGAGCTCTTTGGCATAGTAGAACTCTGCTTCCAGAGTGGAGAGAACTGTGCCCAGATTGATGGAGTTTTCTCGGTTGTCAGAGCTATGAGGAGGGCACCCTCTCTATAGCCACCACAAGCTCTGACACGCTAGCATTCCTTACCCCAGGACCACCACCCAAGACTGTAACCCAGGTCCAAGTAGATCAAGGCAAGAGCAGTTACCCTCTGAATGGTCACTTGGTCCACCTACTATCTGCAGGCGAGGAGCTCTGGAGGCAGCCACACAGGAGCAGCTGCCACCTCTGTTCCCTTGGCAGTTCCAACAGAGTTCCTTACTGACATTTTACTTTCTCTTTGGCATTTGTGGGTTGAGAAGTCTGGAAACTGCACCCATTGGTGGTGATGTACTCTCCTGAAGACTGTTCTGTCTGGTCTGGGCTACGAGTCTGGACTGGTGCAGCTTCTGCAGGACTGTGTTCATCCCCTACCTGGTGTAATAGGCCCTACCTGTCGGCCTGCCAGGCAGCCTTCAGTGGGAGATTTATTTCTCTCTGTCACTTTGTGGGTTCTGTAGCTCTAAAATTTATTTAGAGTCATTTTTTATGGGTATTGGAGGTGGTTGGAGTGGAAGGTCAAGCAAGTTCTCGCTTCTACTCCACCATCTTGGTTCTGCCCCTCCCTCCCCCCAACCCCCATAAAGCCAATCACAAGCAGCTTTCCAGAGGACTGCTTCTGTGAACAGCTTTAAGGTTCTGATTATCTAGCATAGTGAACTCTCTATTTATTCAGCAGTAAATTAAGGCAAAAAATTCACAGAAATAAATGTACAGCATTTACAATATTATGGCATAATGACTTATCACTAAAATGGTAATATAGTTTTCACCAAAGAGGTCACATAATTTTAAACAAAGTACATTCATTTAGTAACTCAATCATTTAGTAAGTCCTTAATTCAATCATAAAGTGTAAAGGTCAAAGTTTCCACCCCTAGTTCACATTGTCTTAATCTCTTCAATCAAAACATCTTCTTTCTTCTTATTCAAGAAGTCCTTAAGTCAATCATCTAAATGTAAAGGTTAAAGTTCTCCACCCCTAGGCAGGCTTTCTTCTTCCATGGTCCCAGGTCCTGCCTGAATCTATCCAACTGCCACTTGAGTTCAAAAGCAGACAGTTCTCAGTTCCTTGTCTAGCTCTTTGTACAATTCCTGTTTCATATTGAAGCTTACAGTGTCCAGTCCACTCGAGTCCTTCACAGTTTCTGTTTCTGAGAAGACAAAGCTTAACAAAGCCACCATAACATTCATGTACATTGTCGGCACCAACATCAATTCACTATCTGACTGTGAAAACAACTCAGATCCAATTCAATAATGCCTGATAACTCAACACAAATCAGTGGTATAGTCCCAGGACCTCTAAAAACATCAGTAAGACTCTCCTCCCAGATTTTTGTAAACATTCAATAAGAAAATCCTCTTTCAGGGCTTCTGAACTAGCAGTAAGGTCTCAGGGCTTCTGTAACAATAATAACATCTTCTGTCAGCCGACGAATCTGACAAATTAACATCAAAACAGACAGAAAAAGTACCAGCATCACAGTCATGCTTCCTCTCAGTTCTCCTCTTTTCTCATTTCTCAGTTCTTCTCAATTCTCTTCCCATTTCTTCTCAGTTCAGTTCTCAGTTCTCAGTTCTGCTACCACAAATCCTGCTGTCCATTCTGTTCTCAGATGTTCTCAGGATCCTAGCAGTTCTCTCTCTCTCAGAAATTCTGGCTCTCTAGCTTGGGCTTTTTCTTATATATGATATTAACTCCTCCCTGTTCTGGCCCTTTCTGTTACATCAGCAAGTTCATCCCACTGTGGGGTTCACAAGTTCTGGATCTCAATACTTATCATAATCATGAACTTGAAACAAGGTGCTAAGTATGCTAAGTACCTCTTTGCTTGCCAATACAAGGGGCATGGAAGATCTTCAAATCCGCATTACCATTAACCCCCACCCCAACCCCTCAAGCAAATCATTTTAAAACTATATGATTGCTTTGATAAATGGTCAAACAGGCAGTTCTCAGAGGGAGGAATTAAAGCTATATCTAGTTACATGAAAAAATGCTCTAAATCATGATTGATTAGAGAGATACAAATCAAAACAACTCTGAGGTACCACATCACACCTATTAGATTGGCTAATATGACAAAACAGGAAAATGATGAATGTTGGAGAAGATATGGGAAAGTTGGAACACTAATTCATTATTGGTGGAATTGTGAGCTTATCTAACCATTCTGGAAAGCAATTTGGATGTATGCCTGAAGGCTATAAGAATTTGCATACACTTAGACCCAGAAATATAACTTCTAGGTTTGTATCCCAAAGGGATCATAAAAATAGGAAAAGGACCCACATGTATAAAAATATTTATAGCAGTTCTTTTTGTGATGGTCAAGAACTGGAAATTGAGGGCAAGCCCATGGCTGAATAAGTTCTGGTATATGAATGTAATGGAATACTATTGTGGTATAAGAAATAATGAACAGGTAGACTTTAGAAAAAACAAACAAACTGGAAACACTTATATGAACTGATGCTGAGTGAAATGAGTAGAATCAAGAAAACACTGTACATAATAACAGCCACAGTGTGCAAGTATTGCCTTTGATAAATTCAGCCCTTCTCACCTTAAACAATTCTAAAAGACTCATGATGGAAAATGCTACTCACATCCAGATAAACAACTGTGGAGTCTGAATGCAGTCTGAAGCAGACTATTTTCTTCCTATTTTTTTCTTTCTTTCTTGTGGTTCCTCCTATTCATGCTGGTTCTTTTATACAACATGACTAATTTGAAAGTATGTTTAATAGGAACGTATGTGTAGAGCCTATATTGGATTGCATGTAGCCTTGGGGAAGGAGGAAAGGGGGAGGTAGAAAATTTTAAACTTCTGGAAGTGGATGTTGAAAATTAAAAATAAATAAATTACCTTAAAAAAAAACTATATGACTGCCCCAACTCCCTACCATTTATTTACTAAATTGGACAGGTTGTGATCTGCACAGGTGATATGTTCCTAGATTAGGTGCTTCAATACTAATAGAAACACTCTGTTTACTTGTGCCATTTAAATGGTGAATTCAATGGTGAATGCTGCAATCCCAGTGCAGGTAACTAAGAGGGAAGTGTAAAGATGTGTGTGAATTTAAGTAGACTGCAGCACATTGTCAGTAATGATTTGTAGTCAAAATGTAGGTCAATCATAGTTCAGGAGTAATGGGTAACAGATGGAGAAATTGGGTACTGCTCTGCTATCCATGAAATAATAAAACAGCAAGAGGAAGATTGGGTAGATTCTCTTTGCAATTTCCTTAGACCATGTCAACTTCCCCCTCAAAAAAAATTTCAGTGTCTCCTTATTACTTCCAAGATAAAAACCAACAATAACAACAAAAACTTCCTCAATTTGTCACTTAAGCCCCTTTTAAATTTGATTCCAGCATACCTTTCAAGGCTTATCCCACTTTTTTCTCTTTCATGTGTATTATGCTTCAGGGAAAGTGGCCAACTGCTATTCTCTAAACTTGATTTTCTATCTCCTGCTCCCATGTCTTTGCACAAACTGTTTGGCACATTCAGGTTTCTATTGCCTCTGAATCCTTAGCTTCCTTTACAGCCTAGTTCATCTGTCACCTTGATGGAATTCTTTCCTGATCCCTTCCCCAGCTGTTAATGCATTCTCTGTCCTCAAATTGTCTTGTGCAGTCCTCTTCCATCCCCTCCCCTAGACATACATAAGCTTTTTGAGGGTAGAGACTGAAGTATTAATACATATTCCAGATTGACAAAGTTGACTTGTAGAAATGAGAAAAAAAAAAAAAATTAGTAACAATTTTCTACAACTGAACATTTTCCTCAGAAATTGCTTAATGGTAAATGCTATGAGATAGTCTTGTTAATCCTTTAGAGCCATCAGGAACCAGATAATTGTTTCCAGTTTTTTCTTGCTTTGTTTCCAAATTGAATTCCACTCTAAATTTCTAAAGCAAGGGCATGACTTTTTATCTTTTTTGTGTCTTATTTCTTCTTAACCTAACTTCTTTTGCAGAAATAGACTCATTAAAATAATCTCTTATTAACATTTTGCTTCATTTACATTTTTAAACTTCTTAGCCATAATCTGCTTGAAGGGAAAATAAGTAGTTTACTAAATCCTTACAAAGTGATGTTTACTTCCTCCTTTTCA
>CM053590.1:199616594-199632118 GCA_028646515.1 Pseudochirops corinnae | reverse complement strand
TTGCTGGGCTTTTCACAGTTGCTGGAGTTATTAGGAGGGTGCCCTTTCTGTAGCCCCTATAAGCTCTGGCACACTGGCTGCACACCCCTGGACTACCACCCAAGACTGTGATCCAGATCCAAACAAGTTTAAGCAAGAGTGATGACCTGCTGAATGGTTACTTGATCCCTCTACAATCTGCAACCAGGAGCTCTGGAAGCAGCTGCATGGCAGCAACTGTAGCCATGGAACCTCTGCAACTTCTCACCCCAGGGGCAGGGGTCAGACCACACTTTTTTCCACACAGTTCCAACAGAGTTCCTGACTGACCTTTCACTCTCTCTTTGGCATTTATGGGTTGAGAAGTCTGGGAACCACCACAGTTGCTGGTGATTCACTCTCCTGAAGTCTGCTCTGGCCACTGCTGCAAGGGCTGCACTTGGGCTGGAATCATGAGGCTCTCAGATCCCAGCCCTGTGTGAAAGGCCCTTCCTGCCAGCCTGCTGGGCTGCCTTCGGCAGGAGACTTGTTTCTCTATATCACTTTGTGGGTTCTGTGGCTCTAAAATTTGTTTAGACTCATTTTCTTTTTTTACATGTATTGGAGGTGGTGGGAGCCAGAGCTATCAGAAGTCCTGCTTTTACTCCACCTTATCATTATTTTTTTTAACTAAATAATGAATTCTTATCCCAAAATATTATACTTTTACACTTGTCAAATACAAGGTTATTATGTTTATTTGCTGCTTTAAGTTTCATATCTACTCTATTCCATTGATCTACCTTTTTTTACTGCTTAGTCAGTACTAGATAGCTTTGATAATTATTGGCTTATAATATAGTTTATGATCATGTGCTGTGGAGCCTCCTTCCTTTACATTCCCTCCCCACTCTTTCCTTTGATATTCTTGACTTTTTATCTTTTCAAATAAATTTTGTTATTTTCTTAATTCAATAAAAATAGTAATTTAATTGGGGTGGCATTGAATATATCACTTACTTTGAATAATATTACCATTTTTATTATATTGAACTTGCCTACCCACGAACAATTGCTATATCTTCAGTTATTTTAATCTGATTTTTTTTGTATAAAAAGTTGGTTTTTTCTTTTTTTTAGAATTTTGTTTATTTAGTTCCTGGGTTTGTTTTGGCAGGTGTATTCTCAGATATTGTATAGTGTCTCAAGTTATTTTAAAAGGGCTATTTTTTTTTTTTTACTATTTCTTCTTGCAGAGTTTTATTTGTGACATATGGCAATGCTAATGATTTATGTGGATTTTCTTTATATCTTGTTCTTTTGCTAAAATTATTAATTATTTCAATTAACTTTTTATATTGAGTCTTTGGGATTTTCCAAGCATATCATCATATCATCTGCAAAAAAAAAAAAATATAGTATTTTTGCCTTCTTCCCTGTTTTAAATCCTCTTATTCCTTTTTCTTCTCCTACTGCTATTGCAAGGATTTCCAATATAATATTGAATAATATTGATGACAGTGGTCATCCTTATTTCACACTTGATCTTACTAGGAAGGCTTCTAATTTATCCTCATTACAAATAATGCTTGCTAATGGTTTTAGACAAATGATTTGTTTTTATTAATGTAAGGGGAAAAAAATCCATTCATTCCAATACTTTTCAATTCTTTTAAAAATAAAAAAAGTGTTGAACTTTACAAAAAACTTTTTCTGTATATATTGACATAATCACATGATGTTTAACTTTTATTAGTGATACAATAAATTATGGTAATGGTTTTCTTTATGTTAAACCATCCCTGCATTCCTGGTATAAATCCCACTTGACCATAATGTATAATCTTTGTAAAATATTGTTGCAATCTTTTAGCTAATATTTTATTTAGGATTTTTTGCATTCATTTCCATTAATGGAAATTGGTCTGCAATTTTCTTTTTTACTCTTCCTAGCTTAGGTATCAGTATCATATTTGTTTCATAAAAGGAATTTGTTGAGATTCTTTCTTTACCTATCATTCCTAGTAATTTATTTAATACTGGAATTAGTTGATCTTTGAATGTTTGATAGAATTAATTTGTAAAGTCATCTTTTCCACATGCTCTTGTTTTAGGAAGCTTATTTATGGCCTGTTCAAATTATTTTTCTAAAATAGGTGTAGTTACATATTCTATTTCTTCTTCTGCTAATCAAGGACATTTATAGTTTTGTAAATATTATTCCATTTTACTTAAATTGTTAAATTTGTTGGCATTTAATTGGACTAAATAACTCCTTATAATTGTTATAATTTCATCTTCTTTAGTGTTATATTCAATCTTTTCATTGTTGATACTAGTCATTTGGTTTTATTTTTAATCAAATTAAACAATTGTTTATTTTATTTTTTTCATGAAACAAACTCCCAGTTTTATTTATTATTTCAATGTTTTTCTTACTCTCAATTTTATTAATCTCACCTTTAATTTTTTAGGATTTTCGATTTAGTGTTTAATTGTAGATTTTCAATTTGTTCTTTTTCTAGTTTTTTAAAAATGCACAACCAAATTAATTAGTCTGCTTTTTCTCTACTTTATTGATACAAGCATTTAGAGATAGAAATTTCTTCTAATCACTGCTTTTTGCTGTATCCCATAGTTTTTGTTATGTTGTCTCATTATTGTCATGCTCTTTAAAGAAATGATTGTTTCTGTATTTAAGAGGACAAAGGTATTCAGGAAAGAAGACAACGAGTTCCACTGTCTCTACTACTGGCATTATTGAGATACATCTAATCTAGGGAAGACATGGTGGTGTTAGGTACTGAGTAAGAAGTGATCTACTGAAAGTGCCATAAATCTGTATCCCATGACAACTCCCTCCTCCTCCATGATTCCACTGCTTGCTTATTTGAATGGTGAGTTGGTGACTCATGGAATATTTAAGAGAGGACTACACCAAGTAGTGGTAACTCACCTTTGCCAGAGTTCTACTTTTGAAGATATAATATGTTGCCAGACTGAAAGGAGTCAATCACTGTGTCAAAAATGTATTTCATTCCTTTGAGATATAATTTCCCTTCTGTTTTCTAAATTAGAAATGTTTAATTAATTATGAATTTCCATAGCATGACATTCTTCATTGCTTGTAAGTGACAAAACAGGAAAGTAATCCTATTGCAATCAGTAATGGTTGGTTTCATTCCACATTAGTGAGTGAATCTAATGTAATATTCTCCATTAAACCATAAAAGGAAACCAAAGACAGCTTTCTAAATGTTAAATATAAAATGAATAAGAATAACAATTAAGTCTCTTTTTTTTTCTCCTCTGACAGCAAATACATTCAGGCACAGTGAATGAGTTCAAGTCCCCTCCTCTGACACATACTGGCTGTTTGATCCTGTTCAAGTTACTCAATCCCTCAGTGTTTCAGTCATCTATTTAAGACTGTAAATTTTATAAGATATAGAGGTGGGTAGATTTTTTTTTTGGAAGAGGTGGAACAGCCAGGTGGTGTTAGGTAGAGTGTTGGTCCTGAAATCAGCAGGACTCATCTTTGTGAGTACAAATCTGGCCTCAGTCACTAGCTTTGCAATCCTGGGCTTACCTCAGTTGTTTATTTATAAAATGAGCTGGAGAAGAAAATGGCATACCAGTCTAACATCTTTGATAAGAAAACTTCAAATAGGACTACAAGAAGTCAGACATGACTGAAACAACTGAATAAAAACAGGTTATTTCTAGTCTATAAGTAGAGTAGATTACTCTCTACTTTTAAATGATGTCAATGGGAACTTAATTGTAAATTCTTCTTTTAGATGGGACTTAAATGATGGCCATCAAGGAGATTAAATACATCCTCTTTCTAAGAAACCATTGTTTAAAAATCCTTATTCATTGGCACAAAATTAAAGAAAAAACATTGGTTGAAGGAAACTCTTCCAAGCCAAGTTGAGTCTGAAGTTTTGTTCTAACAATATGAAACATGAGGGAAATCTCATTCTATGTCAGGATTGTAAATCTGACTTTTGTTGTTGCTTTTGCTGAAGTTCACTCCATTCTTTTAAAATGACCTCTCAAAAGATGTGTCTGGTTGTAGTCAGTCTTAGCCACTACCCTCCAGGGAAAGAACATTGATCATCACCATTTTTATAGGTCTACCTTTTTATCATAAACACGAAGACACAGAGACTAAGATAGTTGGAATTATTTGTATAAACCCACTTAAAAACTCAATGTAAGAGTTAGCATTAGAAAACAGTTCTCATAGCCTCCACTACATTGCTCCTGCTCTTTTCAGGACACCAGGATGATTTGACTGACTTGAATCAGTTTGGGCTTTATGCTCTAGTAATGGTGTTTGTGAATGAGCCCATCATATTTACTAAGTGATACACTGTTAGGGAAAATTGTTCATGCAACTAAATGGAATGAGCAACTGTGGTACTCCTTAAAGTCTCTGGTCAAGGCAAATTGTGCCGTTTCTGGTCCATGTCATTTCATCTCCCTCCTCTATGTCTTTGCAAAGGTTATCTCCTATGTCAGGAATCCTATCTCACTGCTGACCTTTATCTCTGAATCCTTAGACATTTTCAAACCTCAACTCAAGAAATTAAAGATATCTATAATCATATAAAAAATGCTCCAAATCACTATTAACTAGAGAAATGCAAATCAAAACAACTCTTGGGTACCATATCTCATTGTTCAGATTGGCTAGCATGACAAAATGATAAAGTTATAAATGCTGGAGAAGATGTTGGAAAATTGATATACTAATATATTTGTTGGCGGAGTTGTGAACCGATACAACCATTTTGGAGAGCAATTTGGAACTATGCCCAAAGGACTATATAAATATGCATAACTTTGACCCAGTAATACCACTTTTAGTAATGTATCCCAAAGAGAGCATACAAATGAGAAAAAGACCCATATGTACAAAAATATTCATAGCAGCTCTTTTCGTGATGGCAATGAATTGGAAATCAAGGGGGATGCCCATTAACTGGGGAACAGCTGAGCAAGTTGAGATATGTGAATGTAATGGAATACTATAGTGCTATAAAACTTGAGGAGAATATGGACTTTTAAATCACCTGGAAAGACTTATATGAATTGAAATTGAGTGATGGGAGCAGAACCAGTAGATCATTGTACACAATTACCGATGCATTGCTTCTGTGATGACTAACTTTGATAGACTTGGCTCTTCTCAGCAATGCAAGGTTCCAAGACAATTTCCAAAAGACTCATGTTGGAAAAAGCTATCCACATCCAGAGAAGGAATTATAGAGCCTTAATGCACATTGAAACAAACTATTTGCTCTCGCTTTTCTTTTTCGTTTTGTTTCTTCTTTCTTGTGGTTCATTCCATTGGTTATAATTCTTCTTTACAACATGACTAAAGTGAAAATATGTTTAATGTGAACGTATATATAGAACCTATATTGGATTGCATGACATCTTGGAGGGGGGAAGGGCAGGAGAAGGAGGAGGAGAAAATCTGGAACTCAAAAGTCCATGGAATTGAATGTTATAGGCCAAAAATAAATAAATTAATTTATAAAAAAATGACAACCCTCAACTCACATTCTGCCTCCAACAGAAAACCCTTCAGATCCCTTAAATCATTAAAACTCCGTTGGTTCCTTTTTCTCCTTCTCTCCAAAGGAAGGTAAATTTTGATGGCCAGAAACTGTCCACTTGACTTGGGGTTTACTGGCTAGATTTCTTCCTTCCTTCCTTCCTTCCTTCCTTCCTTCCTTCCTTCCTTCCTTCCTTCCTTCTTTCCTTCCTCAAAATCTTGAAGCCAGTTCATTCTGAAGGTCCCTGCCCAATGTTCCACTTCATGACCAGATTTTTGGCCCTCTGGCTTTACAGTGAACGCCAGCGGTAACTGTTTGTCTTTGGAACAGCAACCCTGAGGGTCTCCTCCTCTCAGCTTGATTTTTTTCTTCTTTTTGTAATTAAAGGGGCTTCCTCCTACTCATTTCTTTTTTAAAGCTTTTTTTAAATTTTATTTTTAATTTACAACACTTGCCTCCACAAGACCATGAGTTACACATTTTCTCCCCAACTCTCCCTTACCCCCCAGCCCAAGATGGCAAGCATATTGAATACTCATTCCCCCAATCTGCCCTCTCTTATGCCCCTCATTTCTCCCCCCTTATTTCTTATCATCACCATTTTAATCCAATAACATATGCATTTAAGTTATAATAGGACTTTTCCCATAACTTGTTTATGTATTAAGAATAAACGCCAGAGTAAAGCTCTTAAAATGTTCTGAGTATAAAGTGTCTCTTAATGTCTTTGCCTTCAATATATCTTAAGTTCCTGCTAAAGAAGAATTTTGTGTTTGCCTATTTATCTATTCTGAGTACCAAATGAGCCTCTTAACTCATATGTGTCCACCAGAATCTCTCTGGGAAAAAAGTTCTAGATTCTAGTTCATCATGACTCACCTTTTCCTACAAATAACTCTAAGACTTCAAAGCAGTATAATTATTTATCAAATATAGGAAATTCACTCCAAAACATGGGCACACAAAAAAAAGACCAGCTATGCGCAGTCATAGTCAGATTAATCATTAAATACTAGTCACAATAAGCCATTTTCCTCTAACCTCTTTCTTCTCTAGTAGAGATAGTCACCACGTGCCCCTCAGTAATAACTCATGGTGTTGATAGGTAAAATTCATGCTTAGTTCATTCTAGCCATTACTTTTGGGCCCAAGTCTATGCTCTGCCTCTTTGTTCACTTTATTCTGGAGCCTGGTGCTCCCAGCATGGATGGAGGTTGAGTACTATCATCATCCTCTTCATCCTTCCTGTATCTTATTATATTCAAGAATTAGCTGCACTGGCACCTCTCCATTTTTCCATTCTTCAATGGTCTCTTGCTCTCTTGCCAATAACCACTCTTGTGGTTACCTTCACCACTCTGGAGCTGCTCCACAAATGTGACTTACTTTTTCTCTTGCAAAGTTTTCTTCCTTCCAGATACTCCTTTCTCATCATAAATTTCAACTCACATAATTATAGGATTTGTACAGTCTTTCAGGCACCTTGGAATGATTTCTGAATATCTGAGAAGTGAGATGGAAACAGTTCTGGGCAATGTAAGGTGAGAGCTTCTCTAGCAGAGAGAAACATCTGAATGGCAGAGTACAGGATCTAGGAGGATGGATATAAAATAACCTGATTTCAAAAAAATATATATTTTGAAAATGCCTAGGGACTGATGTTGAGAACTAGTTCTAGGTAAGATAAAGAAAAAAATTTCCTAATAGAGCATACTACTACAAGAGCAGATTCCAAGGTTCTGGTGGTGATGAATGATGAGAAAAATAAGGAAGATGGACTAAGCACAAGTGCCAAGGTTTGGGAATGACCAGGAAGTGATGTAGAGGCCTGATAATGATTAAGATGAGATATAATTTCTTGTATTAGGGTCCAACATCTGATGGGAACAATTACTTTTTAAATTTTTTTATTAGTGTTGAAAGTCCTGGACCTTGTTATATTTCCAGGAATTGTAGGAACTCACTAAAAAAAGCAAACCCTCTTAAATGGTGGAAAGCCATAGAGATGATTCTCTGTCTTTTCCTCCCATCACTTTTTGTGGTAACTCATTTTTAAAATTCTCTCTTTCTCTCTAATGAATAATGTCTGCATTTCTTCTTCTATAAATTAGTAGGGAGATATTAAATAATGAAGCAATGGATTATCCTAAATTTTAAACACATAGGAAGAGCCTTTTAGCATGCTTTTCCCTGACTCAGAAGTAGTATATATTAATTAAGGACCAGCAAAACACAAGTGGCATGCCACCTTAAGCTCTGTACTTCTGCAGTCATCAGTGTCATTAATATTGGTAGCCTTCATTTCTTGGCATTCAATTCCTGACCTGATGAGCCATGGTTCTACTTAGTTATATAGTAAAGCCTAGATTGTTTTGTTTTATTTCATCCTTATTTCTGCTGGGTAGATTGAGATGGGAAATGTAATTTGATTGATTAGGAAGGACATATTGAAAGTACTTTTACTGAAATTCAAAGTAAGATATATTCAAAATGTATTCACTACCAACAAATATGGGTTAAAGAAGGTTGTACATTGCATATTTATAACCACAATGCTTATCTAAGACTAGAATTGCGGAGAAAGAAGAGAATTTGCATCTTCCATGAGTCGACTGATGTGGTAATTAAACAAAAGGATATAATAATACTTGAAGAGAAAAAAGTTTATTGAGTGTATTCATTATCAGCTACTCTCATATTACCATTTGTAAGAGAACTTCTTTAATTGAAGTAATTATATTCTTTGTCTAATTGTCCAATATATTCAAACTCATAATGTGGAAAGAACATGTATAATGGTGGCTGGTTGTTTTTACTAATACCTTAGAATTTTGAGACAGCAAAATAATTTGTGCTACATTTTAAATTTACATTTTATTCCTACATCTATAATACATAGCTAATGCTTCATTTTTCTAGATTGTCAGATTATGAATAACAAATAACCACAGTTTAAGGGAGCTTGTACTTATTGCCAATAATGCTTTGGGTAAAAGAAACAGTGTAGAAAATATCCAGAAAATGCATTAATAAAAAAAAGGATGGGGGTGAATTTTGTAATAACAGAGAAGGATTTCATATAGACAGTCCAAGTGCTATATGGATACCCATTGAATGTTAAATGACCTATGAGCAGCTAGATAGTACAGTGGGTAACGCACTGGTCCAGGAGTCAGGAAGATCTGAGTTCAAATCCAGTCTTAGACACTTATTAGCTGTTTGACCTTAATCAAGTCCTTTAATTTCTGTTTCCTTCAGTTTCATCAACTATAAAATGGGAGCAATAATAGCTTCTACTTCTCACTGTTGCTGTGAAGATTGAAGGAAATATTATTTACAAAGCAGTTAACATAGTGCCTGGCACTTACTAAATTCTAGCTATTATCAATATGGCATTTCCCCATAGGTGTTGTTTCTAACTCTCCAGACTTCATCACTTTGCCCCCTTTACATGGGTACCTTCTTTTTTCTTTTAAATTTATTTATTTTTAGTTTATAACATTCGGTTCCACAAGTTTTTGAGTTCCAAATTTTCTCCCCCACCCTCTTCCCCTTCACCCCCAAAACAGCATGTGATCTGATATAGGTTCTACATATACCTTCACACTGAACAAATTTTCACAATATTCAAGTTGTAAAGAAGAAGAATAACCAATGGAATGAACCATGAGAAAGAAGAAACAAAACAAACAAACAAAAATAAATAAAAGAGAGTAAATAGTTCACTTCAATCTGTATCCAGATTACATAATTCCTTCTGTGGATGTGGATAGTCTTTTTCATCATGAGTCTTTTGGAATTGCCCTATAACCTTGCATTGCTGAAAAGAGTAAAGTCCATCAAAGTTAGTCATAACAGAAATAATGCGTCTAATTGTCTACAAGGCTCTCGTGGTTTTGCTCCCCTCACGCAGCATCAGTTCATATAAATCATTCCAGATTAGTATAAAGTCCTCCTGCTTCTCATTTCTTATTAGTACAGTAGTATTCCATTGCAATCATTTACCACAACTTGTTTAGTCATTCCACAGTTGCTGGGAAGCCCCTCAATTTCCAGTTCTTTGCCACCACAAAAAGAGCTGCTATAAATATTTTGGCAAATACAGATCCTTCTCCCACTTGTATGATTGCTTTAGGATACAGCCCTAGAAGTGGTATTGATGGATCAAAGTGTTACACATTTTTAAAGTCATAGGTTAGAGGCATAGTTTCAAATTGCTCTTTAGAATAGTTGGATCAGTTCACAACTCCACCACCAACACATTAGTGTTCCAACTTTCCTGTATCTTCTCCAGCATTTATCAGTTTCCTGTTTTGTCATGTTAGTCAATATAATAGGTATGATGTGGTACCCCAGAGTTGTTTTGATTTGCATTTCTCTAATCATTAGTGATTTAGAGCATTTTTCATATGATTACAGGTATCTTTAATTTTTTTCCTCCTTTGTATATTTTAGAAATGGGAACTTTATCAGAGACATTGGTTGTAAAAATTCTTTCCCAATTTTCTGCTTCCCTCCTAATCTTGGCTGCATTGGCTTTGTTTGTACAAAAAACTTTTCAATATAATGTTTTCAAAATTATCTATTTTGCATTTCACAGTGCTCTCTATATCCTATTTGGTCATACATTTCTTCCCTTCTCCATGAATCTGATGGGTAAACTATTCCTTGGTCTCCCAGATTGCTTATAATATCAGCCTTTATGTATAGTCATTACTACTGTGTCTTCGTATCTAACCTATTCCACTGATCCGCCACTATAATTCTTAGCCAGCATCAAATAGTTTTGATGACTGCTGATTTATAATACAGTTTAATATCTAGTATGGCTAGGTCACCTTCCCTAGCATTTCTTTTCATTAATTCCCTTTATATTCTGGACCTTTTGTTCTTCCAGACTAATTTTGCTACTATTTTTTCTAGCTCTATAAAATGATTTGTGGTAGTTTGATTGGTATGGCACTAAATAGGTAAATTAATTAAGGTAAAATTGTCATTTTTATGTTAGCTTGGCCTGACCATGAGCAACTGATGTTTTTCCAATTATTTAGATCTGACATTATTTGTGTGAAAAATTTTTTGTAATTGTGTCATATAGTTCCTGGGTTTATTTTTTAAAATTTATTTACCTTTTGTTTATAACATTCAGTTCCACAATCCCTTAACCTCCAAATTTTCTCCCCCTCCTTTTCCTCTCCCTCCCCATCCTTATAGTGGCATGCAACCCAATATAGAGTCTACATATACCTTCACACTAAACATTAGTCACATTGTAAAGAAGAATTGTAACCAATGGAATGAATGACAAAAAAGAAGAAACAAAAGAAATTTAAAAGAGAGAGAGATTAAGTAGTTTGCTTCAGTTTTCATCCAAACTCCATAATTTTTTCTCTGGATGTGGATAATCTTTTCCATCATGAGTCTTTTGGAGTTGTCTTATAACCTTGTATCCGTGAAAAGAACTGAGTCTATCAAAGTAAGTCATCACAGATACAGTGTCTGTAATTGTGTACGGTGTTCTGGTTCTGTTCCTCTCACTCAGCATCAGTTTGTCTAAGTCTCTCCAGGTTGTTATATAGTCTGTCTGCTCCTCATTTCTTATACCACAATAGTATTCCATTATATTCATATATCACAACTTGTTTAGCCATCCCCCAATTAAAGGGCATCCCCTTGATTACCAATTCTTTGGCACCACAAAAAGAATTGTTATAGATACTTTTGTACATACAAGTCCTTCTTCCACTTACGTGAACTCCTTGGGATACAGCCTTAGAACTGATATTGCTGGGTCAAAAGGGTGTGCACATTTTTATAGCCCTTTGGGCATAGTTCCAAATTGCGTTTATCAAAGACAGTGGTTGTAAAAATGCATTCCCAGTTTTCCACTTCCCTCCTAACCTCGGTTATATTGGCTTTGTTTGTACAAAACTTTTCAATTAAATGTAATAAAAATATCAATTTTGTATTTCCTAATTCTCTCCATCTCTTGTTTGTTCTTGAATTCTTCCTTTCTCTAGAAATCTGACAGGTATTTTTTGCTCTCCCAAATTCCTCATAGTATCAGCCTTTATATCTAAATCATGAACCCATTTTGACTTTATATTGGTATGTGGTGTAAGGTACTGGTCTTCACTCAGTTTCTGCCATACTATTTTCCAGCTTTCTCAGCACTTTTTGTCAAATTGTGAGTTCTTATGTCAGAAGCTGGAGTTCTCTGGGTTTATCAAACAGTAGGTTATTAGAGTCATTTACTACTATGTCTTGTGTACCTAACCTATTCCACTAAACCATCACTCCGTTTCTCAGGCAATACCCAGTAGTTTTGATAACTGCTGCTTTACAATACAGTTTAAAATCTGGTATGGCTTAGTCACCTTTCCTAGAATTTTTTTCAATAATTCTCTTGATGTTCTGGACCTTTTGTGATTTCAGATGAATATTGTTATTATTTTTCTAGCTCTATAAAATAATTTTTTGGTAGTTTGACTGGTATGACACTAAATAGGTAAATTAATTTAGTTAAAATTGTCATTTTTATTATATTAGGTTGGCCTAACCATGAGCAACTGATGTTTTTCCAATTATTTAAATCTGACTTTATTTGTGTGAAAAGTGTTTTGTAAATGTGTTTATATAATTCCTGGATTTGTTTTGGCAGGTTGACTCCAAAATATTTTATAATGTCTACAGTAACTTTAAATGGAACTTTTCTTTCTGTTTCTTGCTGTCGAGCTTTCTTAGGAATATATAAGAATCTTGAGGATTTATGTGGGTTTATTTTATATCATGCAACTTTGCTGAAGTTATTTAATATTTCAAATAGTGTTTTTTACTTGATAATCATCTTCAAAGAGCGATAACTTAGTCTCTTCTTTGCCTATTCTAATTCCTTCAATTTATTTTTTCTTGCCTTATTGCTACAATTAACATTTCTAGCACAAAATTGAATGACAGGGGTGATGGTGGACATCCTTGTTTCACTCCTGGTTTTATTGGAAATGCTTCTAACTTGTCCCCATTACATATAATAATTGCTGATGGTTTTAGGTTGATGCTACTTATCATTTTAAGGAAGGCTCCATTTATTCCTATGACTTATAGTATTTTTAATGGAAATGGGTGTTGTATTTTGACAAAAAGCTTTTTCTGTGTCTATTGAGATAATCATATGGTTTTTACTACTTTTGTTGCTTATGTGGTTAATTATGCTGATAGTTTTCCTAATATTGAACCAACTTTGCATTCTGGAATAAATCCTACCTGATCAAAGTGTATTTTTTCATGATTATTTGCTGCAATTTGTGTGTTAATATTTTATTTAAATTTTTGCATCTATATTTATTATTGTAATTGTTGTATAATTTTCTTTCTCTGTTTTGGCTCTTCCCAATTCAGGTATCAGTGTAATATTTGTATCAAAAGAAGAATTTGGTAGGATTCCTTCATCACCCAATTTTCCCAAATAATCTATATAGTATTTGAATTAATTATTCTTTAAATGTTTACTAGAATTCCCTTGTAAATTCATCTGGCCCTGGAGATTTTTCCCTAGGGAGTTTATTGATGGCTTGTTCAATTTCTTTATTTCTGAGATGGGGTTATTTAAGTATTTTATTTTTTCTTCTGCTAATCTGGGCAATTTGTATTTTTTTAAGTACTCAGCCATTTAACTAAGATTGTCAAATTTATGGGCATACATAAATACTTTTTAATTATTGTTTTAATTTCCTCTTTTTCCAACATAAATTCACCTTTTTAACTTTTGATACTGGTGATTTGTTTTTCTCCTTCCTTTTTTGAAAAAATAAAATTGACTAAATGTTTATCAATTTTTTTTCATAAAACCAGCATTTAGTTCTATTTCTTAGTTCAATCATTTTCTTCATTTCAATTTTATTAATTTCTCTTTTGGTTTCCAGTACTTCTAATTTGGTATTTAATTAAGGATTTTCAATTTGTTCTTTTTCTAGTTTTTTCAGCTGCATGCCCAATTCATGGATCTCCTTTTTCTCTGTTTTATTCATGTAAGCATTCAGAGATATAAAACTTCCCTTAAGAACCACATTCACAGCATCCTATAGGTTTTGGTATGTTGTCTCATTATGATCATTCTTTTGAATGAAATTACTTATTGTTTCTACGATCTATTGTTTGACCCATTCATTCTTTAGGATTTGATTATTTAGTTTCCAAATAATTTTTAGTTTATCATGACCCTTTATTACAAAAAATTTTAACTGCATCATGATCTGAAAAGGATTCATTTAATATTTCTGCTTTTCTGCACTGGATTGTGAGGTTACAGTGCCCTAGTACATGGTCAATTTTTGTGTAAGTGCCATGTATTGCATAGAAAAAGGTATATTCCTTTTTATCCCTTTTCAATTTTCTGCAG
Organism: Pseudochirops corinnae; assembly: GCA_028646515.1. Classification (NCBI taxonomy): domain Eukaryota; kingdom Metazoa; phylum Chordata; class Mammalia; order Diprotodontia; family Pseudocheiridae; genus Pseudochirops; species Pseudochirops corinnae. The sequence goes on along the minus strand of CM053590.1, from coordinate 199,618,192 downwards.
AAGTCTATCATATGAACCTTTCCTAAAATTCTATTCACCTCCTTAGCTTCTTTTTTGTTTATTTTGAGGTTAGATTTATCAAGTTCAGAGAGGGGGAGGTTTAGGTCACCCACTAGGATAGTTTTATATCTATTTCTTCCTCTAACTCCCTTAACATCTCCTCTGTGAATATAGATGCTATACCACTTGGTGCATATATGTTTAGTAATGATATTACTTCATTGTGTATCATCCCTTTAGTAGCAGCAAGCACCCTAGCAAACCCATGGTGGCTGCTAGCACAAGTATTTTGATCTGCTTTTCTAAAGGATAGAAACTCCAAAAGGGTTAACAATCTTACTTTAATCAAACATATATCATTGACCTAGTTCAAAGGAAAAAGTCAGCACCCTGAACTTCAGAGAATACAAACAGAAGTTACAAACAGAGAAAAAATGTAGACAGAGAAAATAACACTGTTCAACAAACCAACAGACAGAGCTTCTAGCTGGCTAACCATTATATCCATACTGTATTAGCTACAAGAGAGAGAATCTCCAGCGTTTGGAATTTCAAAGCCAGGGGGCTCAATGGCTCCTCAAAATCTCATCTAGCCACAACTTTTCCCACAAGTGAGCTGCAAAGCAAAACCTCACCTCAGAGCTATATATAGACTTCTCCAGTGTCAGAGAAGATCACAACCATCATGTCCCACTCCTTAATTACAAAGTTCCAAAGTGTGGGCCTTCCTGACAAACAAGCCTCCCCTAAGAAAGTTTCTCCTGTGGTCACTTCTCCATCCTTCAGAAAACTCCTACAACCACAGGAGCTATGTGATCACATTCAGTCTATTAAGGATCAGAGGATATTTTCAAATCAGGGAAGGTCCTCAAATTCCTTTAGGCTTATTAAGGGGCAGGGGAGATCTTCAAATTCCCATTACCATTGCAACTTTTAGCAGGATGCAGTTCCCTTCCTTAACTCTTTTATTTAGATCTATTTTTGCTTTGGCTTTGTCTGAGATTAGAATTGCTACCCCTGCTTTTTTTTTTTACTTTAATTGAAGCATAATATATTCTACTCCAGCCTTTTCCCTTTACCCTGTGTGTATCTCCTTGCTTCAAATGTGTTTCTTGCAAACAACATGTTGTAGCATTTTGGTTTTTAACCCATTCTGCTCTCTGCTCCATTTTATGGCAGAGTTCATTCCATTGAAATACGTAGCTATGATTACTGTCTTTGTCTTTCTCTCCATCTTATTCTCCCTTCTCCTTCATCCTCCTCAAAAGAATTTTGCTTTTCACCACCACATTTCTCAATTTTACCTCCCTAACAGCCCCTCCCTTTCCTTACCCTTATCCCTTGCTACTTCTTCCCTCCCTTGTAACCATCCCCCCATTTTCTTTCCTATTTGCCCTCCTACTGCCTTTAGAACAAGTTAGATTTCTGTCCTTAACAGAGTCTGTCATTTCCTCTTTGAACCAAATCTGATGACAGTAAATCTCAAACAATATCCTCCTCCCTTCCTTCTTTCCTTTTACTATAATGTAATTTATCCTTTCCTGCCTCCACCTATCTGCTTCTTCCATTACAATCCCTTTGCACCCCTTAATGAGGTT
>CM053590.1:199582910-199616094 GCA_028646515.1 Pseudochirops corinnae | reverse complement strand
CTTTAGTGGGAAGTATCCTTGTGTGCGTTTTGGAGTTGTAGGATTGGTTTAGAGTCCTATTTTATGGGTATTTTGGGGTGGCTATGTGAGAGCTGCGATATGTTGCTGCTGCTATGCCGCCATCTTGGCTCCGCCCCCAACTTTGCTATTTTTCCCATAAAACAATCCAATCATGAAGAAATATTTGATAAAAATATAGCATTTTTCTATAGAGTTTCACTTAGAAAATGAACATCCTCATTGAGAAATGGTGGTAGTATAATCATAGGTATAATTTGAAAAATATTTTTGAATTAATTGTTTAAGGAACATGTTTCCACTGGGTCTGTCTATAGCTCACTGACTATCTGCATTACTAAATCTTTTGGAATCTTATTATCCTGAAGCTTATTCTTTTTTGTAATGGAAAATACATTTGGTCTCTCAAAAGCCTACTTTGAAGCCAATCTATGTGCTTGCAATTAAAAGATCCAAGTGGTTGTTGAAACCATGGCATTTAAATAACATTTGATTTAGTACAAGGACTAGGAAAACAAAATAAAATTCATATTACATCATTGGTTTGTGTCTGCATGGGCTTGTTTTAAACTCAAATAATAATCTTTAAACTTTAATAGATTCCTTTTTTAAACTCTCATGTAATATACCTTATGAACTCTCATGTAATACACTTTATGAAAACTAACCAAATGCCAAACTTATTAGGTATTTCTAATATTGTCTAGAATTTGATTAAAGGTAATAAAGCAGAGAGGCTATGGGGAAGTTAGGATAGACTGATAGCAAAAATAAAATGTATGTATGTTATCTATGTATGTATGCATTTTACAGTGTTAACTGGTTTTCTTTTGGTTTGCATTTGAAGAGACTTACTGATTCAAGTTTCAAGTCCTTTGGTTGGAAAAGGGAAGGTGGTCCATTTTTCTCTTGAGGTTTTCCTTTTGAACACCATTGTTTAAGAAAAGCATAGTGAAATTGGAACTGGCAGTATTACTAGGGAATTGTGGGTCCTTATTTGTGTGTATTGGTAATGGAATTTAGAGATGCCCCTGTATTGGCTTAGTTTTTGGGTTGCGTGTTAAAACCCAGAGCTTGTGAATCCCACTTGTGGGATGGACTTGTTGACGTGAAGAGAGAGGGCTGGACTGGGAGGAGCCGTGAATTGGGAGAGTGGCCCAAGCCTAGAGTAGGCCAAAAGGACTTTGGGAGAGCAGTATCCAGTATCGTGGAGCCTGAGTTGTTTGTGGTTGTAGACTAATCTCCATTTGAGAAGAGACTTTTGACTGACTAAATGAATGTACTGTCTAGGGGTGCAGTAGTACCTGGATTGAATTGAGAACTTACTTGGTAAAGGAACAAGTTACACTGTATTTGTACCTAATTGTTTACTTGTTTTATATCCCATTAAATTGTATGTGCTTTGAAAAAAAAAGAATTTTCAAAACATAGTACAATAAAAAATATATTACACATGAAACACAAATCTAATATGCACTACTAGGAATTCCTTTCAAATATATTGAAAATATTATTATGTAAATTTCTTTTTTTCTTCCCTAGCCATCACCCCACTCTAGAAATGGCTACCTTTAGACACAAATGTATGCATGTGCATGAGTGTGTTCTAAAGCTCTTTAAACTCCTCTCATCATGCTTCTTTTTTAAATAGTATTTTATTTTTTCTAAATTACATGTAAAGATAATTTTTTAATATTCATTCTAACAAAATTTTTGAGTTCCAATTTCTTATTTTCATTTTTTTTTATTGTTTATTTTTTGTTACAAATTTTCTCCCATCTTTCACCTACCCTCCACCCCAAGATGGCAAGCTTACTAAATACTCCTTCCCCCAATCTGCTCTCTCTTATATCCTCCCCCATCACACCCTTACTTTCTTGTAAGGCAAGATGGATTTCTATACCCCATTGTCCATATGTATTATTTCCCAGTTGCTTGTAAAAATAATTTTTAACATTTGTTTTTAAAACATTGAGTTACAGATTCTCTCCTTTCTTCCCTCCTCACTCACCTCCACTAGGAAGACAAGCAATTCAACAAAGGTTATAGATGTGTAATTACACAAAACATTTCCATAGTAGTCATGTTGTGAAAGACTAATTATATTTCCTTTCATCCTATCCTGCCCATCATTTATTCTATTTTCTCCTTTGACCCTGTCCCTTTTCAAAAGTGTCTGCTTCTAACTACTCTCTACCCCAATATGTTCTCCCTTTTATCATCCCTCTTCCTATCCCTTTCCACTCTAACTTTCCTGTAGGATAAAAATCCCAATTGAGTGTATATGTTATTCCCTTCTTAAGCAAAATCCAGTGAGGGCAAGGTTGACTTATTCCCTTCTACCTTCCTGCTCTTCCTCTCCATTGTAACAACTTTCTTTTGTCTATTTTATGTGAGATAATTTACTCTATTTTATCTTTCCCCTCCTCCTTCTCCCAATATATTCCTCTCTCACCTCTTAATTTTATTTATTAGATAACATTCCTTCATATTCAACTCATTTGGTGCCCTCTATCTATGTATACATGTACACATATGCACACACACACATATATACACAGATACACCCAACTATACATACAAATATACATACACACATACAAATATACATACATACAAGCATACATACATACATATATCACATACATACATACTCCCTTCAACTATCCTCATTCTGAGGAAAGCCTCATGAGTTACAAATATCATCTTTCCATGTAGCAAAGTAAAAAGTTCAACTTTAATAAGTTCCTTGTCATTTCTCTTTCCTGTTTACCTTTTCATGCTTCTCTTGCTTCTTGAATTTGAAAGTCAAATTTTTTTCTTCAGTTCTGGTCATTTCATCAAGAATGCTTGAAAGTCCTCTATTTCATTGAAAATATGGACATATTTTCCCCTGAAGTATTATACTCAGTTTTGCTAGGCAGGTGATTCTTGGTTTTAATTCTAGCTCCTTTGACCTCCAAGCCCTGTGATCCCTTAATGTAGAAACTGCTAGATCTTGTGATATTCTGATTGTGTTTCCACAATACTCAAATTGTTTCTTCCTGACTGTTGGTAATATTTTCTCCTTGACCTGGGAACTCTGGAATTTGGTTATAATATTCCTAAGAAATTTTTTTCCATATGACTTTCTTTCTTTCTCTTTCTTTCTTTTTCTTTCTTTCTTTCTTTCTTTCTTTCTTTCTTTCTTTCTTTCTTTCTTTCTTTCTTTCTTTCTCTGTCTCTCTGTCTCTCTTTTTCTCTGTCTCTTTCTCTTTCTTTCTCTCTCTTTCTTTTTGCTGGGGAATGAGGAAACTTTATAGGGTTGAGGGCCGATCTCAAATGAGATGCATTAGGATGTCCTCCTCCATGACGCTGGAGGGTTGCAAACCCGTCTGGGGAACTGGACGCCTGGGGCCTCCCTCAAGAGCATCTGACCTGGCAGAGAGACCCATTGGGGAAGCTGTCTGGGCCAAGGCTGAGCAGGTTGGAGGTGCAACAAGGTAGGACCCAAGGGTGGCTGGTTGAAGCCCTGGTGTGGGGAAGGCAACAGGTTTGGGGCTCCTGGAGGCTACAGGTGGTGGAGGGAGGCCTGGGGGAACAGTGGGGGTGGTGGGTTCAGCAGGAGACTGACAACTGGGCGTTGGCACCCAGGTTCTGGGGCGGCAAGAGAGGCCCTGGTGAGGCAGCTCCAGGAGGATTTGCTCCCAGGTGCCTGGGGGAGGCTGAGGCTGTCCACGTGTCCCAATCATCCCTATTCCTACCCTGCCTGGGGGCTGCAGCTGCAGCTGGCTGAGGTGGGGCAGGCTTTGGGGCGGCTGTTGCTGCTCTTCCAGGAGGGGACCCATTCTGAGCAGCCACCTGGGCAGCACTGAGGTTACTGGACACCTGGTAGACCTGGGAGATGGGAGTTACTGGCTAGAGTTGGGGGTGCTGCTGAGAGAGAGGTCCCAGGGGGCGGTGCCGGAGGCAGTGCAACGGGCTGCTTGGACTAGAAAGGGCCTGGGCCAGAACCTCCACCAACAGGCAGCACGAGGCCTCACACCAGCACCATATGCCGTGGGTCCTGGCTCATGTCCGTGGGCTACGTCTCCAGCATGGCCAGGGGTACCGCCTTCTCGAACAGGAGCCACAGTGCTGGCGTGGGGGGCCGTACGGCACGATGGAGAGGCGGATGCCTCACTCCCAGATCTTCTGCCTGAGGCTCTCGGTGGTGTAAGCCGAGTACATGGTGCTCTCCACCCGAGCACCAGGTACGGGACAAGTTACAGATGAACAGGCCGACCTCGTGCATCTGGCCGATCCACTCCTGCATCTTGTGGAAGTCCTTGAAATGCTGCAGGGTGCCGCTCAGCCCCTCAGCGATGAGGCTGCCACTCTCACTGCCCTGCATGAACTCCTCGCCACTGCTGGTGGGCGGGTGGCACCGGATGTAGGACTCGGGCCGCGCAGTCCACGCTGTTGAACAGGACCAGGCCGTATTGGGTGCCCCCATAGTTTCCTCCAATGTCAGTCTCTGCATGGGGGCCCCCACTGAAGTATTCCATGGCTGTCAGCAGGTAGTGTCTCCGCAGTCCCTTAAAGTAGGCTCCCAGGTTGGCGATGCCCTTGATGACGAAGACCACCTCGGGCACCAGGCCGCTGGTGCAGGCCTGGCCCTCAACCCTAGGGACCATCTCGAGCCCCACTCGGAAGCCTCCTGCTGCCACTGCCTCGGTCCCGTCCCATGGTAGCCGCCCTCACCGCAGGAATTTTCTTTTTGGGAACTTTTTCAAGAGTGAAACAGTGAAGTCTTTAAATTTCTATTTTGCACTCTAGTTCTAGAATATCAGGGCAGTTTTGCTTGATAAGTTCTTGCAAGATGATGTCTATTTTTTTTTTTGTCTTGGCTTTCAGGTAGTCCAGTATTTTAAAAATTATCTCTATTTTCCACATCAGTGGTTTTTCCAATGAAATATTTCACATTGCCTTTTGGTTTTTAAATCATTTGGATCTGTTTTATAGTATCTTGATTTCCATAAAGTCCTTAACTTCTATTTGTTCCAATCTAATTTTAAAGGAATTATTTTCTTCACTAAACTTTTGAAATTCATTTTCCATATGATCAGTATTGCTTTTTTTTAAGGCATTCTTCTCCTAATTGGCTTTTAGGGCCTCTTTTGCCATTTGAGTTAGTCTATTTTTAAGCTGTTATTTTCTTCAGTATTCTTTTTGAGTCTACTTTATTAGTCTGTTAACTCACTTTCATAATTTTCTTGCATCATTCTCATCTTCTCTTCTTAAGCTCCTCCATGGCCTGCAAACTGGTTCATATTTTTTTTGAAGGCTTTTGATGAAGGGGTTGTGACTCTGCTGTCTTCTGGTTGTATGTTTTGATAGTCTTTGTCACCAAAAAAACAATTCTAAAGTTTAATTTTGCTTCCTCTGTTTGCACATCTTGCTGGCCAATTACTTGACTTTTGAGCTCTTTTTCATGGTAGAACTCTGCTTCTGGAGTAGAGGGTTCTATGTCCCAAATTTCTGGGACATAGACAAATTTCTTGTGCAGCTATTGTCAGAGCTTCTTCTTGGCACCTGTCTCAGAACTATGACGAGGACTGCCTCTCCACAACCTCAACAAGCTCTGCCACACTAGCACTCTTTACTCTAGGACCGCAAGCTAAATCTATGACCAAGATCCAAGCAGGGCAAAGCAAGAGAATCCTGCCTCGGTGCCAGCAAAGAGTTTCCAACAATTGCCCCCTGGTCAGTCACTTGGTCCCCTCACAATTTGTGGGCCAGAATCTGTAATGACAAGCAAAGAAGTAGTTAACACCTTTTTCAGCTATTTAATTAACACAGAAGTAGTTAACACCTTGTTTCAATTCATGATTGTATCAAGTATTAAGATCCAGAACTTGTGAATCCCACAACTCCTGAAGCTGTTTCTGATGCAACAGGAAGGGGAGGAGATAATGATCCTATAAAAGGAGAGGCCCAGGCTAGAGAGAGCAGAAGTGAGAAGGGAGTTCTAGTGGTGGAGAAGGAGGAAACTTGTGGTATCTTGTCAATCTGTTTGTCTGTTCTGTCTGTATTGATGTTTGTTTGTGATACTTTGTACAGAAGCCCTGGGACCTTACTGGAAACCCTGAAAAAGGATTTTCTGGTTGTCTGTTTACAGAAGTCCTGGAGGAGGGTTTTGGAGGTCATAGAACTGTACTGATGATTTGTGTTGAATTCTCAGACCTTGTTTATGTGTCTATGTTGATTTCCATGTTGATGATTTGCGTTGACCTCTTGGACCTTGCTTGTGGGTCTGTGTTGATTTCTATGTTGATGATTTGTGTTGATCTCTTGGACCTTGTTTGTGGCTACCTGTTGATTTCACTGGCTGCTAGTGAATAGATGATTGTGTTGGCTATGCTTATGAATGCTATTTTGGCTCTGCTAAGCTTTGTCTTCACAGAAACAGAAACTTTGAAGGACTTGAGATGGACGTTGTGAGTTTCAATATGGAATGGGAACTGGACAAGGAACTGGATGAAGAACTGGACAAGGAGCTGGACAAGGAACTGGGAGCTGCCTGTCTTTCAACCCAGGTAACAGTTCTGTAGATTTGGGCAGAAGCTGGGACCATGGAAGAGGAACCATGGAAGCTGAGAGCCAGCCTCAAGTCAAGAAGAAAAGATATCTTCTTGTGGGTACCTGATGCTAACTGAGAAGATTATGATTTATTGTGACATAGAGGTGGAGAACTTTGACCTTTGTACTTTGTGTCCCTTAAGGAGATAAGCCTCCTTAAGGATGATTGGATTAAGAACTTACTAAATGATTGAATTTCTAAATAATTGAGTTACTAAATGATTGTACTTTGTTTAAAACTATATGGCCACTTTGGTGAAAACTATGTGGCCATTTTAGAGATAGGTTGTTGTCACAACTTTATGAATGCTGTACTTTGATTTCTGTCAATATTTTGCTTTAATTTACTGCTGAATAAATAGAGTTCACCATACTATAAAATCAGAACCTTGAAGCTGTTCACAACAGCAGTCCTCTTGAAAGCTGCATGTGCGTGGATCTCAGAAGGCGGCTGCTGCAGGAGAAGCTGCAGGTGGCTTACTACCTCCGCCACTCACCCAGTTCTAACAGATTTCCCCAATTAACATTTTACTTTCTTTTTGGTGTTTATGGGTTGAGAAGTCTGGAAACTACAATAGCTGCCAGTGATTCACTCTCCTGAAGTCTGTTTTGGCTGGTCTGTGCTGCAAGTCTTGGCCTGCATGGCCTACGTAGGACTGTGTTTGGCTCCCAGCCCAGTGTGATAGATCCTTCCTGTCAATCTGCCAGGCTACCTTCAGTGGGAGATTTGTTTTTCTCTGTCACTTTGTGGGTTCTGTACTAGTAAGATTTGTTTAGAGTCAGTTTTTACAGGTATTGAAGGTGGTTGGAATGGGTGCTCAAACAAGTTTCTGCTTTTACTCTGCCATCTTGGCTGCCCCCTCTCTCTCCTCATACTTCTAACACTTTTTACTGAGTGTGAGGATGCAGAGTAGTGATTTTCAAACTTTTGGGTCCCTGGACTCCTTTACACTCTTAAAAATCACTAAAAATCTTGCGAATTCCTTTTGTTTATGTGGGACATTATTTATTGATATTTACCATATTATAAATTAAAGTCTAAGTATTATGATATAAATAATTTTTATGTCATGAACCCCCTGACAAGGCCTTGGAGACTTGTAGGGGTTACTCTACCACACTTTAAATACCTCTAAGCTAGAGAGTAAATCCTACTGCAAATGAATTTTAAGTTAAGACTAAATCATAATCATTCAAGGGTATTCAGTGTTACATTTTTTTAAAATAAAGTTTTTTTTCTTTCTTCTCTTCTTTTTATACTGACAAATCCTGAGTATTTTTGTAAAGGCATGCAAGAGCAGCTTTCCAGAAGAATGATGCTGTGAACAGCTTTCAAGGTTATGATTAGATAATATAGTGAGCTCTCTATTTATTCAATAACAAATCAGAGCAAAACATTCACAGAAAATCAAAATATAGCATTCACAACAACTTATTAAAATGGAAACATTGTTTTCACCACAATGGTCACATAGTTTTGAAAAAAGGCTTGCCTCCTTAAGGGTCACCAAATACAAAAGTCAAAGTTCTCCATTCATGGGGCACACTAAGTTACAAATCATTCACTATTCAGTCATCATTCACTATTCAATCATCAGAAAATACACAGGCTGTGCAACCTGTGGTCACAAGTAAATCACAATCTTCTCAGTCAGTACACAGTATCCAAGTAAAGTCTTCTTTCAGCTTTATTTGGGGTAGGCTCTCAGGTTGCCTTGATCCCCTTCCATGGCCTCAGCTTTTACCTGGGTTCACCAAACTGTCACCTGTGTTCAAAGGCAGACGGCTCCCAGTTCCTTGTCCAGCTCTCCATGCTGTTCCTGTTCCATACTGTAGCTCACAGTGTCTAGTCCACTTTAAATCCTTGACAGTCTCTGTTCCTGGGAAGTCAAGGCTTAACAAAGCCACAAACAGCCAAAATACCAGCAGCACAGTCATACTTCCTCAGTCTTCTGCAGCTCCAGCTGGTCCTCAGACTCAGCAGCTCCTCAGCAGCTCCAGCTGGCCCTCCAAGAAGCTCCACCACCACAAGTTCCCAGGAAATTCTGACTTTGCCGTATGGGGATTTTCCTTATATACAGTATTGCTTCTCCCTATTCAGCCCCTTCCTGTCACATCAGCCACAGGGGTTTCCTATTCTGCCCCTTCCTGTTATATCTGCAACAGGGGATCATACCTTCTGTTTCTTTAACAGAGGCTCAATTTGAAATTAGGTGCTACGTACCTGCAAATTAGCAATACAAAGGGATCTTCACATTTTATTACTATTACAATTTTTGTCAGAATTCTCTCTCAAGATTTTTGTCTCCATCACTTGCTGATCTTACTCCTACCCAGTCATGCATCCCATTTGATATCAACTTGGGCCCTATTCCTCTGTAGAGATTTTGCTAAGTATATTATCCCAGACCCTGTAGCAACAACTGAAACTTCTGAGTGTGACCTGGATAAGATGGTGACTCACTTCTCCTGAACATTTCTTTTCATTGCCATTTCTAAGCTAGTAACTTTTGATGTGAATAGTTGTCATCATGGGCCAAATTTGAGTATAGGAATTTTGCAAAGAGTAAAGGATCCAAAGACAGCCTTGTGATCAAATGAAAAAAATATGTCTTTATTCTCAAAATTTCTTTTCAAGGGAAATAAGAAGAAATAAACTTAAAATACAATGTTGACTGTGAAATAATCTGTCAAAAACACAGAACACAGCAAGGTTCTTGGCAGCGCATGACACAAAATGATTGAACCTTGAGAAGGAGAAACACTGAAGCCACCCATAAACTCTATTTGAACTTACATCGTCAATGGGAATTTCCAAAAAAAAAAAAAAAAAAAGGAGGAACCAGGTACAGGCTAAATTTAAAATATCAGGTGTTTTTTTTTTGTTGTTTTTTTTTTGTTTTGTTATGGTTTGGTTTTTTTTTTGGCAGGGGGATAGATTCAGAAACCTCCTGTGCTACTCCCTGGTATATTCATAATTTTAATCTTATTGTTTCTCTGGAATACTTGATTGATAATTATGTGTGTATGAATGTGTTGTATATGTATGTATATATATATATTAAATATATACATATATTTTTATATATTCACAGAAAAATGCACATGACCAAAATAAAGTACTATATAAACATGTGTACATGAAAATACAACATTTTCCCTCTATGTCCTGTCACAGTTTTCTACATTTTACCCTTAGAAAATATGGTAACCTAATTCAGGAAAAAATGGGAATAAAAATATTTAGTGGCATATTACACTTCCTTCATAAACTGATTTTTCACTAATTCAGGAAGGAAATTTCCCTCATCATAATTAGATTTGTTTTGAATGTTTTATGTCTGATTGTGCAACACTGAATATAGATACAGTTTTTGGATACAGGGTCCTGTCTTGAATTCTTTTGTTTCTAGAAGTAAAAATGTATCACAAATGTGTGGAGTGTGTTATAAATTGCAAGCCCTGTTCTTTTAAAGAGTGTAAGACATAAGTTAAAGATAGGGACTGGATAGAGATGGGGCTTGTGATTGTCCTGATATATAAAACTTCTGGACAAGGACATTTTCTCCACCAGTGCAAGTCAGTACCTACTTTTCAACTCACAGAGTTACTTAAATAGTTGTCTAGAATCCTAAAAAATAAAGCAACTTGCCTTCGGGTCACATAGTCAGTATATTAGAGATGAAACTTGTCCCAGGTCCAAGGACAGTTGTCTTTGAATTACACCACATTGTCTCAGTCCTCCCTTCCCCCTGAAAAATCAGGCTACTCTTCACAAACACAAGGTCCTTCTCTTCTTCATCAAAAACTGTTGGAAAGGATATAAAAATAATTGAGCTCCTCTCAGCCATAAGACAAATTACAAAAAGCTTGTGATGGAAAATTAACCACATCCAGAGAAACAACTGTGGAGTCTGCATGCAGATCAAAGTATACTATTTTCACTCTTTTTCTTTCTTGTGGTTTTTACTTTTTGTTCTGATTCTTCTTTTACAACATGATTAATATGGAAATGTATTTAATACAATTATACTTTTATAGCCTATATCAGATCACTTGCTGTCTAGGGGAGGGGAGGGAATTGAGGGAGGAAGAAAAAAATTTGGAACTCAAAATTTTATAAAAGTGAATGCTACAAAATATCTTTACATGTCATTTTAAAAATACTATTAAGTGCGAAAACAAGAATGTAAGCATTTGAAGGTCAGAGTGCTTTTCTTTAAACCTGCATTTGTACTCCCAAGTTTTGCATGATTCTTGGCACATAATAAGTATGTAATAAAAGTTTTATCTGCCCATCTACCTATCTATCTTTAACATAGGAGGTGAGGAGTGGGGGAGGAGAAAGAGAATATAAATTATTAGAACTTTGAGGAAAGAGACTTGCTATATTTGATCTTGATAGTGAGCAATTAAGAATACTAGATTCAGAGTAATCTGGCATTGTGTTCTGGTATCTACACTTACCCCATGAAACCGGGCCTCTTTTTTTATTCCGTGAAATAAGGATATTACATAGCATTGTTGTAAAGAAAGTGCTCTGGAATAATGGAATACCATATAAATATAAGCTATTATTATTACTAGGTTAAACTGCTATGCCAGATTTATATGGAGACAAGACTTTATTTTCTATTTTCATTTGGCTCCTTAGGGTTGCCTGAGTACTTTGCTTGTCCATGTAATAGCCTTTTTGGCAATTGTACCTACCTATTACTTTAACAGCAATTACTTTCCTTGTAGAGGTTAAACAGCCCCTTTAATTCCTAACACCCTGATGCCTGATCTTATGTTTTTGCTATCCTTGTCTATGCGTCTTTACTTTCCATTTTCTTGGCCTCTGCTAGATTGTTTTTCTCAACATTTACTAATCTCATTATGTTCTGAGCTGCTAAGTGATGATACTCATGGGATTGCAAAGTAACGACAGTGTCACAGTACCACATATAGTGTATATAAGTCTCTTGGGGGATGGTCCATGCCTGGTTGAGAATCTCCCCTCAATAAAAGAAAGAAGAGAGCTTCACTTTGTAGTTGCTTCTTTTACTGTAATTCTATGCATGTAGTTCATTCCATTTCAGAGACAATTTTCCTTTTTCCTGGTTCTTTGTATCTCTTATTATTTTATAATCAAATAACATTTAGTGATATATTACATAACCTAGGCTTTAATATATAGAAAAACAAAAGTCAGTACAGACATTATCCCATCTAAATTATAAGTTCCATCAGGGTCTAGATATTTTAACTTAATCTAAATTTTATATCTTCTCCAGTATCTATTAAAGATTTATTGAATGAAATTGCTTGGATTAGGAATGTTAAATCAAATTGGAGATGGATAAAGTAATAGAATATATGAAAAAAATAAACCCATATATTATCTAAAAATGCCAGGTCAACCATTTGTTTTAACTTGGTTTTCCAATAAACTATATGAGAAAGAATTTGGCAAACTTGGCAGATTTGAATTTTATTTTTTTTACTTTCTGAATTTTGTAGTAGAAATACTTATGAGGGGGCCAGTGCCTTAAAGAGAAAAGTTAAATAGGAAAGAGAACAGAAAAAAATAGACTTGGATAATGTGCAAAGTTTAAGATCAACTTTAGATAGTTCCCTATTTCAATGATTCTATTATATCTTGAATATATTGAACAATACCAGTGTAGAATGAATCTTTCAGTTTATGTGGATTTTTAAAAAATCTGGCTGGTTTTTATTTATTTGTTTTGCTTTGTCAATTTTTCCCTTCATGTACCTAGTAGAGAATTAATCCCTGATTCTGAGAGCCTTCCTCTATGTAATTTGAGAGCTTTTTTTTTTTTTTTTAAGGGAAAGGAAAGGTAGAAATGTCACTGCATTGTTAAGGTTATCTCTTTTTTGTTTTTGCTATGAATTTAGCCTAATTGTCCTTGCATTTTAAAATATAAAAATTAAGGAGTGGAGCCAACGTTTATAGAGCAGCAGTTCTCAACCTGTGGGTCATGACCCCTTTGGGGGTCGAAAGACCCTTTCACAGGGGTCGCCTAAGACCATCGGAAAACACATATTTCTGGTGGTCTTAGGAACCAAGACACCACTCCTCTATCTGGCTCCAGGCAGGTCTGCCCACATGCAGATATGCCCACATATGAGTATTAAAGGGTTGCAGCATTAGGAAGGTTGAGAACCACTGCTATAGAGTAAAGGGGGCATAGTACTCAAATCATCCCAACATTCCTCTCAAAACACTTTTAAAATATATCATCAGAATGAATTCTATGGAGTCATAATCAACAAAAGGTAGGAGTGTGACATTTTTAAAAATGAAAGAATTAACAGATTCGAAAAAAGAGATACAAAATGTAGTGAAGAAAAAAATCAGAATTGACCAAATGGTAAAAGAGACACAAAACCACATTAAAGAAAATAACTCCTTAAAAATTAGAATTCATCAAGTTTAATATCCTGACTCCATGAGAAAGAAACAATAAAGTCAAAATAATAGGAAATAAACAAACAAACAAAAACCAAAAACAAAATACAATATGAAATATCCCATCAAAATAAACAAACAATAAACCTGGAAAATAAGTCTAGAGAGAAAATTAAAGAAATTTGGACTACCTTAAAGTTACTATAAAAATATGCTAGCAATCATATTTCAAGAAATTATAAAGGAAAACTGCATAAATGTTTTACAGTCAGAGGGAAAAATCAAAATTAAAATAATCAACTGATCACCCTCTGAAAGAGATCCCCAAATAAAAACTCTCAGGAATATCACAGCTAAATTCCAGATACCTCAGGTCAAGGAGAAAACACTGAAAGCAGCCAGAAAGAAACAATTCAAATACAATGGAACCACAGCCAGAATCACACAAGATTTAGCAGCTACAACAAAAAAGAAATAGAAGGCTTAGTATATGACATTCTAGAAAGCAAAGGAGCTAAGATTGCAATGAAGATAATTTGTCCAGCAAAACAGAGAATAATCCTTAAGGGGAAACAATATATATAGGTTTTTTTTTCCCCATTATAGCATTTTCTCCAATTAAATGCAAAGATAGTTTTCAACATTTATTTTTTAAAATTTTGACTCTTGTCCTGCAGATGCTATGGAGGTCAAAGAACTGATTAGAAGGAGATTACAGGAGTCTTTTTGCTAGCACTGTGGTAGAACTCTGTTGTTGTTCCCATATTTGGATCCAGGCCA
Source organism: Pseudochirops corinnae (assembly GCA_028646515.1). NCBI lineage: Eukaryota > Metazoa > Chordata > Mammalia > Diprotodontia > Pseudocheiridae > Pseudochirops > Pseudochirops corinnae. The sequence goes on along the minus strand of CM053590.1, from coordinate 199,602,281 downwards.
CAGTCTAGGGCAAGAAGGAGCATTGACTAGCAGAGCTTTTGGCCCCAAGGGAGGGAGAACCTCTTCACAGTTTCAGGATAGATAAAGAATGCCTATTGTGACTCACAAGCCAGAGCATAGGCCAGGAGTAAACACTTCTCAGCTCATACCACACTGGAAGAACTGAAAAATTTTAAGTCCATAGAAATATCTCTGAAAACAACTGTCCAAAATCCCTGAAGCTTGGGACAGTGCACCCTTCATGCTAAAACAGAGTCCTACTTCATCAAATAGTTAAGAGTCAAGTAATAGGCAGGGGAAATGAACGAATAATGGAAAAATAAAACAAAACAAAACTCTTGACTATGCTAACAAGGAAGATCAAAACATACACTCAGAAGATAACAAAGTCGAAGTTCCTATCTTCAAAGCCTATGAAAAAAATGGCCTCAAGCCATGGAAGACCTTGAAAAAGGATTTTGAAAATCAAGAAAGAGAAGTAGAGGAAAAATAAGGAAGAAAAATGAGAGTGATGCAAGAAAATAATGAAAAACAAGTCAACTGTTAGATAAAGTAGACCCCCAAAAATGCTGAAGAAAATAACACCTTAAAAATAGACTAACCTAAATGGCAAAAGAGGTCCAAAAAGCCAATGGGGAGAAGAATGCTTTAAAAAGCAGAATTGCCCAAATGGAAAATGAGTTGCAAAAGCTCACTGAAAAAAATAATTCCTTAAAAATTAGAATGGGGCAAATGGAAGCTAATGACTTTATGAGAAAACAAGAAATTATAAACAGAACCAAAAGAATGAAAAAATAGAAGACAAAGTGAAATATCTCGGAAAAACCACTGACTTGCAAGATAGATCAAGAAGGGAGAATTTAAAAATTATTGGGTTACCTTAAAGTCGTGATAAAAAAAGAGCCTAGATATTATCTTTCAAGAAATTATGAAGGAAAACTGCCCTGATATTCTAGAACCATGAGTAAAATAGAAAGAATCCATTAATTGCCTCTTGAAAGAGATGCTAAAAGGAAAATTCCTAGGAATATTGTAACCAAATTTCAGAGTTCCCAGGTCAAGGAGAAAATATTGCTTGCTGTCATTTCAGTGTTGTGGAAACATAATCAAAATAACACAAGGTCTAGCAGTTTCTACAATAAGGAATTGGAGAGCTTGGAATATGGTGTTCTGGAGGTGAAAAGAGCTAGAGTTACAAACAAGAATCACCTACCCAGCAAAACTGAATATAATACCCTAGTGGGAAAAAATGGACATTCAAAGAAATAGAAACCTTTCACGCATTCTTAATGAAAAAATCAGAGCTGAATAGAAAATTTGACTTTCAAGTATGAGAATCAAGAAAAGCTTGAAAAAGTAAACAAGAAAGAGAAATCATAAGGGACTTATTAAAGTTAAACTGTTTACATCCCTACATGGAAAGATTATAGTTGTAACTCATGAGATATTTCTCAGTATTAAGGTAGTTGTAGGAAATAGATAAATAGACCAACAGACAGATAGATAAATAGGTAGACAGATAGATAGATAGATAGATACATAGATACATAGATACATAGATAGATAGACAGATACATAGATGGCACTATATGAGTTGAATATGAAGGGATGACATATAAAAAGTAAAATTAAGGGAAGAGAGAGGATATATTGGGAGGAGAAAAGGAGAGCTAGAATGGAGTAACTTATCTCACATAAAAGAGGCAAGAAAAGGCTTTTATGATGGAGGTGAAGAGGAGGGAAGTGAGAGGGAATGAGTGAGCCTTTCACCCATTGGATTTGGCTTAAGGAGGGAATAACATACTCACTCACTTGGGTGTCTTACCCTACAGGAAAGTAAGGCAGAAGAGAATAAGAAGGGGGATAATAGAAGAGAGGGCAGATTTTGGGGAGGTGGTAATTAGAAGCAAACACTTTTGAAAAGGGACAGGATCAAATGAGAGACTAGAATAAATGGGGGAGCAGGATAGCATGGAGAAAAATATAGTTTGTCTATCACAACATGGCTATTATGGAACTTTTTTGCATAACTACACATGCATAAACTATATTGAATTTCTTGGCTTCTCAATGAGCAGGGATGGTGAGGAAAGAAAGGAGAGAATTTGGAACTCAAAGTTTTGAAAACAAATGTTGTAAATTGTTTTACATGCAACTGAGAAATAAGATATATAAGCAATGGGATAAAGAAATCTATTGTGTCATACAAGAAAGTAAGGAGGAAAGGGCTAAGAGAGAGAGAGTGAGGTGATAGAAAGGAGGGCAGACTGAGGGAAGGCATAATCAGAATGTGTGATATCTTGGGGTGGGGGGTCTAGGGGAGAGATGAGGAGAACATTTGGAACTCAAAATCTTGTGGAAATGAATGTTGAACACTAAAAATAAATAAATAAATAAATAAATTAATTAATTAAAGGAAATATTGTTGCTTTAAAAAAATAAGATAAGAATGCAATAGATAGTTATTTCTGGGTGGGGGAGAGGGGGCAGAAAACTGGAACCTTCAGTGGAATGCTAACTCAGTATGAGTCAAATGGGAAATAAGACAAATAAAAATTAATGTGATCTTAGGATGCATTAAGAGAAGCCGTTTTTACTTGGAAAAACTTTTATAAACTGAGGAAAATTGATCCAAGCAGAACTAGGAGAATGTTGTTCACAGCAATAGCAATAATGTAATGATGATCAGCTGTCAAAGACTTAGCTACTTTGATCAAGACAGTGATGCAAGGCAATTGCAAAGGACCCATGATGAAAAATGCTATCCATCCCGAGAGAGAGAGAGAGAGAGAGAGAGAGAGAGAGAGAAAGAGAGAGAGAAAAAGAGAGAGAGAGAAATGATGAATTCTGACTGCAGATCGAAGCATACTTTTTTCAGTATCTTTATATTTCTTGCTTTTATTATTGTTTTTGCAACATGACTACTATGAAAATATGTTTTGCATGACCACATATAGAATGGATAACATATTGCTTGCTTTTTCAATGGGAAGAGAAAATTTGGAATTCAAAATTTTAAAAAATAATGTCAAAAATAAATAAATTTAAGCCTCCTAAAAAGGCCTTTATTATTATTAAGGTTGTTGGAAGGAGTTTATATAGACAGAGGGCACAGATGTGAGTTGGATATTAAGGTAAATATCTAAAAAAAATTTAAGGGATGAGAGAGGAATGTCCTGAAAGAAGGGGAAAGAGAGAGGTAAAATGATACAAATTATCTCACAATAAAGTGGCAAGAAAGTGAGGAGAGATGATGGGGAGTGAGCAAACTCTCATCAAAATTGACTCAAAGAGGGAATAACGTACACACTCAACTAGATATAGAAATCTGTCTAACCCTACTGGAAAGTAGGCGGGGAAAGAGATAAGAAAGGGGTGGTGACGGAAGGGAGAGCAGATTGGGGGAGCTGGTAGTCAGAAGCAAAACACTTTGAGAAGGGATAGGGTGAAAGGAGAGAGAGAATGGAATAAATGTGGGGGATAGGAAAATACAATTAGCAATAGTAACTGAAAAATATTTTGAAGCATTTTTCTCTGAAAGAGGCCTTATTTCTCAAACATATAGAGACCTGAGTGAAATTCATAAAAATAGATATTCCTTAATTGATAAATTATCAAAAGATATGATAAATTCTTGGGTGGAGTAAACAAAGCTATCTATAGCAGTGGTTCTCAACCTTCCTAATGCCGCGACCCTTTAATACAGTTCCTCATGTTGTGGTGACCCCCAAGCATAAAATTTTTTTGTTGCTACTTCATAACTGTGGTTTTGCTACTGTTATGAATTGTAATGTAAATATCAGATATGCAGGATGTATTTTCATGTTACAAATTGAACATAACCCACAGGTTGAGAACTGCTGACCTATAGTCATGAAAAAAATACTTTAACTCACCATTCATTAGAGAAATGCAAGTTAACACAATCCTGAGGTACTACCTCATACCTATTAGAGTGGTTAATAGAATATTAAAGGTAAATGACAAATGTTGAAAGACATGTGGGAAAAAAAATGAGACATCAATGCATTGTTCATGGAGTTGTGAACTGATTCAACAATTCTGTAGAGCAATTTGGAACTGTGCTCATAAGGCTATAAAACCATGCATATCCTTTGGCCTAGCAATACCACTACTAGGTCTGTATCCCAAAGAGATAAAAAAGGAAAAGGAGCTACATATACAAAAATATCCATAGTAGCTCTTTTCTGGGGGCAAATAATTAGAAATCAAGAGGATCCCCATTAATTGGGAAATGACTGACCAAGTTATGGTATATGATTATGGTAGAACACTGTTGTACTATAAGAAATAAAATTATCAGGATTCTTCCAGAAAGATAAGTATGGACTGATGCAAAGTGAAATGTACAAAGGAACAAGAATATTGTGGGATGATCAGCTGTGAATGATTTAGCCAGTATTTAGATTAATTATTAATTATATATTAAATCACTAGATTTAGTAGTGAAAAATCCTAAGAAAAAAATGAGGATAATGCAAGAAAATGATGAAAGGAGATTAAACTGTTTGGTAAATTTGGCAAAAAAACCCTGAAGAAAATAATTACTTTAAAAAGAATGTAAAATAAAATAAAAATAAAATGAAAAGAAGTCGTTGTAAAACCACACTAAAGAAAATAATTCCTCAAAAATTGGAATTGGTCAAGTGGAAGCTAATGATACCGTGAAACATTAAGAAAAAATAAAAACAAAATCAAAAGATTGAAGAAAGAAAAAACATGAAATATTTCATAGGAAAAATAACTGACCTAGAAAATAAGTTGAGGAGAGATAATTCATGAAAAATCAGACTATTTGAAAGCTATGGCCAAAGAAAGAGCATAAATATAATTTTTCAAGAAATTTTAAAGAAAAACTATTCAGATATCTCAAAATCAGAGGAGAAAATAGAAAGTGAAAGAATACACCAATTACTTCTTACAACATATCCCAAAGCAAAAACTCCAGGAATATTATAGTCAAATTCCAGAGCTTCCATGCCAAGGGAAAATACTGCAAGCAGCCAAAAAAGAATAGCTCAAATACTGTTGAACCACAATCAGGATCAAGCAAAAGGACTTCTTTCATTCTTGATTTAAAAACGAACAGCTAAGTAATAGTAATAACAATAATAATAATAATAATAAAGATTTAATTCAAACAAAAGCCTCAAGAGAGGTAAAGGAATGAGAAAGGATGAGAACTTAATTAGATTAAACTGTTAATATTTCTAAATAGGAAAATGATACGTCATCATTATTAAAGTGGTTAGAAGGAATCTACTTAGAGGGTATGAGTGTACATCGATCATATTGGAATGATGTCAAAAGAAAAATGAAAGGCTAAGAAAGAGTGTTCAATTGGGAGAAGTGGGGAAAGAAGAAGAATGAAGAAATTATCTCACATAAAAGAAGTGTACAAGGAAGACTTTTTACAAAGAAGGGGGAAATGGGTAGGGGAAATCAGGAGGACATTATGCATAGTAAGAGCAGTAATCAACTTTGACAGACTCAGTTACTCTGAGCAACATAATGATTCAAGGCAATTCCAAAGAATGAGAAAGAGAGAGAGAGAGACAGAGAGAGAGAAAGAGAGGACTGATGTACTCTGCAGATTGAAGCATACTTTTTCACTTTATTTTTCTTGCCATTTTTTTTTGTAACATAGCAAATATGTAAATATGGGTTTCATGACTTCACAGGTACAATAGGATTAATTTTCAATGGGTGTAAGAAGAGCTTAGGGAGGGATTTTGAAACTAAAAATTTCTTAAATTAATGTAAAAAATAAATTATACAGGGGAGGCTAGGTGGCACAATGAGTAGAGCACTGGCCTACAGTCAGGAGGACCTGAGTTCAAATCCAGCCTCAGACACTTGACACACTTACTAGCCGTGTGACTTTGGGCAAGTCACTTAACCCCAATTGCCCTCCAAAAAGCAATAATAAAAATAAATAAATAAATAAATTATACAATATCTTTAAAAATAAAGTATAACTGACATAAAAAAGAGAAGAATATTCTTAATAATTGCTGAATATTACCGGAACCTCTCAGTGTCAGATTTAAGGTCCAGGAACTTTGGACTACGACTTTTCCAGAACATTAAAATTAGATAGTCATGTAAAGGTGGTTATAATAAAGCCTTCACACCACACTTTCACAGTTATGTCTTGAGGCAGCAATAAAAGAAAAAAAGTGATAACTTTTTGACAAGTTAGGAGATCTATACAATAAGAGCAGACAGTTTAAATTCAATTAGCAAACACAGTCAATTTTTCAGTTTTCCAGTAGATATTTTTGATGAAACTCAAAGAAAATGGTATCCTATTCTGTCACCTGGGTGATTGATTGAGCTATGGAGGGAAGCACAGCCATGTGCTTCTAAGTTTTTAACGATCAACTCCCCAGAAAGGAAGAAAAAATGCATACAGGAAAAACTTTTAAGTTTAATCTATGTTGTTAACATTTTCTCAATCACATTTTTAAGTCCAGGTGATCAAGAAAGGAATAAATCAGTCCCTGATATGCAGTGTTTGCTAATTTCCAAGGTATAAAGATACTGGCTATTTAACGTTTGCTACCAGCACCCCAACCTGTAGCCTCAGTGGACTTTTCAATAATCTTCTATGTTCAGGTTTTCTGATGGAATGTCTAAAACTGCAACTTTCTCCTAAGTGACTTAGACTCTAAGAGGTTCACAATATGGTTTGCTATGCCTGAGCCAAATCTTCTGGGTCTTCCCTATTGAGGCTTCCATAAAATTAATCTGATCATTGGGAGGGATTGGAAGATGATGTCCTTTAGTGCCCTCTTCCTGTCTTATGCCTTAAGGCATAACTCCAGCCTGCATCATTGTCAAGTTCCATTCCTCTCGTAGTTGTGTATAATTTTATTTTAATTCTTTTAAAATTTATAATGAATAGATTATTAATTACAGTAGGAGCTCTTGGCAAAATTATAAAAGGAATGCATTTTGAAAATGATCATTGTCATTGACAAGATCTTTACAAAAATAAAAATAGGTTTTAAAATGAACTTTTAATTATTTTTTTTACACTACTAGCTGTGGTTATATGTTTAGATATCTTTCATTTATTCCAAATGAAAATCTCTTCTCTGTCTTCTCTTTGTCATATGAACTGCGCAATTTGAAGTCTTGAAAATTTGGCTCACTAGTAAGAATTTCTCTAAAAACACAGGTCTATGATATTCCCTAAATGTAGATGTATAATAGCGAAAAAAGGTAGAATAAATGGAAAACATGTCATTCATCCTTCATGTATGACCTAATAAGTACTACTAATTTTAATACAAAGACATTTATATAATGCCTTTAAAGGTTTAAGGTGAAAAAATAATAATAGATGGTTTCGACACCTTTAATTCTAGCTATTTATGGATGAGAAGCATAAAATTATATTTCTTTACAGCTACTATTAGTTCTTCCAGTTTGTGTTAGTTTTCAACTGCCTCATATGAATATTTCTACATCATTCCTCCTGTGTTTGTTTCCTTACTTATTCTACTGACTTCTTCCTTTTTGGACTAATCTTTCAACCTTTTCCAAAATACCACCAGTATACTATGGGTATTTAATAACATCTATATCAACATTGATGTTACTCTTGTCAATCTTTAACATAAGGCTTATGTCTAATATAGATATCAAATATTATATATTCATAGGTCTTGATTATTTATGGTTTAGCTTTGTCATTTTTTCTTAATATTTTCCTTTCCTTTGGTGCATGTTGTATGACTATTGTGATTATGATATTCAGTACCTCTAGGTTTATGATGGGAAAGTCAACTGAAATGAGCCATCAACTTACTGATAAGGGTTTTGGTAGTCAAGCGTGAGACTGGCAGTTCATTTTCATATGGTTGCCAAGCACCTCCAAGTGTAATATATCACTGAAACGAAGGCTCTAGGTTAATCACCTAATGACTCTATTACTTATAAAATAGATGGATGAACTAAGGATATTCACTTGTCTTCTAGAAGGTCATTCAGCAGTAATTATAGTCAAGGAAATCAAAACTGCACTCTTCTCAGCATTTTATGACTTTGCCTCTCTATGTATGAACTATTATTAGGGAGCAAAAATTATTATAATAAATAAGTAATAAATAATGTTCATTAACTTAGAGATAAAAGTCTTTTGTCCTAAGTAAATAAATAGTCATCTTATACTAGAAATGCAATTCTCTTACTTAAATAACTGAAAAACTGTGTATAAGCAATGTAACATTTTGGAATAAATCAACAGGTATTTAACAAGCTTGTTGTTATAGGGGGCATAAAATGACTATTAGATATGGTCGCACCTTGATTAATAATTTTAGTAAAAAAAATTTCTCAAATATACATTAAAAAAAAAAACTACCAATAAAAGATAGTCTACAGCTAATGGCAAATAAATAGTAGAGACAGTAAGTCCTATTTTCATCCAGAGGAAGGAAAGAGCATGATAGCCTGAGCTGTGGAAGTGTGGAAAAGGCTTCCCAAAAGAAAGAGGAGGCAATGAAAATGAAATGGGCAAATTGAATGGCTACCCATCCTTAAAGAATGAGTAGGCATATATATATATGCCTAAATGGGCAGGCTAATATGTCTAAATATTTCATTGATTCTCTAAAACATTTCTTCCATTTTCTACTTGCATTTCTCCTTCCCCCATCATCAAAGAAATACAAAACAAAACAAAACAAAATAAACGATTAATCGTAAATGAAAATATAGGCTTCAGTCTATATCTAAATTCCAAGTCATCTTCACTATCATTCTTCAAATGTCTCAATTTGTCATTGCTATTCAGAATTCTGATGTCATTCAGAGATACTTTGCATTAATTGTGAACATTAGACAAAGTTTTATCCTAGTTCTTACATTATTCTGTACTGATTCGTGTAAGATTTTCTAGGTTTCTCTCACTTCTTCATAAAGCATTTCTTCAGATGCAACCTTATTTTATTATATTAGACCATATGATATTTCTCTAAAGTTTCAAATGATCCCTCTCTTGCAAAATCCAATGTTCTTTTCTGAGTCCTCATCTTTCTGGATCTCTCTGGAACCTTTCACGTTGTTGATAATCTTCTTCTCCTTGATACTTTCAGTTTTGGGGACTCTACCTTCCTGTAGTTATTCTATCTTTCTGACTGCTGTATCTCAGGGTTTTTTGTTTTGTTTTGTTTTTTTGCTGAATCTTTACTCAGGTCATGGTCACTAACCATGTGTAACCCACATTAATAAATACTGCACTAAAACATTGCCATTTCAATAGTAATAAATTAATAATATTAAGATACTAATAAATATTTATCAACTGTGCATAAATGCACACACACATTTTATGTCTTTTGGTAAATTTATCCAAATTTAAGTGTTTCTAGTTAAGATTATGAATGGTTCCTTAAAAGGAATTAAGTTGGCACTACAGATTGGCAGTTTCTCCTTATGCACAATATGGAAAAAAAAAAAAATCAACAAAAAACCAAACATAACCTGCTTCTTTCTCTTTATCCATCTGGTCTCAGTACAAATGCATGTTGAGATTGCTATTATTTCCACCAATAAAGGAACATTGACAGTGACAAAGGACATCAGAATCAAAGTACCAAGCTTAAATATGTCTCAGAGTTCACCAAACCGAAAGGGCAAGCACCAAGAAGAGTCGATTTACCATGAGGCAAGATTATGTGATTTGACCAAAGGGCTGTGATCTACAGAGCTGGTACTCAAACTTTTATCCCACGACTTCTCTTCTAGTGTTTTGTCCATTTTACCAACTGCCACAGCTATATCATCCAACTAATGCCCAATCCAGGAGTGAAGAACTTGTTTGTTTCTTCCTCTAGCCCATGGATGGGGAACCTGCAACCTCGAAGTCACATCCACCCTTCTAAGCCCTTAGGTGTAACCTTTTAACTGAGTCCCACTTTTACAGAACAAAGGCTTTTATTAAGGGGGTTTGTTCCCTGAAGTTTGGATTCAATCAAAGGGCCTTAATAAAAGTACTTCTTTCCTAAAACTTTGACTCAGTCAGAGGGTCAGACCCAAGGACTTAAGAAGGTCACATGTAGCCTCCAGATCACAGGTTCCCTACCCATGCCAAACCTTCTCTTCTTAAGGTTTTTCCTATTTCTGCCTTTGATAATACATTTCACATTTTCTCCTCTGTTTCAAATATTTTGGGATCACTTTTCATTCTGCCCTCTTCCTCAAACCATTTCTAATCATTTACTAATTCATGTTGATGCCACTTGCAGAGCAGCCCTTGAATGCATCACCTTCTTTGTCTGTCTGTCCGTCTGTCTCTGTCTTGCCCCTTATCATCACCATCCTAATATCTTTTCCGTCACCTAGATTATTAAAAAAGTCTCTTAGATGATGTTCTATTCTTCTTCCATATCAACCTTCATACTATTGACAAAATAATCTTTCATACACATGTTGCTGAGCACAGATGGAGAAAATTATACAACTGTTTTGACTGGATCCATTAAAAAAAAATATGCTACAAAATCTCAGTGGGCCCTTGGTGATGCTGATGAGGTCAGGGAACAATAAAATGTAGAGGTTTAGTGTTCCGGGTGCTTGAGACCCCAAAACACCAACACACTGAGTCCTGCCTAATGAATTTGATTCAAGTCTTCTCTCCGCCAAAGTAAAGCAGTTTATTAAAGATTCACCTTAATGGGTAGACTCTTAAGGAGCCTCAGTATCTGTGAAGGGTGCATTGGACAAGCGACCCAGAATCATCTGACACAGAGTTATTGTGTGCTAGAAAATTCTCTTGTCCTTATCTCTCTCATGGAGACAAGATGGGGTCTGATATACAGAAGGTTGTAGACAGAATCTAGGGGTTGTCTAGAGGAGGAGTTTGGGGAGGATCTTCAGGAGGAGTCAAATGAGGTCAGACTCCAGTGATGAGAGACTAAGGGTGGGAAGTAGCTGGAGGCTACCTGGACATGAGACAATGGAGGGCGAAACTAGTTTAAGAGTATGTAGATATTTTGAGAGGATCAAGGGTGGGGGCTAGGTAAACAAAGAGGGGCTAGGCCAGTAAAGGAGATTTGGGCCTAGCCATGAAGAAAAGCTTATGGCCTCAGGCAAATGCCTCATCAAATGGGAAGATTCAAAGTTCAAGGGGATTCCCAGAGCCTATACCTCATTACTACTAGGCAATCCTACAATACTTCCGTTATCAAGTGACTATGCCACTCTCTACAATGGCTATTCCCAGTCTTTTCACTTCTTAAAACTCTCATGGCTCCCCTTTCCTCTGCTTTCTGCTGAGAACCCTGTCTCATTTTTTGCAGAAACAAATCCAGGCCATTAACCTCTTGAGCTCATTCTTCACCCTTCTATCTTTCAGATTCCCTTTGACAGTTTCCTCCTTCTTTCTGGTTGAAGTGCTTTACTCTTTACCAAGGCTAACCATTCATCTTGTTCAAATAATCTCATTCTATCTTTTCTTCCCCTCCAAATTGCCCCATCAGTTTTCTCAAGTCTTTTACTAATCTTTAACCCCTTCTAGTCTTACTGCCTACATTCACACAGCTGTCCCATCCTGAACAAAAACAAAAAACTCCACTTGATTATTCTTTTCCTGCTATCATCCTATATCTCTTCTGTCTTTTGTAGCTAAACTCCTAGGAAAGTACATTTATATTAAATAACTTCCGCTTTCTCTCTTTTAAGTATCTTTATAACCCTTACAATCTGGCTGCTAATCTCATCATTCCAATGAAATAGCTCACTTCAAAGTTGCCAAATCCTTTGACCTTTTGCAATCCTCCTCCCTCATGTCTCTGAAGTCTTTGGCATTTTTGATCACTCTCTACTCCTTCCTTCTTTCTTCGTTTTTGAAATGCTACTATCTCCAGGTACTTCTCCTACCCATCTGAAAGTTACTTCTATGTCTCCTTGCTGGGTGCTCTTCTGTATCATGCCCTTTAATTATATGTTTCCCTCAAGGCTCCATCTTTGGATTTCTTGTCTTCTTTCTCCACTTGATCTCATAAACTCCTGTATGTTTAATTACCATCTCTATGCTGATGATTCATAAATCCACCTTTCTTGCATAGATCTCTCTACTGACTTCTAATCTCACATTACAATTGCCTTTAAAACATCTCAAAGTGGATATCCAGTAGACATCTTGAACCATGTCCAAAATGGAATCATTATCTTTCCCCCTAAGTTCTCCTTTTCTTCAACCTTCCCTATTACTATAGAGGGCAACGACCAAATAGTCTCTCAGGCTTTCAACCTAGGAATTATCTTGGACTTCTTGTTACCATTCTGTCATCTTTTGCTAAGACTTGCTATTTTCACCTTTGCAAAACCTCTCAAATATGTTCCCTTCTCTCCTCTGCAACCGCTATAGTCAGGCTCTCATCACCTCATGCTTGGATTATTATAATAGTCTGTTGGTGGGTAGGTTAGCTTGCCTCCAGTGTCTCTCAGCTAGAATCCATTCTCTGTTCATCCACTGAAGTGATTTCCTTAAAATGCATGTGTGACCATATCACGCCCCTACTCAATAAACGCTAGTAGGTTCCTATTGCCCCAGATACAAACTGATTTGTTTGGAATTCAAAGCCCTTCATAACCAAGCTCCCTCCTAACTCTCCAACCATAGACTTTCCTCCCTTACACATACTCTTCATGACCTTCTGACTGTTCCACAAACTAGACTGTCTTATTTCTTAGTTCCAGACATTTTCTCTGGCCACTCCCCCTTCCTGGAATACTCTTCCTTCTCCACTTCAACTACTTACCTCTCTGGCTTCCTTTAAGTCCCAACTAAAATCCTACTTTTTTTTTTTTTTGAATGACTTGTTTATTTACTTTTAGTTTACAAGATTCAGTTCCACCATCCCTTGAGTTTCAGATTTTCTCCCCTCCCTTCCCCCCGATGGTGGAGTACAATCATGTATAGGATCTGCAAATACTTTCACATTGTACAATACTTTGGTTGTATAGAAGGGTTGTAACCAATGAGTGAACAATGGGAAAAAAAGAAACAAAACCAAACATGAAAAAGAATGATAGCATGTATTGCTTCAGTCTCCATTTAAACTATAGTCTTTCTATATCTTTCTGTTCGCCTTTTATGTAACTCGCTTATATATATTTGTTTGCATATTGCATCTTTTATTAGATTGTGGGTTTTCTTTTGGAAGGCAAGGACTGTCTTTTGCCCTTTTAAAAAATATCCCAGTCCTTAACACCTTTCCTGGCATGTAGTAGGTGTTTAATAAATGCTTGTTGATTAATTCATTGACATGGATGTGTTTGTGTTATTTGCATGCTCAAAGAATTCCATTGATTCTCTATTGTCTGTAGACTAAAGTTCAAACTCCTCTTTTTCTGTATCCTCTAATTTCTTTCATCATCCTTCTTTCTTGGACATCTTATGTAGTTCCTCTTCATATACCCTATGCTCCAGTCAATCATTCTACTCTATGTCTCCTTACCTTGCTCCAAAATTTCTTCCTTCCATGCTTTGAGTCATATTGTTACTTCAAAATGCCTTCCTCCTTCTCTTCACCTATTAAATTCCTACTCATTAAATGTTCTGCTTTTATGAATTTTTTTGAAACATCTAGGTAAATAAAGACATTCTTTCTCAGACCTCTTACAACCTTCTTCACAACTCTGATGCAATTCAAATGTAAGATTATGTTTTATAATTTTTGTCAACCTGAAAGTTAGGTTAAAAGAAGCAAACAGGCTAGGTGATACATAAATTCATATTGTTTATTCCCTCAAAGTTAGCAGATATGTGCTTGCAAGGAGTCAAAACATAAGTTCTGACTATCTGACCAAAGAATGACAAGCTTTTTATATGCTTTAGGACAATCCCATGATATCTGTGTCCCTTAGAGTAAGTTTTTTAGTTGAATAAGTCAAAATGCAAATTGACAAGACAATTGACAAGGTAGTGTCAATCATGATCCCAGGATATCAGGGTTTCCCTGTATAGCATATGCCTATAGGTTACCAAGATAAGAGAAGTCCTACTGTTGTGGTTGCAGGCATCCTGTCCTTTATGGTCACAAACAGGAAGAAAACTCCTTGTCAGTCTTATCTGGTCTTAAAGTAGCTGACACAGGAAAGGGCATTTTTAGATTGAAGCATGTCTGGTTGATTAGTTCACGCTTTGGCCTTTATTGGGGTTCAAATGACCTAAAATAATTATCATTATCTATTTTTGTCTTACCCCTCTACTAAACTTTAAGCTCAAGCATGTGCACTGGTAGTCTGACTGTTTCTAGTCCTCTTACTGTTTGAAGAAGAGTAGCCTGATCATCGGTTACTTAGATAAATTGATGCATGCTTTATTTAAGGGAGTGGCAGAAGCATTGTCTTGTCAAAACTATCTGTGTATTTTCCCTGGCACTCATCAAAACTTGTGGAATGAGTACATGAACACAGCTTACATGGCTCTGTTAGTCTGTATTCATCACTCAACGCTAAAAACAGGAAGTTAAATACTATGATCCCAGGGTGGCAGAACCATAGAATCAATGATCTTCACAGTTTGGACTGCTATGTATGAGCCATAAAGTGGCTTTGACTGAAAAGCATGATTTGGCAGTGGTATGTAATCACACTGTCAAGATGTTTCTTCCTGTCAAGATGTAGGAAAACCACATCAGATCCATTTCACTGAAAGTTAGAGTCTCTACCATTCAGGAATGGGTTTGTCACATGCCAAGAAACAATATAAATGTTCAGTGAGCTGAGCTTTCCACTGGGATGTTATAGATGTCTGTATTAAGCTGGATTGGATTTTATTTGACAACTTCATTTCTTACCTGGGAAGAGATCTAAGCAGTCATACATTCATTAAATTCTAAAGTTTCAAGAATTGAAAATAGAATGTTTTTATAATGCGTAATTTCCAAAATTTTGAATGCCTGATACATTGGAGGACAAATAATCTAAAGTACTTAGAAAGGAAAACATGAAAATAATACCCCTATGAAAATTTCTGGATGGACATTATATTAATATAGAATCAGGGAATAGATATAATATAAGCTTCTCCAGGTAAGGGACGGTTTAATTTTGTCTATCCACAACACTTAGCACATTGTTGGGCATATAATAAAAGCCAAGTGAATGTTTGAAGATTGATTCATTGAGTAACAAAATAAATGTGTTTGGGGGAGAGTTAGATTGTGAGTACTGAGTATGTTGTGTATGTTGTGAAGTCTCTGAGGGCAGAGATTGTCTTTTGTCTTCTTTTGTATCCTTAGACCTTGCTAGAGTGCCTGACACAGAGTAGTTGCTCAAGGTTAATTGACTGATTTAATGAAGCACCATAATATTTTTTTTCCCTGAGACTAGGCATATCTTTGAGATTTCTAATTGAAGTTTTTCATATCAAGTGTGAGTTTCTTGAGGATAGGAACTACAATAGCATAATGCATAATGTTTAATAAAACAACAAAAACAATCCAGATGGAAATGATTCGATTATTAAAACAACAGAAATATATTAAAGGGGCCTATGGAAAAATTGATAAGTGTTTTGCTTTGTTTTGTTCCTTTCCTTTTTAAGGAAGAAGTAGAGAAACTTGAACATTAGGAATGTATAAAGAATGAAATAGAATGACATAATTTAGAATGATAAATGAATTGAATCTTTGTCTTTTGGATCTTTAAAAGTCTTGTTCAAATCATGATTAAATTGAGTTCGTGGTTCTTCCTTGAACTACCCACGCCATCTGGTCATTTCTTGACATTTCATCATGTCACGTCAATCACATCTCCGATCGTGCTTAGTGATGGACACTGAGCAGCCCATGACAGATACTGATAAAATGAGATCAGTTTAACCAAAGTTACTACGTTGTCCACATGAATACACAGCTCTTAATGAGCTCACAATTCTGATTTTTAAAAAGGGTTGCCCAGTTTAAAGATCACATCTTTTCCATTTTTCTTTACCCCTACCTGACTAGATTCTTTCAATCTAAACCACAAAACTAATTGACTTTTTATTTGGTTCTGAAACTGGATATTCTATCCTGAAACATAATTTCATTTGTATAGATTGCTTTGAAAGGCTTTATTATTCAAAAGCAATGGCATTTTTCTTAAATTATATATATGTATGTATGTATGGGTACACATGCCTGAAGAAGATTGAATAAAAATATGGCAGCCAGAAACCTTAAGGCTAAAAAAAAAAAATGAAAACTGAATAACACAGGGAAAAGACTCTTATTTACAATAAATTGTTCTAAGTAGAGAAACGTTCAAATAGCTCAACTTCAATACCTAAAGCAGAGCACTGATTCTTAAGGGCTGAAATTCTCTTCATTCCTAGTAAAATGTGATATTTGGACAGTATTCTTTCCCATAGAATAATGTAATTATTCTTCATCCTTATATTTATATATTTTGGATATAAAAGAAAATCTGATTCTAAGGAGCCAAGATGGTAGAGTGAAAAGAACACTTATTTTGGAGTCTGAGGATATTGGATCAAATACTGTCTCTGATGCTTACTTTGGATTATCTTGGCAATCATTGAACTTTCTACTCAGTTTCTTCATTCGGAAAGTGAAAAGGTTGGTCTCTGAGGTCACTTTAAGCTTTAAATAAGCTTTAAAAATCAACTTTAAATAATGCTTCATCCTAAAATTGAGCGTACAAATGTTTTTAAGATGAAATACAAACATAAATTTATTTATATGACAAAGTGAGCTTCAGTTGATTCAAATGAATAAATAAATCCATAAATGAATTTTCTGGGTTGAGCAGAAATTAGGGTGGTTTGTATTTCATCTTAAAATGTTCAATTGGTTCAAATGATAAAGCTGGCCTTGAAGGCAGAGAGACATGGGTTCAATTCTTATATATGACACATAGTGTTTGAGTGACCCTGGGCAAATCATTTCATCTCTCAGTTATCTAGACCATTCACAAAATCAATAAATTAGAGAAAAGTTGCTGACCTGTTCCTAGCACTATTCCTGTATGAACTAGGCTATATTTACTGTGCAGGTTTTCTAAGGCATTTAGGAGGCCATCAAGAATGGTGACACTTAGATTTTGTTGAGATTATTCAGTGCAAAGCACTGGGAAGAAGACATGAAATGACAATGCTTGGACCTTCCCAGTAGTTTTAAAAACTTTTTCAAAATTGGAGATACAAAGGAATGTGGCAAACCATTCCCCCACTCACCCACCCAGCACTGGTTTACTATCAGCTTAAAAGAATTAACTTCACTTCTTGCTTTGAACTGTGAGCTCTCTCCCCTCACTGCATCTCTGTCTATCTCTCTCCCTCTTTGTCTCTCTGCCTCTCTTTCTCTCCCTGTCTCTGTCTCTCTGTCTATCTCTCTCTTTCAAATCTATGTAGAGTGGACAATATTATAAGCCCCTGGCTCCCTCTCCAGTGCTACCAGATATGACAGTTGCTTGCATGTGGCAGCTAGAGCACACGTCTTGACCTAGATGATCTAGATCATGTGGAGAAGAATTGGATTTTTTCTTTTCACCTCAAATGGCAGGAACAGAAAAAAATGGGTGGAAATTTCAAATTTCAAAAATTTAGCTTGATGTCAAGAAAAAAATAAAAGCCTACCAATTAGATTTGTCCAAAAGTAGAAAGGGTTGCTTTTAGAGGTGATGGAGTTCCTTACAGATTTTCAAGTATAAGTTATCTGAGCACTTGTCAACTATATTTTAGGGGGGGAGATTTTCTTTATGTAAAAGTTGGCCTAAATGACCACTAAGGTCCTCTCTAGATCTCAAGTTCTGTGATTCTGTACTTTTCTTGTCTGATTGTATGTGTCCAAACATAGAACTCAAGATGAATATTTTTGTATTTGTAGACAACTTTGTGAATTCAAGAGGTCTGATGACTTGTTCTGTTGGTCAGAGCTAAATGGTGACAGAGGGATTTTCTGCATGATAGAGGATTCTTACAGGGAAAGGAGCTCAACTTAGGGGCTAGGTTTTCAAAAGACATTGGCTTGGAATGAATTATTTAGACAACAAAAAGATGAGGTGAATGCAAGAAATGTTTATAGTTCTGTAACCTGCTTCCTGTTGTGATATCAAAATCTCAGTCTTCTACTATAGCAATACTTACTACTTTTGCAGTTTCTTTCAATTTACAATCATGAGATCTTTTTTTGTTTGTTTAACATATATTTTGTTTGGAGTAAAAATATACTTTTCCCACATCTAATTTATATTCAAACTAGGATCCTCATGCTTTTCTTGAAGAAACACACACACACACACACACACACACACCTCTCTCTCTCTCTCTCTCTCTCTTTCGCTCTCCTCTCTTTCCTCTCTCTCTGTCTCTGTCTCTTTCCCTCTCCCTCTCTCTCTTTCTCTCTCTGTTCACATACACCATAGTAAAACCTAAAGTTAAAATACTTTTTCTACTGGATCCCAAGACTGAGGATGTAATGAGGCAGAGTACGGGAAAAGAAATTGCTCTAATGAGGCTACCCCAGGATTGAAGATGGTCGCTATGTTTGTGGGTCCAGATTAAATGGGTACCTTAGTGGGGAAGTAACTTAATCCCCTCCCTCTCCAGTACCAAAAGTCATTTCATTTGTTAGACTCACACAGTAGGTAATCCATGGCATTTTACTGTCTCTGAACCTGTCTCTGAACCATTTGGATTACTGTATACTTTCCTAAGGTAAAGTTTGCTTGTTAAACTCTGCATGGTTTTCTGGTACTTTACCACAAATTCTGAGATGCATTGTTTACTTCCTTTCCAGTTTTCATGATTTTCACACCAGGATCCTGCTCCCTCCCTTCTTTTATTTATTTATTTTTTGGCAAGCACCACATTCAAAACATTTCCTTCATCTTCTAAAGAATAAAAGTAAAATTAAGGCAAAATCCAGAAATTCTTAATGGCTCTTTTTTGGACAGGAGAAAGAAACTTCAAGAAGATGGTTCAATAACTGAAATCTCACACCCTTATCACCATTATGTCTGGCTCATAATTTGTCTCCCAAATTGTTTAGGTAATCTTTACTACAGTCTAATGAAAATTTTATATTCATTTCTGGCTCTATCACTCTTCAGTCAAATTCACTCCACCATGATTCCTTCACAGTTTACAATTTGCTTTACATGAGATCTTCTTACTGTACAAGACCTCTTTTCTCTTTCTTACTCCCTTTGTTTAGGTATGTATCTTATTCCAAATATGTATCTCATTGCACCAAATGCAAGAAAGAGAACTTTGGATTAGAATCTTTAGTTCATTTTGCACGTTGCTAATATTTTGTGCATTTGCACATAGATATCTAAGGCCATAGGTTTTATTATGTGCTAAATTCTGGATTTTGTCTCCTACGA
>CM053590.1:199566259-199582810 GCA_028646515.1 Pseudochirops corinnae | reverse complement strand
ATTCTGAAAGCCTTTGTTAGGTCTTGTGGACAGTAGTCCATAGTTTCTATATTTTAAGAAGTTGTCTCTGAATCCAAATTCCAGCCTAATCTATCATCTTAAACAACTGTTCACTTTCAAAATCTGCTTTTATTTTCTGAAACATTTGATTTAAATCAGAAATCATGAAGAAAACACTGCGTATGTCCCTTAGATTTGTTTCATTTCCATGACTTATTTGTTTTTAAGAAATATTTTCTAGATTTCTTATTGGTATCTAAGTAAATCACCAGAATAAATAGTCATATGGTTCAACAAATCTAGGGAAGTTCTTGAATAATTTTATTTGGAAGCCTAAGGAAAATAGATGAAAAAAAAAAAGAATAATTATAGGTAAAATTATATTGACAATGAGCTATGACATATCTTTCAGAGATTAAACAAATTAAAAGGTTACGAATAAGTTAATGGCTTCCTGGTCCCCATATATTATATACAACTTAATTTTGTTTATTATATGTATATAATTTGCAAGGCAATTTTAGAGACACAGGATGAAAAATGGCTTCATTCCTGTCCTCAAGGAGCTTATAGTCTAATAGAGGCAGTAAAACCTGTATACCAGTGATTCTCAACCTTCCTAATGCCACAACTCTTTAATACTCATATGTGGGCATATCTGCATGTGGGTGAACACGCCTGGAGATGGATAGAGGAGCAATGTCTTGGTTCCTAAGACCATTGGAAAACACATATTTCTGATAGTCTTGGGTGACCCTTGTGACCCCTGTGAAAGGGTCATTTGACCCTCAAAGGGGTCATGATCCACAGGTTGAGAACCACTGCTGTACACAATATTCTGTGAGGAAGAATGTAATAGATCAACAGAGAAGCAAGCAAAGTTATCTGAGAAAATTGAAGAGTTGTATTGACCTAGACTGAAGATCCTTTAACATATAGGTGTACATATGAACATGAAAAGCTCATTGGCTACAAAGAGCTCATGTTGGAGGTAATTTCCCATTGAACGTTAAAATAAAGCACTAGCAAAAAATCACTTACGAGTTCTTCTAGGACACTCTAGTAGGTTAAGATGATGATGGTAGTGTCCAAGGTTATTTGTATATGTATCAACAGAATGGAGCTGGCCATGACTAGGTGATTAGGTATGTTTGATTCATCATGATTTCATATGGCAGTCCTATTCCCAACAGAAACAGCATTTTAAGCCTCTATCCTGTCAGACGTAGGTGGTAGACTACACTAAAAACACCTAACCACATCTGATCCTGCAGTGCCTATATTAAGAAGTTTATCACTGGACACATTACAAAAAGGATTGGATTTCATCGTGAATTTCTCTAAGATACTAGATTACCTGTGAAATCTTAAATCTGTGCTTTTAAGAGTTAAGATGATGTGGGGCAGCTAGGTGGTGCAGTGAATAGACCACTGTCCCTGGAGTCAGGAGGACCTGAGTTCAAATATGACCTCAGATACTTAACACAAAAAACTAGCTGTGTGACCTTGGGCAAGTTACTTAACCCTAATTGCCCTACCTTTCCACCTCCAAAAAGCAAAAAAAAAAAAAAAAAGGGGGGGGGGGTGTTAAGTCGACCTAGTTTTTGTTTGTTTGCTTTTTTTTTGTTTTACAAAGTAGTACTAACTTAAAATGCACCAATGTATTCAACAGTATTTTGCTTCTTATAATGTGCAAAGGACTGATTGAAAATATTGAAAATTGACATTTTTTATATACCGAAGAGATTCTTTAAGCACTGGAACAACCCTTTGCCAGCTTCCCTAGAATAAACGGTTCTCTAATGGTAGCCATGCCCTATAATATATATATTTTTGCTATTGACATTATAATTGGGGAATCACTTAGAAATATATTTATGGCACAAATACTTTCCCAGTGGGACATTAAAGAGATCTTCTGATAATCTTCTGAAATAACTTTGAGTTTACTGTCCACAGAGTAATCAAGCTAATAAATGGCATGGTAGAAACATGAAATTTCCACTTTTACACTTGTCTAATACTTTTACAAAGTTTCCAACTGAGTGCGACTGATGAAAGCAGAAGAAAGACTATCAGGAAGTCATTGTTACCTTAATGTAAAGTGGGGCTGTTTTTAGACTTAAGACATTTTCCTGTTTGTTGTAATTTGATTGTGCTCTCTGACTTAGGTCTTGTGGTTCTAAAATGGGAAAAGTAGAACTCTACGGGTTAGAGAGACTATATGGGAACAAAAACACCAAGAGTAGTTGAATAATGTGTTTCTTGATGGACGGACTCACTTGACGATATCCGGCATTGTTAGGTAAAATGGAGCTTCACAGAATAGTTTCATTTGGATTCAGCAATGATAATTACAGTAACATTGACCTAGTTGTAAAGATCCTCTTAAGCACCCTGAGGAAGCCTGTATCAATGAAGCAATACGTATTCATTAAGTGCCTACTGTGCAGAGGGCATTTTACTAGGCCTTTGTCAGTATTTTTTTTTAGTCTAAATCTGCCGCCTCTGAAAAAAAAATTTCACCTCCATGGATAGCATTTTGCCTCAGGAGCCAGGACTAGTGAGGGCAACTGAAATCCTCAAAAGTGAAAAAGCATGAATTCAGAAAGGATTTTCATGGCAAATAGGGAGAAAATGTGATCATGGAAATGGCTAAAAGCAATAATGAATTGCCAGTCAAGAGCATGGGAAAATTCCTACAAAGGAACAATAATCCTATCCTCTTTATATCCTGTAGGAACTGATATTTCTAAGAGTGAAGCACAACATAAAAATAAAAAACGGGGCAGAAGGCAAGATCAATAAGACAATAGCACAGAAAGTGTTTGAAAGTAGAAACAAAATATGTGCTTGGAATATTTAATTCCATGAGGAATACAGAGAATGAAAAAGGAATAAGCAAGTATAAGGTCCATGAATACAAGAAGAAAAGTCTAGAACACACAGAAAGAGAAAATAAATAGTGAAGAGAACAAGGTAAAGAAATCCATTTTAGAAAAAAAAATGCAAAAAAAAAATAAATATCAACAAAACAAGATGAAGGGGAGGAACAGGAGGGAAATTTACTTTACTCAGAGAAGCACTAAAGAAAAACTAGAGAAAAGAAGATGAATAGCGTCTTCTAAGTTAATTCTTTAAAAAAAATTATTTTAGACTTAAACAATAGAACAGAAATACAGAATAAAGAAAAGAAAACAAATCATAAACTTAAATATTGGAACTTAAATACCAAGTAAAAAAAGAAAAAAACATATTGCGTGCATAGTAGAACAGGAGAGGATATACGTAAAAACAAATTTTTATTTCAAGGAAGCCTGTATGACAAATGCTATGCATTATGTTCAGTGCAATCCTTCTTTTCTTTGCTTCCTTGTTAGTTTTCTTTTGTTCTCTGCTGTACACTTTTTACTGTTCTTTTTTTGCCCTTCCTCCCCCCTCCCCAAAAGACTATGATTAAGCTCAAATATATTTCTATATAAATACAGATATATACACACACATATACGTATATACATACACATATAGACATACACTTTCCCTTACAAACTCTGCTCTTGATCTTTGTTCCTGTGTTTGCCCATATCTCTTGTTTCTTATCCCTCCTGACTCCTCTACTTTACTCCTACCTTCTACCTTGCCCTCCTATTCTTAGCCTACACTTCTCCCCAAATCCCTCCCCTATCCTTCTGTTCCCATAAATCTAAACACTGTTCTTTAGTGCCCTATAACCTATTCCCTCCCCCTCCCCCTAGAGATCCCTCCCATTCCCATTGATCTAAGCACCCTTCTATACCCCACTTTAACTATTCCTTCCCTTCCCCTCTAGAAATCCCTTCCCAGCCTGCTACCCCCTCCCTATCCCCTCACCATTTTTTTTCTTCTGAATGTAGAAGACTTTTATACTCCTCAAGACATACACATATTGTTCTCTTTTAGACCCATTCCCAATGAAAGCAGGTTACCAGAACTAAGAGTCTTCCTCATCTAATTTCTCCATATCTTGCACCTCTTGTACTTCATTTGTATAATTATTCTTTTTAGCTGTTCCTAAATGTTTTTACTTTTTAAAGTCATATCACACTCAGTTTTTCTCCCAATCTTTCTTACAAACTACTCAATGACTAATAGCAATCCTAGACATATATAAATTTTATATATATGAAAAGTAAATGATCTGTCCTTATTGAATCCCTGGTATCAAATCTTCTTTTAGGTTCAGTTGTTTTTTTTTAACAAAGTCTTGAAAGTCTGAGAGTTCATCAAATGTCCATTTTTTAAAATTCAGGATTATGCTTCACTTTGCTGGATATGATATTTTTGACAGAAGTTCCAGTTCTTTCGCTCTTCAATAGTGTTCCAAGACTTGTAGTCTCTTAATGTCATTACTGTTAGGCCTTGCGTGATTCTAATTGTGGTTGCACCATATTTAAAATATTTTCCTTGTTGCTTCAAGCTGGGAGTCCTTGAGCTAGGGGTTCTGGAATTTGACTATAACTTTCCTATGGGTTTTCCTCAAAGGATCTCTTTCAGGTGGTGATTGGTGAATTTTTTTCTACGTCTACTTTACTCTCTTGGTTCTAATGCTTCAGGACAGTTTTCTTTATTATTACTTATATTATTGTATTAAGATTCTTTTAATTGTTTTTTTATCAAACTCTCAGGTAGTTCAGTTATTGTTATCTTTTCCTCTTTTTGAATTGTTCTACAGATCCGTTGTTTTTTTTTTATGTTTCACTTTCTCTTTTTTTTCTTCATATTTTGGTTAATTATTTCTTGATCTCTTATAACTTTGCAAACTTTACCTTTCCCAATTCTGATTTTTAGGTTGTCATTTTCTTTGCTAAGATTTTGGATCTCCTTTTCTAAGTGGTTGACTTTCTTTTCATAATCTTATTTTTCTTGGATTGTCCTTTTTAAAAATTTTTTCTCTATTTCTTTCATTTGGTTTTTAAAGTCTTTTAAAAATACTTCTATGAATTCTTTTTGGGCAGGTGACCATTTGATGTTACTCTTTAGGATAGAAGAGGATTTCTTTGCTTCAGCATCCTCTTCTGAAAATTAATCCTCATCTTCTCTTTTCCCATAGTAACTATCTATGGTTGGATTCTTTCTCCTTTGCCTGTGCACATTTTTTTAAAAAAATGTAGGAGCTTAGTTCTTGTAGTCACCTCTAAGTCTGAGATATGGGGGATGGTGCCTCTTGCCCCAGATCTTCACCTCTTCCCTCTACCCTGGAAGCAAAACCAAAGCTCCAGCCCTCTTTAAATGCCCACAGTCAGCAGTGTCACCACCCCACTGCTTCTGTACAGCATAGAGTATGTTCCTTCTCACCCCCAACCCTCTCCACAACACAGCTAGGTCTAGTGTTCCTTGTTAGCAGAGGTTCCTTTGATCTTCCCAGTCTCAGAAGCCCAGTTCCACTCACCATTCCAGGGATAAAAATCCCTGTGGATAGGACCTAGATGGCTTCCCAATCCAGCTCTCCCCAGGGCTTGTCACTTGATTTTTAAGTGGCTTGCCCTTTGTTGTTAACCCAGACCCTATTCCAAAGGTGTTTACTATTCACAATGATAAAACTTCAAAAATATCATAAAAAGAATCTATCTCAAATCCAAAGCAAGCATCATGTATGATGGGAACACATTTAAAGTCTACTTAATAAATATTAGAGTCAATCAAGGAAGCCCACTCAAGTCCCTTCTCCAATTAGTCCTCAAATCTATCTTCCTAAAGTGCAGGTCTAACCATGTCATTCTCATTTAAAAATTTTTATTTATTTTTAGTTTACACAATTCATTTCCACAAGATTTTGTGTTTCAATGTTCTCCCCATCTCTCCACTCCTCCCTGTCCCAAGATGGTATGCATTCTGATCACTCCTTCCCCTAGTCTGCCCTCCTTTCTATCATGCCCCTTTCTTATCCCTTACCCCCTTATTTTCTTGTAGGACAAGATAGATTTATCTGCCCCATTGCGTGTATACCTTATTTCCCAGTTGCATGTAAAAAACTAGTTTTAACATTTGATTTTAAAATTTTGAGTTACAAATTCTCTTCCTTCTTCCATACCCACCCACCATCATTGAGAATGCAAGCAATTAACTATAGGTTATACATGGGTAATAATGCAAAACACTTCCATGATGGCCATATTGTGAAAGACTAACTACGTATCTGTTCATCCTATCCCACTCCCTGCTTACTCTACTTTCTCCTTTGACCTTGGAACTTTTCAAAAGTGTTTGCTTCTGAGTACCCCTCCTCAAACATGCCTTCCCTTCTATCATCCCCCTCCCCCTTATGCCCTTCTTCCTTACTTTCCTGTAGGGTAAGATCCACAATTGAGTGTGTATGTTATTCCCTCCTTAAACCAAATCCAACAAGAATAAGGTTCACTCATTCCCTTTCAAACTCTCCCCTCTTCCCCTCTATAGTGGAACCATTTTCTTGCCTCTTTTATGTGAGATAATTTCCACCATTCTATCTCTCCTTTTCTCGTTCTCCCAATATACTTCTCTTTCATCCCTTAATTTTATATTTTAGATATCATCCCTTAATATTTGGCTCACCCTGTGCCATCTATCTATTTATCTATTTCCTCCAATTACCCTAATATTGAGAAAGGTCTCATGAGTTACAAATATCATCTTTCCATGTAGGAATGTAAACATTTTAACTTTAATAAATACCTCATGATTTTTCTTTCCTGTTTATTTTTTCATGCTTCTCTTGATTCTTATATTTGAAAGTCAGATTTTCTGTTCTGCTCTGGTGTTTTCATCAAGAATGTTTGAAAGTTGTCCATTTCGTTGAATGTCCATTTTCCCCCTGAAGTATTATGCTCAATTTTGTTGGGTAGCTGATTCTTGATTTTAATCCTAGCTCCTCTGACCTCCAGAATATCATATTCCGAGTCCTTTAATCCCTTAATGTAGAAGCTTCTAGTTCTTGTGTTATCCTGATTGTATTTCTACAATACTTGAATTTTCTTTCTGGCTGCTTGCAACATTTTCTCCTTGATCTGGGAACTCTGGAATTTGGCATCAAAATTCCTGCAAGTTTTCCTTTTGGATCTCTTTCAAGAGGCGATTGGTGGGTTCTTTCAATTTCTATGTATAATTGTAATATATTTTTTGTTTAATAGGAAGTCTTTCTCATTCATTAATAGAACCATGTAACCTGCTTGAGTTGCATGGAAGTCTAAGTCACATGAGTTTGAATCACATGAGTCTGTGTTGGGAGGAAATTGCAGAGGTGGTAGAGCAGGAAGGGGTGGAGCTGGAAATGTAGAACAGAGCCCAGAGGAAGTTGGTCTAAGCAATTAGAGTTGAGGGAGAGAAAGGAAGCAGGCAGTGAGCTGTGAGGGTTCATTTGTGGGAAGGCCATAGCAGAGGGAAGGCTTGGGGATGGTGGTGCCCCCTGCAGTATTATTGCATAGATATTTTTGTTGTTGTTGCTGTGATGGATTTGGCTTTCTGGTGTTGGAATAAATGTTTTGGTTCTGTCTTCCACGTGGAGAGTCTACTATATTTAGTGATTCAGAATTATGCCAGTATATTCATAACTACCAGATAGCAAAATATCAGACCTCTATTTGGAGACAGAATGGCTTTAGAGAAATAAATGAATATCCCAAGATGGAAGGATTTACTTATTCCTCCCTTGTAAGAGAATGAACTAAAAGTACAAGGCTCTGTGAAAATTGGGAATCGAGGCTACAGAAGGGAGAACCTAGAGGTTTGGAAAGATGTTTGCTAGGAACACCAATAGAACCTGGGAAAGAATTAGCAGGGATATGCAGGAGAGGCTAGGCCTTGGTAGCAAGTTATTGCATTATAGGTAAAAGCAGAGACAAGCTACTGGAAGATAAAGCTCAGATGGAAAGGGAGTTGGCTGATTTTCATGGGAATCTGCTACATTTGGGCTCTCCTTTAGAAGAGCAAGCTGAGGGAGTCTCAGGTGGTAGAAGAACAAGGTACTGTTCATTTAGCTAAAAGGAAGTAAAATAAAAAATAACAAAAGGAATGCACATGCAGCCTTTATACACAGGCTGGGCCTTGTTTGGGCCCTGATGATTGCCAGGAGAATGTGAGAGGAAAATGAAACAAAGTTAGATGAAGAGGCAAGTACAGATGTTCACCTCATCCTGCAATGAAAGCAGGAAAACCAGGGAGGCCATACAGTGTTTAGGGAAGTAATTGAGGATTTTACTCAGCAGCAGGTCACTGATATATTAAGTCAGTTCACCCAAAGGATGGGAGAAGTGTTAGTGTCTTGGATGGTGAGCATCAGTAATGAAGGGGCCAGAAGAGTATGGGTAGATAGCATGGATTGCTTGAAATTTATAGGTATTAGTCATAATCCTTTTGTACATAAAGCTTTTAGGGATTAGCATATGCAAGAAGGCAACAGTACAATTAATCTGTTGGGTTTTGCTGCAGACAGATGTAACAGGCAGTATCCTATTGACTCTATGTGGCCCAGTGGAGATAGACCCTGGTATTCATTTAG
This sequence comes from Pseudochirops corinnae, assembly GCA_028646515.1. Lineage (NCBI taxonomy): Eukaryota > Metazoa > Chordata > Mammalia > Diprotodontia > Pseudocheiridae > Pseudochirops > Pseudochirops corinnae. The sequence goes on along the minus strand of CM053590.1, from coordinate 199,574,298 downwards.
GAACTACATGAAGAAATTAAATAAAGAGGTAATGAAAACTGTGTTCATGGTCAGAGATGCTGATGCTTATCATAATATTCCTTAACAGTTTCTGATAGAAATATAATAGTAAAGACTGTTCCCCCCATTTATAAGCACCTAATTCTGACTCTACTAATTGGGGAAATAGGGCATCCTCTTTTGGAGCTGCTGAATAAGATTTCACAAATGACTTGGGGATGTGGGGAAAATATAAGTTTCCACATAAGAGAAAAAGCAAAAAAACCAGTGGATTCAAATTCAGAAGAGATTAACAAGACAAGATGTGTTTACTGCTCTATTGAGAGCAGGGTTAGATTTTGGAAGAATTGATAGTATTCCAACTAATAAACTATATAAAATGTACCAAGAAAAGGGCTTAATCTTAGGCTAAGCAGGGAAGTAAGAACTGCACTTACAGATCCTCCTGAAACATCGTATTCAAGTTCATCACACCTGCAGGGAGAATAGGAAATTGGCCAGGTCCCAGCTCAGATTTAAGAAATTATATCCCTAGCCAGAATGATGACCCCAAAACTATTAATTATAAAATAGTAAACAAGAATGAATAAGGCTATTATATTGGATTCAGAGACTCCAGAAGCACAGGTGACTCTATATCTACCCTGCTTCTGGTTATTGTCTCCTTGTTTCTCTTTGGCTTTTTGTCTGTTAAACTTGTTTGCTAGTTGTTTCCTGTAGGCTCATCACCTGCAGATGCCTAATCCCATAAACTAGATGTCACCCCCCTGTCCACCACTGTGATGTGTCATGCCTGGACTTGGCATCAACCAACCTCTGGATGCCAGCTAAAGAACTGACTTCTCAAACGGGACCTCTTGGGACAGGGACAGCTCTACATCCAACTCCAACAGAAGGTAGCTATGGAAGAAGAGACCTTTGTCCCTTATCTCAAGATTTTGAGCTACATTCATTCGAGGGGGTAATGATGGGGTGCTTATCCTCAAGCCCCATTATTAGATACTGTTTTATGTGCTTATTTTGTGTTATCCTTGTTATATTGTTGTAAAATTATGTTGACTCCAGTTACCCCTAAACTCCCATTACCCTATGTAATGGATATGAAAGATCTTGGGGTCAAATATAATAGTAATGTATGTTTTGCTGAATGGGAAGATCCTTCCCCTCTATTAAGAGGCCCATGAAACCTGCTTGAGTCATATGAGAGACTAAATCATATGAGTTTGAGTCTGTGTTAGAAGGAGTTTGATGAGCTGGTGGAGCAGGAAGGGGGAAGTTGTTCAGAGCAATTAGAGCTGAGGGACAGAGAGGAAGCAAACAGCAAGCTGCGTTTGTTTGTTAGAAGGCCCTAGTAAGGGAAAGGTTTGGGGATGGCAGTGCTCTGTGCATTGTTATTGTGAGTATATTTCTTTGTTGCTATGATGGATTTGTCTTTTTGGTAATGGGATTTGGCTTTCTTTGTTTGAATAAATGTTTTGGTTCTTTTTTTTGTCTTTTTTTAAAATTTGTACATTTATTAATGATTTAAGGCTTTCTCCCAAATATTTTTCTTTTTTTTTCAATGACTTGTTTATTTACTTTTAGTTTGCAAGATTCAGTTCCACAATCCCCTGAGTTTCAGATTTTCCCCACTCCCTTCTCCCCCTCCCCCCCAATGGTGGCGTGCAATCATGTATAGGATCTGCAAATACTTTCACATTGTACAACAGTCTGGTTGTATAGAAGGGTTGTATTGGTTCTGTTTTCCATGTGAAGAGTGTGCCATATTTTGCAATTCAGAATTATACCGGCATATTCATAGCTGCCATAGGTGCAGCTAATATAGTATTGGCACTAAACTGTTTTACCCTCTGGTTCTAAAACATCAGGGCAGTTTTCTTGACAATTTCTTGAAAAGCAATGTCTCAGCTCTTTTTTTGATCATGGCTTTCAGATACTCCAATAGTTTTTAAATTATCTCCCCTGAATCTATTTTCCAGGTCAGTGGTGTTTCCAATGAGATATTACACCTTGTCTTCTATTTTTTCATTCTTTTTGTTCTACTTTATAATAGCTTGTTTTTCATAAAGTCATTAGTTTCCATTTGCTCCATTCTACTTTTTATGGAATTATTTTCTTCAATGAGATTTTGGACTTCCTCTTCCATTTGACCGACTCTTCTTTTTAAGGCATTCTTCTCCTTATTGGCTTTTTGGACCTTTTCTGCCATTTGGGTTAGTCTATTTTTTAAGGCTGCATTTTCTTCAGTATGTTTTGGGATCTCCTTTCATAAGCTGTTACCTTGTTTTTCATTATTTTCTTGCATTACTCTTATTTCTCTTCCCATCTTTTCCTCTACTTCCTTTACTCGATTTTCAAAACCCTTTTTGAGCTCTTCCATGGCCTGTGACCAATTCATATTTTTCTTTGAGACTTTTGATGCAGGATCTTTGACTTTGTTGTCTTCTGGTTGTATGTTTTGATCTTCTTTGTCACCAAAGCAAGATTCTATAATCTGACTTTTTTTTATGCTATTTGTTCATCTTCCCAGCCCAATTCTTGACTTTCTAGCTTTGTGTCAGGGTAGGACTCTGCTTCCAGTGGGGGTAGGGTGGAGGTGGGGTTGGGTGTACTGCTCCCGGTTTCAAGGTTTTTTTATCAGCTCTCAAACCCCTCTGTCCATGGTCCTAGAGCTCCAGAAGCAGTGCCTGCTGCTGCTATTGCAGCCACTGCCACTACCAGCTTCAAAGCCCCATAGGCTGGGGAGGAGGGGAGCCCTGATAGGCTGGAGTGGGACCCCAGTTGGACGGTGCTTCTCTTTCACTTACGTCCTACAGAGTTTTCCCACTGACCTTCTATGCCCTCTTTGGTGTTTGTGGGTTGAGAGGCCTGGAAACTGCCACAGATTCAGTGATTCAGTCCCCTGAGTCCTGTTCTGATCCTGTCTGTGCTGGCACAACCCATGCCAGACTGAGTTTCACTCCCAGCCAGGAGGAATATACTCTTCCTATCAGACTTCCAGGTTGTCTTGGGCTAGAGATTGGCTTCACGCTATTATTTTGTCAGTTTTCTAGCTCTAGAATTTGTTTAGAATCATCGATACAGGTATTTGAAGGGGTTTGCAGGAGAGCTCAAGGAAGTCTCTGCTTTTTGCCATCTTGGCTCTGTCCCCTTATCCTTTTATTTAATACACTCTGGGGGGTTTAGGGGTTGTTTAGGAAATATTAGCTCCTCTGGTGTGAGGGTTTGCTGAAACTTTTTCAGAGCTGTTCATCCACCTTTGGTGTTTACCCGTCACTCAGCTATCACCTGTAGCTCCAAAGAGCTGTAGCATGTACAGCAGCCACACCTCAGTAAAACTGTCTTACAGCAAACAGAATAAACCAAGTGCAAAATAACTGACAGGCCTCAAACTCTTTGGTGAGTTAGGGGATTATCTGCCTCAAGCATATGAACACTTTTTCTGGTAGAATAGGCATATGAGAAAATTTTTTGTCAATGACTGTGAAAGTGACTGGAACAAATGCTTGGAATGTTTAGAGCTTGGTCATACACAGAAGACCCCAAGGTTGCTCCCTGAATTTTAGGCCATTTCCAGTTGTTTTGACTTTTGTCTTGACATTGGACTTCAATAACTCTGGAAAACAGAGGTTAATGAGCATGAGCAACTTCTCCTTACTTGGATACAGTTCACAGGCAAGTTAGGACATCGCCCTGTGATGCCCTAGATAATCTTTGAAAATGAAGGACAGACAACAATAACAAGAATACTCTGGTGGTGCCCTGTCATTTCTAGAATCAAATATAAAAACCTATTTGTCATTTAAAACCTTTTACAACCTGGACCTCGCCTCTGTTTCCTTACATCTCAATATTCTCACCTCCGTGTGTGCTTTTTTCTCATTCTTTTTAAAATTATACTTAAATAGACAATGCTAAAAGAAAAAGAAATATTATAAACTGAAATATTGAAACAAATACAGGAGAAGAAAAGGGGGAAAAAAGCATTCCATGTGCACAGCAGAATATAAGAGAGGATTCACAATAAATAGCAACAAATTTCCATATCGAGAAAGCCTATGTAATAAACACTATGCATTGTGTTGAGAGAAGTTCATCTCTTCTTGGCTTCTTTGTTAGTTTATTTTTTTTGTTCTATAACGTGCACTTTTTACTTTTTACTCTGTTCTTCAAGGCTTCCTTTTGTCCAATTCTGATTTTCAATGAATTGTTTTCTTCCTTAAAATTCTGGATCTCCTCTTCTAATTGGTTGACTTTCTTTTCATAATCTCATTTTTTCTTGGATTTTTTAATTTCTTGCTCAATCTGTCTCATTTGATTTTTAAAGTTTTTAAAAAGTTTTTTCATGCTCTTTTTGAGCAGGTGATCATTTCACATTGTTCTTTAGGGTAGAAGAAGGTTTCTTTGCTTCAGTATCTTTCTCTGAGAATGAAACCCAGGCTTCTCTATTCTCATAGTGACTCTCTATGCTTGTATTCTTCTTTCTCTGTACATTTTTTTTGTTGTTGTTTCAGTAGCTTAGTTTTTTTAAACACCTCTAGTCTTGGTCTATGGGCGGGGTGGAGGGGCTGCCTCTGACTTTGGGTTCTCCTTCTGTTTTTCCCTCTGGTTTGGAACCAATATCAAGATCCCATCCTCCTGTAATTATTCACAGTCAATAGTGTCTCCCCCTTCTTCCCCCACCACTTCCCCCACCACTGCTTCTGCATATACAGGCCTGTGCTGGTTCCTTCCCCACCTCACTCTGCAGCAGAGTTAAGTCTGGAGTTCCTTGTTAGCAGAGGTTTCCTTGATCTTCCAAGGCTCAGACACTCAGGACCCCTCATTGTCTCAGGAGTAAAAGTGCCTGTGCCTGAGGCTAAGGCAGACTCTTAACTCAGCTAATCCCTGGATTTACCTCCTGTTCTTTAAGTGGATTTAGAACCTAGCCTGGAGTTGTTTACTCTTCACAGGGACAAAATCTAATCCTGGAATTTTATTTCAGTTCTTCTGTGATTATCCCAGGAGGACCCTGGCTCTGTCCCTACTCTTATTTTCATTCATTCATTCATTCATTCATTCATTCAATCTATTCATTCATTCATTTGCTTATTTATTCATTCATTAATTCATTCATTCATCCATCCATCCATCCATCCATTCATCTATCTATTTATTTATTCATTCATTCATTAGTGCTCAATATCTGTCCTGAGCTGTTATTTTCATCTCTTTTGTTGAAGAAAATCATAAGCACTTCAAATTTTCTGAACTACCTTCCATCTCCCAGAATCCCCCTCTCCCCCATGTACTATTTAATGCCATTATATGATTCTTCTTTTTGTACCTTGTACACAAGAAACTCAGTCTCCCAACTCTGAGCATTTTCATTGACTATCCTTCATTGAAGGAATGCTTTCTCTTTTTCAGAATTTATTAATTTTTATTTTTCAGCATTCATTTCCACAATATTTTGAGTTCAAAATTTTCTTTCCAACTCCTCCCTACACCTCACTCCAGATGGCATACATACTGATTACACCTTACCTAGTCTGCTCTCTATTATATCCCACCCCCATACCTTTGCTTACCACCTTACCCTTTAGTTTCTTATAGGGCAAGATGGATTTCTATACCCCAGTACCTTCATATCTTATTTCTTGGTTGCATGCAACAACAATTTTTCAACCTTTGTTTTTAAAATTTTGAGTTCCAGATTCTCTCCCTAATTCCCTTCTCATCCACCCTTACTAGGAAGACAACTAATCAGAATAAGTTATACATGTAAAGTTCTGCAAAACATTTCCATAGTAGTCATGTTGTGAAAGACTCATTTTATTTCTCTCTATTCTATCCCACCCTCCATTTATTATATTTTTTCCTTTGACTTTGTCCCTTTTTAAAAGTGCTTGTTTCTGACTTCCCCCTCCCCTGATCTGGCCTCTCTACTATCATCCCCTCCTCTTATCCCCTTCTCCCCTACTTTCCTATAGAGTAAGATACCCCATTGAGTGTGTATGTTATTCCTTCCTTAAGACAAATTCAATGAAAGTAAAGTTGACTCATTCCCTTTCACCTCCCTGCTCTTCCCCTTCATTATAATAGCTTTCTCTTGTCTCTTTTATGTGACATAATTTACCTTATTCTAAATCTCTCTTTCTTCTTCAATATATTTCTCTCTCACATCTTAATTTGATTTTCTAGATATTATCCCTTCATATTCAACTCACCCTGTGCCCTCTGTCTGTGTATACACACACACACACACACACACACACATACAGATGCAAATATGCACACACCCATCTATAAATAGATACACATATACGTACATAAACATATATATACATAGAAACATACATACACACATATACACATCTACACACACTCACTCACACACATATATATTCCCTTCAAATATCCTCACACAGAAAAAAAAAGTCTGATGAGTTAAAAGTATTGCCTTTCCATGTAGGAATGTTAAAAGTTCAACATTAATAAGTTGATTATGAGTTCCCTTTCCTGTTTATCTTTTCATGCTTCTTTTGCTTCCTGTATTTGAAAGTCTAATTTTCTGTTCAGCTCTGGTTTTTCATCAAGAATGCTTGAAAGTCCTCCATTTCATTGAATATCCATATTCTCTCCTGAATTATTATACTCATTTTTGCTAGGTAGGTAATTCTTCATTTTATTCCTAGCTACCTGGATCTCAGGAATATTGTATTACAAATCCTTCAATGTCTTAATGTAGAAGTTGCTATATCTTGTGCTATCTTGATTGTGCTTCCATAAAACTCAATTTCTTCTTCCTGATTGCTTGTAATATTTTCTCCTAGACCTAGAAAATATGGAATTTGGCTATAATATTCCTAGGAGCTTTCTTTTGGGGATCTTTTTCAAGAGGCGATGGGTGAATTTTTCAAATTTCTTCCCCCCTCCAATTTATTTATTTTTAATTTTCAACATTCATTTTCACAAGATTTTGAGTTACAAATTTTTCTCCCCATCTTTCCCCTACCACCCTCCCCCAAATAGCTAGCCAACTGACTACCCCTTTCCCCAATCTGTTCTCTCTTATATCCTTCCCCATCCCCCCCAAAACCTTCCTAGTAATGCAAGATGGATTTCTATACCCAAGTGCCTATATATCTTATTTCTCAGTTGCATGTAAAAAACAAACAATGAGAAAAATATACATACACATTTGTTTTTAAAACTTTGAGTTCCAGATTTTTTCCCCCTTCTTCCGTCCTCACCCACCCCCACTGGGAAAATAAGGAATTCAATAAAGGTTGTACATGAGTAGTTACATAAAACATTTCCATTGTAGGTATATTGTGTAAGACTAACTATATTTCCCTCCATCCTATTCTGCCCCTCACTTATTCTATTTTCTCCTTTGACCCTGTCCTTTTTCAAAAGAGTTTGTTTCTAACTACCCTCTCCCCCAATCTGTCCTCCCTTTTATCATTCCATCTCTTATCCTCTACCCCTCTATTTTCCTGTAGGTAAGATACCCAATTGAATGTGTATGTTCTTCCCTCCTTAAGCCAAGTTCAATGAGAGTAAGGTTGTCCCATTCCCTTCTTCCTTTTTGCTCTTCCTCTCCCTTGTAACAGTTTTCCCTTGCCTCTTTTGTGTGAGATAATTTACCCTAATTGATCTCTCCCTTTCTCCTTCTCGCAATATATTCCTCTCACCTCTTAATTTTATTTTTTAGATATCATCCCTTCATATTCAACTTGTCCTGTGCCCTCTGTCTATGTATACACGTACATTCATATGCACAGCCTCACATATATATTTATACACACCTACACCCTCCTATACATACATAAATATCTCTGTGTATGTATACACATACATACATACATACATACATACATACATACATAGACACACATATATTCCCTTCAACTCTCCTCATACTGATAAAAGTCTTATGAGCTATAATTATCATTTTTCCATTTAGGAACATAAATAGTTCAACTTTAGTAAGTTCCTTATGATTTCTTTTTTCCTGTTTACATTCTCATGCTTCTATTGCTTCTTGTATTTAA
>CM053590.1:199549906-199565759 GCA_028646515.1 Pseudochirops corinnae | reverse complement strand
AATTTGAAACTCAAGGGATTGTGGAACTGAATCTTGTAAACTAAAAGTAAATAAACAAGTCAATGAAAAAAAAAAAGGAATATTCCTCCTGGTGGCTCCTGGTGGAGGAAGAATCATGGAGACTGAAGCCAGTGAGAGAGAGAGAGAGAGAGACAGAAAGAGAGAGAGAGAGAGAGAGAGAGAGAGAGAGAGAGAGAGAGAGAGAGAGAGAATTTCTCTCCCAGCATCTGGAAGATGACTGAGAACTGAGTTGGAGTTTTCTTGAGACCAGAATCTGATGAAGGCTGAAGTTGCTACCTCCTGGAAGGCTGAGATTCCTTCTGGGTCTAGGGCCAGCCGAATTGCTGGAGGACTGAAGAAGCATGATTCGTATAAGACTTTGTTTATTTGTGGCTTGGTGGATCCTTGAGTTCCCGGCAACAGAAGTGGTGAAGGGTTTGAGATGCACTGGACCCTATGAGCTTCAGTGTGTAACAAAAACTGCTTGGAGGACTGGACAAGGAGCTCAGAGCTGTCTGCCTCTGAATCCAGGTAACTGTTTGGTGGATTCAGGTAGGAGCTGGGACCATGGAAGGGGATTCAGGGAATCTGAGAGACCACCCCAAGTCAAGATGAAGAAAAGGCTTCTCCTTGGATATTGAATGAGTGATGAAACTGAAGCTTACTAGACACTGAGGGGTGGAGGGTTTGTGTAATTTTTCTAATGATTGTATTTAGTGATGAATGATACTTAGTAATTGTGAATTTGGATAAGTGACTGATTAAATTCACCTATAATTGCCCCATGAGTGGAAGATTAATTATTGTATTGTGAAATGACTGAATGATTAAGTAAGGAGGGTTGCCCCCCTTAGGGAAACCAGATGACTATTCTTTTGTTCTTTGTTCTAAATATTGTGGTCACTGTAGTGAAAACTATGTGGCCATTCTAATGTTAAGCTGTTGTGAACACTATATTCTGATTTTCTGTGATAAGATGTAATGCTGTGAATATTATATTGTGATTTCTTTTGAATGTTTGCCTTGATTTGTAATGGAATAAATGGAGTGCTCACTATACTGTGTAATCAGGACTTTAAAAGCTGTTCACGGTAGCATTCTTTTGGGAAGCTGCTCATGCGTGGTGCTATAGTGGGGTGAGAAGAAGATAGATAATTTGGGACTCAAAGTTTTTAAAACAAATGTTAAAAAATTATTTTTACATGCAACTGGCAAATAAGATATACCAGCAATGGGATTTAGAAATCTATCTTACCCTACAAGAAAATAGAAGGTAAGGGAATAAAGGGAGGGGGGAAAGGTGATAAAAGGGAAGGCAGATTGAAGGAAGGGGCAATCAAAACACATGTCATATTGTGTGGGGGGAGGGGAAAGATGGGGATAAAATTTGGAACTCAAAATCTTGTGAAAATGAATGTCGAAAACTAGAAATATATAAATTAATAAAAAGAAATGCTTCAAATACATTTTTTAACTGAGAATTCATCTTCTTTTTGTAAATTGTTAGGCTCAATTTTGGAGGATATGTTATCTTCAGGTCTAATTCAAGCTTTTCTTTTGCTATTTTGAATATATTATTCATTCATTCTATGTTTTTTTTTTTCTTTCACCCTTACAAAGAGAGTTGCTATAAATAATTTTGTACATGTGAGTTCTTTTCTTCTTTCTTTGATCTTTTCAGGGACTCAAAATTGCTTTCAAAAATGTCTGGTTGCATTCACAGCTCCACTTGCAATGTATTGATAGTCTTCTTTTCCATTTATATCAGCTTTTTAAATATGATTGTTGTGAGGTAGAAAAGATAATTGTTTTTTTTTTCTGATTATTAGTAATGTGAGGGATTTTTTTTTTGCATGCTTAATAGCTAGATATTTTTCTTTGACAAAAAAACAACTTTCTATAGGTGGAGGTTGGTGGTTCATGTCTATAATCTGCTATTGATGAGGGATAAAATTCTGAACTGTAGGAGGCATAGAACATATTTATTGGGCATCCACAGCAAGTCCATAACCGAAGAGCATTTGGATCAGACCATAAATCTCTGCTGCACTTCCAGCTCTGGCAATATTGTGAGATATTTCTCAAAGAAAAAGCAAAGAGACAACAACAACAACAACCAAATAAAACTTCCCAGTTTATACTCTTTGATCATTTATCATCTGAGGCAGATCCATGATTTAGTGTTTATCATCCCATTTTAAAATAATTATACTAAAATTGTTTATCCCTTGATACAGTTATACAACTACTAGTTTGTATCCCAAAGAGATCATAAAAAAGGGGAAATAGACTACATGTATAAAAATATTTATAGCACTTGAAAAGGGGGCAGAGCCAAAATGGTGGAGGAAAAGTAGGGACTTGCTTGAGCTCTCTCCCAAACCCCTCCAAATACCCATAAAAATGTCTCTAAACAAATTGTAGAGCTATAGAACACATCAAATGACAGAGTGAAACAAATCTCCAGCCCAAGACAACCTGGATGGTGGATAGGAAGGGTCAATCACACTACACAGGGGACTGAAACATAACAGTCGTATCCAGACTTCCTAACCCACAAACACCAAAGACAACATAGAAGGTCAGTGGGAAAATTTTGTGGGACCTGGGTGAAAGAGAAGCATGATCTGGGTGGGGTCCAGCTTCAGCACCCACAGCACTGGAGGTGGTGGTGGCAGCAGCAGCAACAGTAGCAGTGACTGCTTCCAGAGCTCTGGACCCACAGATGGGAGTGAGAGCAAGCAGTTTATTCAAAAACCCTGAAGCCCAAGATAGTACACCCACCCCCACTCCCAACCCTTCCCCACTCGAAACAGTTCTACCTTGAAAAAGAGTTAAAAAGTCAAGTATTTGGCTGGGGAAATAAGAAAACAGCATTAAAAAGTCAGACTATAGATTCTTTGGTGACAATGAAGATCAAAACATATAACCAGAAGAAGACAACAAAGTCAAAGTCTGTACATCAAAATCCTCCAAGAACAATATGAATTGGTCAGAGACCATGGAAGAACTTAAAAAGGATTTTGAAAATCAAGTAAGAGAAGTAGAGGAAAAACTGAGAAGAAAAATGAGAGTGATGCAAGAAAATCATGAAGAATGAATCAACAGCTTGTGAAAAGAGAGCCAAAAAGACCTAAGAAAATAACACCTTAAAAATAGAATAAAAGAGGTCCAGAAAGGCAATGATGAAAGCAGAATTGGCCAAATGCAAAAGAAGGCCCAAAACACACTGAAGAAAATAATTCCTTAAAAACAAGAATGGAATAAATGGAATCTAATGACCTTATGAGAAATCAAGAAATTATGAAACAGAAACAAAAGAAAGAAAAATAGAAGACAATGTAAAATATCTCATTGGAAATATCACTGACCTGGAAAATAGATCCAGGAGAGAGAATTTTAAAATTATTGGACTACTTGAAAGCCACAATAAAAAAAAAAAAGAGAGAGCTTTTACATCATCTTTCAAGAAATTATCCAGGAAAACTGCCCTGATATTGTAGAACCAGAGGGTAAAATAGAAATTGAAAAAAATATACCAATCACTTCTTGAAAGAGATGTGAAAAGGAAAACTCCTGGGAATACCGTAGTCAAATTCAAGAGTTCCCAGGTCAAGGAGAAAATATTGCAAGCAGTCAGAAAGAAACAGCTCGAATATTGTGGAAATACAATCAAGATAATACAAGACCTAGAAGCTTCTACATTAAGGGATCCAAAGGCTTGGAATATGATATTCCAGAGGTCAGAGGAGGTAGGATAAAAACCAAGAATCATCTTCCTAGCAAAGCTGAATATAATATTTCAGAGGAAAAAATTTACATTCAATGAAATGGAAGACTTTCAAGCATTCTTGAGAAAAAGACAAGGGCTTAATAGGAAATTTTACTTTCAAATATAAGTATCAAGAGAAGCATGGAAAGGTAAACAGAAAAGAGGAATCATAAGGGACTTACTAAAGTTGAACTATTTACATTCCTACATGGAAAGATGATATTTGTAACTCATGATATCTTTCTCAGTATTAGAGCATTTGGAGGAAATATGTAAGTATCTTTGTGTGTACACACAAGTATTTATGTATGTATGTATGCATACATCTGTATTGTGTACACATTTACATACATATATGCATATGTGTATATCTTTATATGTGTATGTATTCATATATACATATATATGTTTTGTGTGCATATACACACACATATATACATATAGGCTGAGAATACAGGGTCAGCTGAATATAAAGGGAGAAAATTAAGGAGTGAGAGAGGCATGTACTGGGAGAAGGCAATAGGGAGAGTTAGAATGGGGTAGATTATCTCACATAAAAGAGGCATGAAAAATATTTTACAATGGAGAGGAAGAGGGGGTAGGTAACAAGGAATGAGTGAACCTTACTCTTGTCAGATTTGTCTCAAGGAGGAAATAACATACACAATCAAATGGGTATGAAAATTATCTTACACTGTAGGAAAGTAGGAGAGAAAGGGATAAGAGCTTGAGGAATAACAGAAGGGAGGGCAAATGGGAGCAGGGGGCAATAAGAAGCAAACACTTTTGAGGAAGAACAGGGTCAAAGGAGAGAACAGTATAAATGGGGGGGAGGATAGGATCAAGGTAAATACAGTTAATCTTTCTTTCTTTCACAACACAACTGTTATGGAAGTGCCTTGCATCACTACATGTATAACCTATATTGAATTGCTTGTCTTCTCAGTAAGAGTGGGTGGTTGGAGGGGGATAAGGAGAATGGAATTCAAAGTTTTAAAACTAATGGTAAAATTGTTTTTACATGCAAGCGGGGAATAAGATATGCAGGCGACAGGGTATAGAAATGTATCTTGCCCTACAGGAAAACGGAAGAAAAAGGGATGAGATGGGGTGGAGGTGGGGGTGATAGAACAGAGGGCAGATTGGGGGAATGGGTAATCACAATGTATGTTAACTTGGGGTAGGGAGGAGAGATGGGGAGAAATATCGGAACTCAAAATCTTGTGGAAGTAAATGTTGACAACTAAAAATAATTTAATAAACAAAAAAGCCTGAAAAAAGAGGAAAATTTTGGACAAGACAAACACCATGTTACTCAGTATCATTTATTCAACAAGGTGATGGAGCTATCCTGAGAAACTCTGGTATTCAAGGAACACACATAAGGGGTTAAATGAAAAACTGTACCATACCTAATTGTGTAGAGATTAAACAAGTTCTCTATTTATAAAATATACTCTGAAGTAGGTGGAAGACCTATAAAGATAATTTGCCACAGCAACTCCTTAATCTTAGTGGTTCCTTCTAAGACTACCTCCTCCCCATTTATCCTATGTATATCTTCTTTGTGGAGAGTTTTTTGTGTGTTTTCTTCTATTTTTTTATCTGTCCTAGTATCCCCAGGGCTTCTTGTATTACCTGGAATACAGTAAATGTTTAATAAATACTAATTAACTGACTGGATAACTGCAACTGCTTTCCTTCTTGAATTACCTTCCAATTTACCCTGCACCTATCTTGTATGTACATTATTACATGTTCTCTCCTTCATTAGAATGTCAGCTCCTTGAGGAGAGAGATTCTTTTTTCACCTTTCTTTACATCCCTTGCACTTTACACAATTTTTGGCCCATCATAAGTTCTTAACAAAGGATGGGTGACTGACGGATTCATTGACAATTAGCTCAACAGACTCTTAAGGAAAAAGATGATCTGGTAGTGATATCAAGGCTCTCTAATTCAAGTGATGATTCAACAAGTGATATTTCAAGTGCAGATGATGTATTAAAACCCAAAGACATTACACCAAAATGAGGAGAAATTCATTTCAGACGGGGAAAAGAACTGAATCCAGAGGTAACGCATATACTGACTAAAACTTCAGTTATAATGATTCTTACCGAATATGTGCATCTCATAGAACAGGACCTTTCAGTTGGCTCAGGACCAGGAATGCAGTTCAATTTTTCTGATGAGCAGACATGTATACAGGTATATAAGTCAGGAAGTCACAAAAACTATATTTATCCAACCTGTGATGAAACTAATATGACAGCACAGGCAAAACTGGAGAAGTTGTACATGTTGCCAAAAGGCAGTCTAAAAGTTTACTTACCTCACCTGTGTTTCATAGGTAATTTATGTGTTTATTATTACACATTAATTGTTGCATCCTCCAAGTGTGTTTATATTTTATTAGCTTGTCATTGGTGTTTACTTTGTTCTCTGTATGTGACATAACAATATGCTATAACTTCATGCTCTGGTTAGTTATAAATCAATTTGCTGTTTATGTGCAGGAATGTTAATCCTTATGTATGCTTTTTGTTATTATTGTTTTTGTTTTGGTGCTGAATTCATTTGCTTGCGCACAGTCGATATGCATATTCTGTTTTGAAAGCTCAAAACATATGTTGAATCCTACATATGTTGTAAACTTGTGGTCACTGAAGTTGTTGATCAGGTTATGTTTTACACTGCCCTAGGTCTCTTGCAGGTACAGTTAATGTATATACACTGTGAACGGTATCCTGAAGTGATTATGGGGGACAATGTGCTAATCATCCTTTTTCTGTTAAATACAATTGCTTGGTTTTTTTTATGTTTCAATATGTATTTACAGATTTCAAGTGTAACCTCAGGATTTTTTTTCAAGGGACCGCAAATTTTCTGGTCCCAGGGATGAAGATACGATTGTTTATCTCAAGCACCAGTGAGATTATCCAACATTTAGAAACTCTGGAAACTGGATGGAGACTCTGAAATTTTCATCTAGAATGCTTTTGGGGTCTCACTGATCTTGGAAGAACGACAAGTTCCAGTCCCACACATTTGAAAAGATGGTGTTTGACTTTGCATTGGACCCAGGATATAGCACAGACGTCTAGGCTGACCTTTTGTTTTGTTTTGTTTTTGTTCCATGGCTTGAACTGCAGCCATCAGTCTTATTTGTCCTCAACAAAACTAAAAATTGGAAAACGGTCATGAAAAGTAGAAATGACTATTTTTCTCCATGCGTGCATCTGATATGTAGGAGTAAAATATGCTGGTGAGGCAGCCTCGAGGATTCCTCCACCTTCTCTACTTTACCTTCTGAGATATTTTTGTTGGAAGTGGGGATTCATTTCATTTTTGTCAGCTTTATCTATCTCTGCCTTCACTTATCCCTGCCCCAAGAGAGGGTGGCAAAAGTAGCCATGCTGTTTCCACTTCCCCAGATTTATTGAGGGGGGCAGCCAGCCCCTTTAAGACTATTATTGCTTTAAACTGTATATGTTTACAGGGTTTTTTTGTTATTCACATAACATTATATTAAAATGGGAAAACTATTAGAACCTGGATCAATTCTACCTATTGAAAGTTAGTAATAGATGAAGGGAAGCAAAGTTAAATTATTGAGATTTTATAACTCCAATTTAGGTTTGCCAACATAAGCTGCCTGGTGTTCATGCCACAAATTTAACTGATATTAGTGTATTAAAAGTGAAAGAGTGAAATGGAGTTATATTCAGGGTTAATCTCTTGAAATATTAAATGATAATAAGCTCCAGACAGCAAGTGGACAAAGCACTGGCCACTCTTACTTAACCCTTTCAAGTCCCTGACAACAACCATTTTTTAAAAATTTTCCCTGGAGTTTGGAGGGGAGAATTCAAAAGAAAGCCATGCCTCCCCAAAGTGAGAGGGGATGTGTTACTCCCCACTCCCCTCCCTATCCCCCAAATCCCAGGGATAGTTCAGACTGTCTTGTTCACTAGCACCACCTGGCGGGAACTTGAGTTAACTGAATCCTTCTGAGTACTGTGTCTGTGATCATGATTTATCACTGACCTGCACAACTTGGCAGTTAAAGTAGGGGCCAAAATTAAAATGAGCTAAACTTCTTCTGGCCTCAGATGGGCTAGACTAGAGACAGACTGATGATGCTTGGTTGCCACAGGTCATGTGACAAACAAGAGAATGCATAGTATCCACCTCACCTTTTTTTGCCTGCTGCCCAAAATCCTTTGGCAGGCACAAGCTGCCTGCGGGCCATATACTGTGCAAGACTGATGTATAGCTTTCATCTGTGTAGCGACCATACCACTTTGTGAGGAAATATTCTGCCTCTTTGTTTTGAGGGACCTTTTCAGGTTCTAGCTTCCCACCCTTCCAACTCTTCCAATTTGGTTTTCAGTCTATAAACAGTAAGAAGGGGGAAAAGGATAAAATATTTTGAGGCCCCAAGTTGCTTGATGGAGATGTTACCATGAGTTCCTCCATTTCTCAGGTCACATTATCCCTTCTTAACTGCTTCCCTGAACTATGAGAATGATGCTGTGATTTAAGATTTGCTCAAATGACCTTGATAGAACATATTCTTACAACTCAGAGGAGAAAGGGGCAGGAACTCACTCCATGAGATTTCTCACAGTTACCTGACATGAAATGTCAGACCAAATTAAGGGAAGACCTTGCCTTTCCTTTAGCTCTCTAAGTTGCTCACGTACGGCCCCATTAGCTCCACTGACAACTGGATGTACACCAGCCTACGGGGCCTCTCACCCTCCGCCTAATCCAGGGTGAATGAAACGATCAAAAGAAAGGGAAGAAAAATCGGTATTAGAAAAAATGGGAATAATGTGAAGAGCAACAGCAAAAGCTTGACTGATATCCTGTAGTGGTGTATTTCTCATTCTGTCCATTTTTCCTTTTTTTTTTTTTTTAGTTTCTTTTACCCTTTAATACTAATCATAACTGTGCCTGTTAGGTTGACAAAATCACATTTCGTATAAAAATGCAGTATAAAATAAATCATGCAAATTTATTTTTAGGTAAGTTGGACACGTGGAAGTTTCTTAAAAACACACACACATACACAGATATACAATTTCATATAATTATCATGTAAGAATGATTCAGGGTTTTTTTTGTCTTTACAGAATGAGACTATTTCAATTAAAAGGATATAAATAAATGGAAAAGTATGAATATGAATCCTTAGAGATATAAGACAGACAGGGATAGAAAAAGAGTTTGCTTGAAAATTGAGAAAAGATAGAGAGATGATAAGCCAGAAAGGGCTGACTCTGGCTAATTTGTCTTATATTCTACCCTACTTCCTACGCTGGTTCCAAACTCTTTTTTTTTTTTTTTTTTGTCTTTCTTTGTTTTGGACCCTGAGTGTTCAACCTCTCATAGCTTCAAACTGTTTTCAGCAAGACAAAAGCAAGTTAGCTCTGTCTTGGGGTTTTCCATTGCCTTAACTTGTATTCTGCCATGGAATCTCCATATTTCCAGAAGCAGTAAGAACAGTAAGAGGAAAAAGGGCATTCATTCAATGCCCTTAGTTCTCAGAAGCTAATATTCTGGCTTTCATAAATTATACATCGTCAATTGTGAAGATACTGTTTGTTGAATTTTAAGTTTCAGGGACATCTGAAGGGCTCTAATTCAAACTAATTAGAATACTTTCCCAGGTTATCTGTATATGAATTATTAGACTAAAGTTCATATAGCAATTTTGAAAATACTCTTAAAATCCAGATTTTCTTAACAAAAAAATAGGTCCATAAGCAGTATAATTGATTTAAGACTTAATCATATTGCTCATTTAAAAATTATCTGTCTCAGGAAAACAAGAAAAAATATTATGACAATTATATAAAGGGTCAAGGGAATATCGATGCCTTGCCCATATCCATGGTAAAATAACAACTGAAAAATCAGTCTTTAGTGGTATTACAGTAGACTTGAAGCTGTAGTTACTAGTAAAAGTTTAACAGTCAGTTTATTTAATCTGCATTGTTAACAGTTATTCCATTGCTGTCTTAAGTACAAATGATTAACAAAACTGTACAGCAAGACTCATCTGTAGCGTCATGATGTGGAAATGCTCACATTGAAAATTTAACAATCAGGTTCCTGAGACCAGCACGAGCTAGTTCTATCAATCCCCGGTATTCCGGCCCTGTTTTTTTGACATGAAGATTGATTCTCACCATTTTGTCCCTCACTAGAACAAATATTACTATGGAAGTTGCTATCAAATATTCGTTCTCTCCCTTCCCTGTCTTGTGAGTTGGTATCTTGTAACCAGTACCAGCTTTGGGATTAGTGGTAGACTGAGATGAGTACCATACTCTTACCCCAGATGTCCCAAAGGGTGTTCCTATTTAGAAGGTTTCTGATCCCTAACCTCTAATAAGATAAGTGCTATTCTAGTGTCTTGTGTACTTACCTAGGAGTCATATGATTTTCCCATGTTTTCCCAGTCAGATTTTGTTTGGATGGATCTACTAGCACAAAAGTCTTGCTCAAAAGAAAATAAGTTACCCCTGCTCTCCCCACTTCCCATCTCCAGCCAGGCTAATTATGGTTTATTTTCTCAAAAGACAGAAAATACAGACTTTCTCAGATTCGAATTTCTTTTTAAAAAAATCAACTAGAATGGACCCAACAAACATACAATAAAGTATACATCATCGGAAATAATGTGGCAAAAATTAAATCATTTTTCCAGCAAAATTGGAAGGAGAAAAGTATGTTACATATGTTATATATTGGTAAGAGGGACAAACATATTCTTTCATTCCTCCATCCAAGCATAAATGTGAAAAGAAGTTAAATGAGATCGATTCAAAATGTCTTTGAGTTAAATCATGAAGAATAAAGACAGAACAAATACTCAGGGAAGCAACTGGGATAAGGAGGTTATAAACACTTACACATCATAGTACCCCTGTGGGAACATGTTTGATGGGGGTCCCTTTTATTCCTTCCTACATCAGAATAGGAGCAGATATTTTGTTTCCTATTGGTTTTGATGACTCTTTTAATTGGCTGCTTAGGGAGAATTCCATGGATATAATAAAGTGGCATTTTCTGGCCCCTTAGGAATCTTCAAAATAAAGAGTCCAATTGGTATTGAACAGGCTGTACCCCGGGGAGATCAAATAAAAATAACTAATGAGGAACATTATAACAACTTTCCTAATTAAGTCTGAATGATTAACTTCTAAATCAATTAAAATTATTTTCATAAAGGCATCTTTGTCTCTTTCTAAAACAAAAAAAAAAAATACCTGCCTGCCTCAGTTTCCTCATCTGTAAAATGGAGTTAATAATGCCACTTAACTCCTGAGATTGTTGTGTTATCAGATAAGATAATATGTATAACTAAGGATGGTGCCTGGCATATAGTAAGCACAAAGAAATAATCAATCAGTAAACACTAAATACCTACTATGTGTAGGCACTGTGACAGGCACTGGGCATACAAAAAGAAGCAAAAGACAGGCCCTGACTAAGTGCTTATTTCCTTCTTTCCTGAACTCCATTTTACAGATGAGGAAACTGAGGCAGGCATGGGTTAAGTGGTTTTCTTAAGGGCATACATTAAGTGTCTGAGGGCAAGATTGAACTCTAGTCTTTCTGAATTCAGGCCCAGTTCTCTATCCACTACATCATGTAACTATCTCTAAGAAAATAATTTTAATTGGCTGAGAAGGCATCATCACCCTTTCCTCTTTAGAGCACAGACGGTTTTTGTTTGTTTGTTTTGTCTAGGTATCACTGGTGACAGCACAGTGCCTTGTATGTTATAGAAGTTTAATAAATGCTTCTTGTATTGACTTGCATTATTATAATCTGCAAATCAAATTATGACTATTTTTACTCTGAACGCAAGATTTACCTCAATAAAGCAATACTAACATATTTGGATAGATTTATAAAAATTATTAACGTGGCCAAAGAGCAAGAGGCACTAAAAAGCATCTCCCTCTAACTCTTTAACAAGTCTCCAAAGTGTGACTGCCTTTCAGATGTGATTTCAAGATTACCTAAGATAAAAAGGCTGTGTTATCTGCCTCTTCCCATCAATGATGTCTGTGATTCAGTTCTTTGGTTTAGGCTCCTATAAAAATACCAAACCACGGAAAAAAATAACATATATACTGTACACTTGTATGAACAGATTTTGATGAGGTTATGGAAAATGAAGTCATGCAGTCTTAGGATTGTGAGAAAAAAAAAAGTGCACCAGGACAGAAGAAAAATCAAAAAGAAGGGTGAATTGGGAGAGGCAAGTACAAACTTGAAGTATTTCACAGGACCAGAATGTCCATATTTGGAGAAGTAACAGAAAAAAGAAATTCATGTTTTCTAGAAATGTGGAAGAACTTTGTCATAAATGGAGGTTTTATTGATGTAATTAAGAGGATGGGCCTCACTAAAAAAAAGCATTCCTAGGTCACTTACACTGAAAACTGAAATTATGTGAAATACTTGGTTCCTCCTAATAGTTTTGTTAAAGGACAAAAGATGACTTAATGATAGGGAAGAAATAATGTTGAAATCAACAAAGGGATGTCCTGAACAGAGAATGTGTGTCCACTGAGGATAATGCATTATTTCAATTGAGCACAGCTTCATTGTCTTGTTCGTGGTATTAATCTATGGTCTGAAGTTTCTAGGGAGGACCCCATTATCTCATGGCCAGTCTAATTAGGAAGTCATGTCTGTAGTTTCAGCCTAAGACCCCTCTAACCAAACTTCAAGGATGGTTTCAATATTATCTAAAAGAAAAACTAATTCAATTTCCTTGGGGAAGTGGGAAGAGATGGTAGGATATTACTCCCCTCTCCCCCATAAGAAGTAGTTACTCTCTTTTTTTTAAGGTCCAGACCTGTGATTTCATGATTATGGGGAACCCTCATGAACTAATCCCTTGACCAAGCACCAATGCATATAATCTACTTACCTGTAACTTATAGAGACACTTATCTGAGACACTGTGAAATTGAATGTGACCAATGTCACATAATTAGCAAGTCAGAAACAACTTAAACACTGATATTTCTAACTTCAAGGTTAGATCTCTGTCTAATATACCTTTTGGCACTAGCCCTACACATATGAATTCATTATAACTAATTCAACATTTTTAGCTTTAAGTATTGGAACTCACCATATTTCTGGAGACAGAATGGTCTGAAAACTCTGTGTCCTAAAAGAAAGGTTTACAAAATGTTGGCAGTTTGGCTTCAGGATAACTTTCAAAACCATAACCAGCTGTATTTTAGGGAATTTCCCCCCTTGGCACAGCTGCAGCAAATTGTTTATGAGTGACTGGATTTCTGGGAAAAAAGTCCCTCCAGGCTAATGCAACAATAAGATCCCAAGCTTTATTCTTCAATTACATGTATCCATAGTATTTGCTTATAGTAAAAATGTGTGTTCATCTTACACAAGTGAAGCTCACACATCCGTATGGCGAGACTTGGAATGTTCTATAAAGCAGAGTATTAAAATTCCATGTTTACTAACAACGTAAGCTAGAACATGACTGAAAACCTGATTTTATTTTCAAAATTTATGTGGTATCAACTTAACGTTGCTTTCTTTTTTATTTCTCCATTCTAAGTCAATGTGCATGGGCTCATCTAGGGAGTGACAATCAATACAAAAAGAGAGTAAGGGTCTGGGTAGATTCCCTATGGTCTAAGCCACTGGACAGTTTCCAGAACAGCAGGTCCCTGTTGGATTAGTTTCTCACTTTGGAAGCATGCAAAAAATATCTAACTTATACCATTAGACAATCTGGTAAATTCCTAATTATATTGAGGAAGTACTATCGTCTTGTAATTGTCTCCATTTCCAATAATTTATGAACAGTTATGTGACATTAACCAAGACGACCCCTAATGGCATCTCCAAAGGCCATGGAGAAAATGTGACTGCTGTCCCACGATCATGCTACATGACTGCTGAGCTGAAAAGTATCCAAGAGCTTTGCAAATGCCGGAACAGTTGGTATTCCCCTAAGGAGTGAATCTATGACACATATTCTGAAGTTTTAATGTCCTTTGGCAGGTTTAGAAATGGCTCAAAGTAGGTTTTGATTCACTTTGATTAAACTGTAAACTCGCCTAAACACAGGAGTTGCAATCCGTGACTAGGTTCCTCCCTCTGACTAGTTTATAATCTTTTACACATAACAAGCACTGAATAAATATATGTGGATAGTATCAAAGTTTCCTAATGCTTTGAAAGAATCATGAAGAATTTTTGAGTTGAAAGGCAATCTAGTCCAACCTGGGTTTAACCAAGAATCCCCACTAGAATGCTTTCCCTCAAAAGATATAAACATGACACCTTTAAGCTTTGTTTTTCTCCTGCTCAATATTCACAATTACCTCCTCCATTTTACAAGTGCCTTTTTTTTCAGACCTTTCAGAACAGAGGTTGTCAGTGACCTTCTTTAGACTTTCTATATGGGAACACAATATTCTAGTTATATTCACAATATTCTAATATTTTTAGCTGGACAGAGAACAATGTTCTAGAAAATGTTCCTTGAATAACACAATTTAAGCACATTAGCATGCAAACTAAATCCTCACCTTCATGAAAATGGTTGAGTTACAAAATCTATTTTTACATTCATGGTCTAGAATTTTGAATTTCTTTCTTATTGGCTTGACAAAAATGAATAAACAAAAGGATGTTTTCATAGAAAAGAGAAGATTCATTTATGAAATTTTGAATCTGTTGCATACAACTAATTTTTAAAGTGTATTTCAAATTTAATGTAGAAGTACTAAATCTTTCCTACTTATCAAAAACTCTTATTGAAATTTTTGTTCTCTTCTGAATATTTTATACTAAATTACTAAAATAATTTTTATTAATATTTTTACATGAGCCAGAATTCCCTCTAGCATCCTTTCCCTTGCCCCTCACAAAAAAACATTTGTAATAGTAATGAAATTTGAAGTTCCTTTGGTATTGCTAAGCTGAGAGATACTTAGCACCTAGTTTCAAATTAAGCTCCTGTTAAAAAAACAGAAGGTGGGATCCCCTGTTGCTAATGCAACAGGAAGCAGCTGAAGAGAGAACACCTGTTGCTGACATAACAGAAAGGAGCTGAGTAGAGAGGAGCAATACTGTATATAAGGAAAGACCCTGGCTGGGAAAGTCAGAATTTCTTGGGGTAAACATCATGGAAGCAGCAGCTGCTCTGCCAGAGAGAGAGAGAGAGAGAGAGAGAGAGAGAGAGAGAGAGAGAGAGAGAATTTCCGAATTTCCCTCAGTAGCATCCAGCGGCTATGCTGCTACTGTTGGACTGAGAATTGAGAAGAGAAATGAGAACTGACAACTGAGACAGAATTGCTTGGAGAAAGCCATGTGGATAAAATGATTCTGATTTTTTTGAATGGAGTTTATCTGCTGAGTCCAAGGGCAAGGCAGAACTGCTGAGAAGCTGCTGGGAAGCTGCTGAGAAGCTGCTGAGTCTAAGGGTCAGCCAGACCTGCAAAAGACTCAGGAAGCATGATGACTGTGATGTTGGTACTTTGTCTGTTTGTGGCTTTATTAAGCCTTGACTTCCCAGGAACAGGAACTATCAAGGATTTAAGGTAGACTGAACACTGTGAGCTTCAGCATGGAACAGGAACTGCATGAAGGGCTGGACAAGGAAGTGGGAGCTGTCTGCCTTTGAACCCAGGTGACAGTTTGGAGAATCCAGGTAGGATCTGGGACCATGGAAGAGGATCCAGGGAATCTGAAAGTCTACCCTAAGTCAAGCTAAAAACATCTCTCCATGAATACTGAGCAGTGACTGACCCTGATGTGAGGTTTTGCTTTGGGTCTCCCTTTGGGAAGAGTTATGATTTGGCCAGATGAGACCCTGGGCAGCCATTGAGCCCCCCCAGCTTTGAAAACCCAGATGTTGGTGCTTCCCTATCTGGTAAACAACTAGGTATGGATGTAATGGTCAGAGAGCTGGAAGCCCTGTCTGCTGAATTGTGTAATTTATTTCTGATTGTACTTTGTGATTGAATTAAGGACTCTGTGATTGACTAAATGAATGTACTACCC